>VWZV01012523.1:387702-902506 GCA_013397155.1 Irena cyanogastra | reverse complement strand
TTTTTTTTTTTTTTTGCCAGGAAGGAACTGCTGCCTTATCCAGTAGGAAAAGGTGAAGAGCATTTAAGGAACTGAGTCATGAAGGCAGAGTTATCAATTTCTTCACTTGCTTTCCTGTGGTGCTTAACACTGATAAACGAGCACTGCAAGAATAGCCATCAATACTGATAATTGCCACCTTTCCAGCCACATTTTCCACACAGGGGACTGAGCCACACACATTAATGTCAAAAGCATCCATCAATTTGGGATGCCCAATGATGCTACCTAGGCAAGATCATTTACACCACATGGTATCTTCTAGCACAATCCCAATACTTTTCAGCTGCAGCTCATCATTTTTGTAGTGAAATTTTCAAACCACAGCTCAAACCTCAGAAAAGGGAAAATTCAGATAATTGATATAGCCTCACTAGGGAATTTCAGTGTAATGGACAGGACTGAATGGATCAGTCCAGTCCAGCCTGCTACTTCATCACTCCCATGGCCTTGCCCTTTTATCACAGCCCTTCTGCAAAATATAAACAGGAGGCTGGTCAGCTTCTGAGCACACCACTAAACAAGTCCTACCTAGGACAAAGCAAAGATATCATTCTCTAGTCCCCTCCCCTGACTTGTTTCTGTCCTGCTTCCTCCTTTTCCCCCACTTTCTCATCTTCATCACACTCTCTACTCTGAAGCTTCCCTTCCATCCATCCCTAGTCTTGACTTGAACTCAAATCCTCATCAAACAAACTTTTTGTGCAGTACTTCACTCGGTAAGGCCTTGCCAAAAAGCCATGCAGCCTGCCAAGCTAATAGGCTTTGCCTGAAAGCACAAGAACAACAGAACTTTTGAGAAAGAACAGAAGAAAAATCCTAATACAGGTAAAACAATATATTAGCCTTTCACTCTTGAAAAAAAGGTTAAGATAATTTTGACTTGGGAAAAAAGCCCAAATCTCTTCTCCTCCCCTCCACGTGACATATACACTCCTTTTGGATAAAAGAGTTAGCTGAAGTATTTCAAATCAGGAGTAATTATGGGTTGAAAAACACTTTCCATGAGAAATACTTGACTAGCAGTCTGATAAAATCAAAAGAGTTCAAAAAGCATAGGATTTTGATTGATTAATTGAATAATTATGATTGGAAGAGATCTCAAAATCATTAAGTCTCATCTCCTTGCTGAAAGCAAGGTTAACTTCCAAGTTAGGTGAGACTGCTCAAGCATTTGTTCTGTCAAGTTCTGAATACCTTCAAGGATGAAGACTGAATACTCTCTGGGCAACATGTGCTGATATTTGATCATCTTTACCATGAAATTTGGTTTTTTATACCTAGCAGGAAATCCTTCTGCTGCTGTACACTTTCAGCATGAGGCTGATCCACCTTATTTATAAACAATTCATAAGATTCCCCTTTGATTAATTTCTTCTCTGGGATACATAAGGTTACACTTTCCACATCTCTTGGTCCTTCATTTCATTCTTCAGCCTCCTTGCTATCTAGACAACCTTTATTCTGAAAATGAAAGCCTTTCTTTCGTGGGAGCAGGACCCAAAACTGAGCAAGGGACTCCAGATATAAACTGTCTTTTGCTGACTAGGGGGGACTTCTCTTGACATTCCATCTCTTTTTTAACCATGGACATGGTTTAGTGGAAGATTTGGCAGTGTTATGTTTATGGCTGGACTTAATAATCTAAAAGGTCTTTTCCAACCTAAATTATTTTAGGTCTGTGATTCTGTTGCTGCCCTTCACTGCTGACTTATTTTCAGCTTGTCCACTAGAAAGACTTGTAGGTCCTTTCCTGCAGTCCTGGTACTGAGGCAGCCATCCCCCAGCCAGTGCTTATTCCCTCCTAGGTGCAATTCTCTGCATTTTTCTTTGCTGAGCTTCCCAGGGGTTCCCTCTCAGTCCACTAGTGCAGCTTTTTGTGGCTCTCCCTAACTCCTAAAAACTTCAGTCCTTTGCATGGCACTGAAACAGTGAACAGGAATCACACTCACCAAGGGAAAAGCCTTTGGAGCATAAAGTCACCTGGCAGGACTCGCCATCTAGACCTGGATCCCAGCACACCTCTTAACAGCTCGTGCCCAAGCCTAGGATTGAGACACTCCTGCTCACTCAGGGAACTCCTCAGTGCCCACTGCTCTCAAAGGCAGCCCCATCAATGCAGGGCAAACTCTGCAGGTTCATGAAGCCTTCATTAGAAAAGGTCCCCCAAACCACTTCCCACAGAAGGAACAGGGGTATATTTCTTCCATCATCACTTCTGGAAATATTAACTACCCTCATCTGAAGGCAGACAAAAAATCAACACAAACTAGGAAGTACTAAAACAGATGTGCAAGAAGAAATGATGGATCTTTTGGGGAAAAACATGAAGGATGTAGAATTGACAGGTTTCTTTTTCCCCTCTCTGAGAAAAGCATGAAGCTGATGGATGATTTTTTTTAAGGAACATAGTGTTAAAAATGTTGGCAACATATTATCAACCTTTAGGGTATACTTAATCAATTAAAATATCTGTCTCTGAAAGAATCAAATTAATTTTAGACACAAAAGGTGAAGAAAAATCAGGAAGCTGGAGAAAGGAATAGGTTTAGCTGATTCATCCCCCTGAGATTCTTGTTTAATTACACTTTGCCCACAATGAAGAATGAATAGTTTCTCAAGTGTAAAGTTCATGGAAGGTAAATCCATCCATCGCCACTGCAGCAATGTACTGATGGTAGGGTGCTGTGTTCCCACAATATTTAATTGACCCAGTAAGTGATGTGACTGGCTTCTCCCAAGGTCTAGTGTATGGCCCCAGGCCAAAGAGTTGATGGTGATGTCAGCTGGGAGGTAATTACCTCCCACACCAATGGAATTGCAGTTGTGCTGCTTGTCTGACAAAATACTGTCACAGGGTCCCTGCTGTGGCCAGCTTTGCTTCCTCATCATCCTCTGCCCCTTCCCAAACTATTAAAGCCCCACGTGCTATATTCCTACGGGGTTTTTGGTGCGATTACATTTGGTGTCTCACCCTCTGCTAGAATGCTGTGAGGAGGGCTGCTACAACAGCAGACGAATTCATTAGTTCTACTTGACACGTGTTTCTACTGTAGAACAAAAATAAAAAGAAAAGTTGCTGTTTGCTAGCAGTCCAGCTCCACTTGTGGTTACCAGATTGGATGTCAGGGTCAAGAACTAGACGCAAAAAACACAGATCTGATGCTCTCTGTAGAGAGCCAGTTTCTCATCTGTCCCGAGCTGGCACAGCTCCACATTGGCAGTCTGGCTCTCAGTGTAAATGGGCTATAAACATGGTCTTTGCTTTATCTGCGAGGCTTGGGGTATCTTAAATTTGACAGTCACTGAATAAAAACTTACTCTGAAGTTTAGAGGCAAGTTATTGAACTGACTTGTTAAATTACATTTCATTAGCTGTAGGAACATTACAATTTCAGCCTTTGTTATTTGAGCCTTCAATCTGATTTTGTCAAGACTCTTTCACTGCACAATTTTCTAAAGCAAATTATTCTGAAAGGTTGTGCAAATGGCATAAAGAGCAGCAATACAGTAATGACTTTCTAAGCAATAGCCAGGGGTGGTAGGAATTTTTTTTTTTTTAAATAGCAAAACCAAAATTTTCTAAGGCTTTTCAGATCAAGAGTCCTCAATGACTTCATTTTCTCAACCCAAAAGTGTAAACCCCAAGTGGCAATGTGAGAGCTTTGCACTCCTGTTTGTGAGCAGCCTCAGTGAGCTGTGATTTGATATGCATCACAGCAAAAGAATTGCCAGCTGCCAGCAGAAAAGGAAAAGAACTGGAAAACAAAGTTTGAATTACTTTTGTAATTCATCAGCTAGGTATTAAGGAAAAGAAAAGAATAATGACTGATTCAAAGCCTGTAAGGAATTACTTGGTTTAAATTTACCTCTGGAGAGAAAGAAATCACATCTGGAGCTTATTAACTTTTTCCACAGAAGCAGAACATATTCACTTGTGAAATCTTAAACAGCATGCAATGATAGACATGTAAAATAAAATTTAAAAAAAAATTCCAATAAAAGATTTTGAAAATAACAGCTTTAGGCATCATAAAGATCATGGTCCTACAAAAGTTATTAAAAAATTTTAGCATAGTTTATTCACTTCCTAATATTGCTCTGCATATTCTCATATATGATCAGGTTTTGTTTTCTGCTGTACTTGAGAAGAGGAGCCTCATGACAGTTTTAAGCTGTAGGTATTAAAACTGGCTGATGAACTTCAAGACTGTGCTCTGAGCACAGCCTTGGCTTGGGAAGTTTTCAGGAACAAGAAGAAATGCAGCCACCGAATTAACACGTGATATTTTGGATCACATTGCTTATTACCAAAGATTAAAAAGATTTGCATTTGCTTTTGGTAGCTTCAGAGAATAATTCAAAGACTCAGGCTCAGGTTTCAAAAGCACTCTGCTTAGGGAACCTTATCCAAGAGCTCTGTGCCACCACCATCATATGTGACATCAGAGGAGGTACTGAAGCTCCATCCCTGTGAACACCACTCTGAGAACATGCCACACAAAATCCCTTCAGCACCCCAAATCCTTCCTGCTTCAGACTGCTATCATTGCTGTGCTTGGGCACTACTACAGCACAATGCCAAGGACACAGGGGCTGTACCAGGATGCTGGCTCACATTAGTTACAAATATCCTACAGAACCTGAGACAGGGTTTCCCATTCCTGGACTTGCAAGGCAAGTGAATGAAATCTGTGTTGAGATGAAGCATACTCTCAAAAAAGCCAAATCAAATCTCAAAAACCTACCAAGGGCTTATTTGTCCTGACTGATCTGCATTTTACTCCTCCCATCACTATCACTGGCAGCAGAATGAGGCATTTAGGTAGAATAAAAAATAATAATAAAAATGAAAACCAAGTCTGGAAACCTTTGCTGTCACTTCTTGGGGAGGGAGTGGAGAAGAAACCTTAATTTCCCACTCTAGTATGAAATTGGTACAAAATGCAGCAAAATAAAGCCCTGCCCAATGATGGAAATTCATGGTGTAAATGGAAAATCTCTGCAAGCGCCAGCCAGCGCATGAGGCTTCCACCTACTTCAGGATGCCCTGGAGCAGCCCACAGCTAGATTTAACCTCAGCTTGGTTTGACCTCATCAGACAAGGACCCCTTCCATTTTTGCAGACATGCGTTTCTCACAAGTATCATGGCTGAGCACCAAAGGAAGGTTTTGGCAACAGCAGACAAGAGGCATCAGATGAAGCCATGAAATCATGGAAAATCCAGTGTATTTAAGGAAGTTAATGTTTGTGAGTTACAGAGACATCACTGCTGGATTTGGAGCACGGGAGGTTTGTACAGCCACAGCCCAGGCACCTGCTCTCTGCACAAACCCCAGCACTGCTATGCCCCATTCCAAAGCAGCTGCTGGATAAACAAAAAGAAGCATCTACAGCATGCATCCCCAAGGGCTGCTGTGCCCTCACAGATATTTCATCTGTGGTTCCTGCCATCAGAGAATGTCTCTGATCCACAGCAGGGAGGCCTCACTGAGCAGCCAAAACACTCCGTCGGATCATCAGCCCTAACTGAGAGGAAGAAAAGAATAATTTTGAAGTAGCATAGCCTGGAAATTTAATCCAAGCCTCCTGAGCAGGGTTCAATTCTCTAGGAGCCTGGAGAATTATTTCACCTTGCCAAAACCATCTTCGTTCTCCTGAGTGCTTCCCACCCCACAAAGTGTATAAAATATTCTAGTCTTAGAAGCACCACAGAGTTCTCTATCAAAAACAAAACCACAGCTCATGTCTTCCTTCCTGCCACCCAAAAGAAAAAAAACCCAAACAAATCAAAACAAACCTAAACCCAACCTACTAAAGAGCTCTGCCATTACTGAAAACAGAGACAACCCAACTCCACTCACCAGTGGCACGCACGTTGCGAAAAACTCAAAGCTCTCTGAATTTTTATGCTATAAGGATGAAGGTTATAAGCTCAAGGTGATCTCTTTAGACATTTTACTCCCATTCCTCTTAATGTGTTCAGTAAAAACGCCACGTGTATTGTATAGGGCAAAAAGTCAGTCCAGAAAATTCTACATGCAATGCATGAATAAACCAGACCTTTATCTAAGTCATTATAGTGTTATATAGAGGGTAAAAATATTTGCATATAAGGAAACAATGTATTTTTACAAAGTACTTGCAGGAACTTGCAGCAACCAGATGGCCAGCAGCAGAGCTGTTTCAAACTTACTTTAGGTTTTCAGCAATATTCACATTCCTACACTGTGAATTTGAAAGACACATAAACTTGAGAAAAATTATTCACCTCTTAAAACAAACCACAGAAAAAGACCTGCACATAATTCACATTTGTGCTTTTAAAGTACATTCCTCACATCTCACAATCAATTTTATCTTATACTCTCACTTCCCTTTCCAAAATTCCCAATACCAGGGGCGGAACACGCATCAATATCACTGAAAATACCATTGCAACACACTTTCTTTGGAGAACAAGTAAAATTAAGAACGCATGTTCAACTTCTTCCCAAAGGATCAAGAGTGCCAGGCCGCAAAGACTGCTCACCAGAGCTGTCACAGGCGTAGAGGTTCTTGAGGCTCTGCACCAAACCTGCAGGAATGCGAGAGCCTTTCCTGTAGCCAGCTGGCTGTCAAAGAGCAATGGATTACTTACTCAGCCAAATTACAGGAACAACCAATTTTGAGGTGATTTGTTTGATTTTAATCCTGATTGCGACTCAAAACAATCACCCTTAACATCATCCTGGTACCACTTGTAAGAGACTTCATTAGGATTTGTGTTTCCATTAGACACAAAAATGCAATCAAACCCTCCAGTTTTGCCTGTGTAAAGAACAGCTGCACTTTGCCAGGACACATTCTGAACGCAAGATTGAACCAGAGCCTGCATCCATCCTGACTGACAAAATAAAGTTTCACAACAGAAGTAGGAAGTAGAGAAAACTCTCCATCTGGGCTGACCCATGGATACTTTTCCTCCATTTGTACGCAATAATAGATCCATGTATACGCAGCCAGAGCACAGTATTGGAGAATATGACATTTTTTATTAGTTCTTAATGTTTTACTATCTGTGCATGCCAAGATAACCACAGATCATATCTCATCAAATGTGTAACGAGACAAATTATTCATTACTACTGTAAATCAGTGAAGGTCCATTGATCTCATTACAGGAGAGCAATTTACACTTGCAAAGAGGGTGGGGAAATACTTCTAAATGAGGAAAGAGAACAACGTGAAACCTAATTCAGGAACAAAATGCACACAGATTACTGCCTTGGTTTTTTTTTTTGTTTTGTTTTTTTCAGCTGAACAGCTATATTTATACCAAATATTCACACTCAAGAGTTAAATAGTTTTAGAACAACTTACTGAGCTTCAGAGACTTTGAGGACTCTCTGCAGTGTTTGCAGAGCTGAATAAAAGCAGTTTCCTTCCCCTGCAAAGCCACCAGTGCCTGGGACTCACTTGGCATTCCTAAAGCATTCCTTCTTCCATCCCTTAGCAATGATAGCCAGGGCCACTGACCACCAGCCACCCTATTCACCCTCTCCTCTGCAGCCACCATGGGTGACACTGCAAATGCAGTGCAGAAACCTGAGCAGCACCTCTGCTAATGTAATTGCCAAAGCATCTGGTGAACTCTGTGCACAGGTTTTATAAATTTGGGATGGGGGAAGGATTCATGAGCAAATAAGGTACACTGATCTCTCTGCCACACATTGCCTTATGAAAACTTCAGAAGAAAAGAAAGAAGGAACACTTTAAAAATCAAAATATCAGTGGACTTTTACTCTACGAGCTGATGATTTGTTTACATTTCCTCTTGGTATGTGATAATGTATGTCTTGCTACAATGTAGGCTATGAGAAAACACATTTCAACATGGACTTATAGAAACTGCTTGTAAGTGAATAAACTGATATATCAGAAAATTACTTATTTTTGTAATGTGTATTAATAGTTTTCAAGCATGTGAATGTAAAGGTATCATTTTTTAATAGTATAATGAAGAACTATTCCTAATAAACTTGATTATTTAGTGTATACAGCCTTGCATGGAAACTTTCAAATCAGCTTGATAGGACTTACTTAACTCTAGTACACAGCATGAAGTTGAAGGACAAAAGAACAAACCAAAATGGCTTCAACAGGTATAACTTAGTTTATTTGGCAGAAGTAACACCTCACATATAATATTAAAAAAATGCTCATACAGCTGCTTTTGATTCCATATGCAGCTCAGAAAAAGGCTGAGAAGATCCTGAAGGAAGACAATTAACTAGGGGGAATCTCTTCATATGGTCCTCCCAGAGAGTTGTCACTAAGAGAAAAAATTTTTCTCTGCTGGGAGAGAGGCCACAGACATCAACCAGGATCCTATGGATCTCCAAAGATGGGATACTTGTAAAACCAACAGTACATTTTGGGGGATTTCTTGTTTTGTTTCTGTTTTTTGGGTTTGTTTTTAATGATGTGTGCTGGTATAGTGTTTTTCCATCAACTGCTGCTGCTCTGACCAATGGCTTGTGCTGAATTGTTACCCTCTGAGAGCCACAAAACAAGACAGGATGTCTCTCAGCTCCATACCAGGTAGAACCTGCCCTAAAGGGAGAGAAATTTACCTCTTATAAAGCTCTAGCAAAAATAAATAATAATAGTAATAAAATAATAGTAATCATCACTGGACTCTAAGAACACCATCCCAGCTGGGGAAGGCATATGGAAGAAGCTGCAAAGTCTGTGCAGAAAAGTCTCTGCCATATAGAAGAAAGGATAATAGATCTCTCCACACAAAAGCCCAACCTCCTGCTGGTGGAAGTAAGGATGTTTGGATTTGATTAATAACTGCAAAATGCTTTTCTCTCCTTTACAAGAGCCTGTTAATGGTATATTACTTTCATTATCAGGAGGAGGTATATCACTGTAGGATGGAACAGCAGCTGCATCCCTCCCAAATGCTGCTTCAAGGCAGATATTGGAACTGAGGCATGGGACTGAAGCCAGAACTGGTTCCTGGGACACAGCAGGGCAGGCAGGAGAAGCCCATGGATACCCAGCAGGCCTGTAATTAGCAATCACTGCTTTTCTCTTAGTGTCACCACTAAGACAGATAAAAAGCTTGCAAGAGCCATTTATGAATTTGAGGTACTGGTCTGAAAACTTGACTGCTAATAAAAGTCCTTTTCTGGCTACATTTTGTACAGGAAGCAGGGGTAAAGGAGAACCTAGAGAAAGATAGCAGGCGAAAGAAATTGTTTAATAGGTAAAAAGAAGACTAAAACATAGAAGATAAGAGGGCTACTCTATTTTATCAACTGCCAATCTGGAAGAAACGTCCAAGTGAAAGCTGAGGTACTGCAGGGAGAGGGAGAAAAGGAACTGGACCATGAACATGAGATGGTGATAGCAGGAAAGAGTTGAGAGAATGATGCTCTCCTGCTGGACTGGCAGAGCTCCAAGCTAAAACCATGATACCAGAGGAGGAGAGAATTAATTCATCCTGAGGAGTCAAAGTGGTTGTGCACTATCTGCCACACACACTCATCAGCACATTTGTGTTATTCTGCTCAGTGGTAACATTAAAACCTGGCCTATCTCCAGGCTGCCATTTAACCATGGTTAGAAGGAAAATCTCCAGAAGGTAAAATCTCAATGTAGGAGCAAGCAGCAGCACATCCTGGGGAAGTGCAAGGGGAGGATATTTCCACCAGCAGTAGTGATATATATTCATTCAATCCACAAGTAGATCTCTATGTTGCTGGACAAAACACAATTCCTAGTTCAAAACATAGTACCCCGTGATGGATGAAAGAAGGATTTATCTAACATACTGTATGTCCAAAATGAAAATAAAAGTAGTTAAGCTACTGGAATTTAGTGTATTCCTATTCAAAAGTTCAAATGATTTGATATAATAAAAAAAAAATAGTTACAGAATAACTGTGATGAGCCACAGAAGTACTGATTTATTTGTGCCTGACACAAGTACAAATCTAACTGCATTAAAGTGAAATAATTAAAGTTTCTTCCGGTAAATATGAACATTTGGAAAATACACATCAGTAACTAAAATGTTAACTTTATTGCAGTGATTTTCTTCTCCCCATGAGACATCATGTACATATCTAAGGTTGGCATCAGACATCAATTACAGGCAGGGAACATTCTGTAGAGGTTAAAAAACAAAAGCTGTCTTTGGTGACCACTCTAGATAGCAACAGCAAGCCAAATGGCTCCACTTCTGGGACACTTCCAAATCAGTGCTCAGCCTATAGCCATAAGAAAATGCAAGGCTTTTAAAGGGAAACTCATTTTTCAAAACTTTAATGCTGTTCAAAAGATTTGTCCTGGTAAGTGATCCAAACAGAAACAAGCTTTCCAATGCTTCTCAGGGGTCCTGGGCCTTGTGTTTCTACTCTGATCCCAGTCAGAAAGTTTCAGTGGGTCTGCAGCACTCTGCTTCAGCTTTAGGAGAGCCACGAGAACCAGAGCAGGAGGGAAATGAAAAGAGCTGGTAAATGCGAACATAGCATTTAAATTAGGAAAAGTGGGATACAAGGGAAGAACGGGAAACCATCCAGCCACTTGTAAATCTGTGCAAAGAGAGTCACCAGCCTTGGCAGCACAGCACCCCATGCAGCTGCCCAGGGCCTGCAAAGGTGTGGTACAATGGGATGAGGTTGGCAGTGAGGTGGGATCCAAGCAACACAGGGCTGAGACAATGGGCAGAGCCCTGCCAGAGCCAGGAGAGGTTGGTGAGGGGCACCTGGGCTTCCTGCAGCATGACAGGAGGGCATGGAAGGACAGCAAGAGCTGGACACAGTGGAGGGGCACCATGCACATCAGCAAGTGGAGCTCAGGAGCACTCAATCATAAAGCAAGAGGAAGATGCAAAGGAGACATCTGTATGGAGTGGGAAGGAAAAAGTGCATCTCAGTGTTGTAAAAAATAACAGGTCAGGCAAAACTACAGACTTCAAGGGGAAACCCCAACAGGGAGTTACAGGTGTGCTTTGAGAGGAGGGACTGCATTTGTCAAAAAAAGGTGCCCAATTTCTGTCTCCTTATTTCCTTTTTCTAATGCCAGAATGGGTGGTTTAAAATTTTTCTTTGCTATTTCAAGCAATAAGAATTTATTAGCAGCAATATTTTTCCAAGACAGCTTGGGACATAATCAGAGAATCATAGAATGGTTTGGGTTGGAAGGGACTTTAAAGATCATCTACTTCCAACCCTGCCTGCTATGGTCAGGGACACCTTCCACTGCATCAGGTTGCTCAAAATTTTATCCAACCTGGCCTTGAACACCTCCAGGGATGGGCCATCAATGGCTTTTCTGGGAAACCGCTTCCAGTGCTTCAACATTTTCACAGTAAAGAATTCCTTCCTAATAATCCAACAATTATAAAGTCACTTAAACTAAGGGATATAAGAGGGCCTTTTGACATTGAGACCACTCACATACTCTGTCTTAAGCAAATGTGGAGTATGTGCATGAACACTGCCTAATTTAATTGCTTGATGGCCTCTGCACCTTCTGCTTCACTTTCAGACTGCAGTTCCTCTTAATGCACACACCTTCTCTCACCTACCTTCTTGCCAGCAGGTTTTAAGCAACAGGGCTTTTCCTATTTTTATTTTTTAAGCTGGAACTGTTGCAGCAAGCCATTTCAATAATATACAGAGTAGTACCAGTGTAACATCAGCAACAGTAAATTTTATATGCGAAGCAATCAAATTCCTACTGCAACATATGTATGAAGTTATCAAACAGGCTGATCTGAGATGTAGTGCAGGCATAGATTTTTCAAGGCACATTTCCTTTGTAAAAAAGTTAAAGGACTATTTTCTCTCAACAATAACATGAGGTTTTTTTTCTCCCACCTCCATCCAGAAAAAAGAAATAGTGGTGTATTTCATAACAGGTGTCAAAGTTCTCGTTTCCAAATATCCCAGAAGTGATGGTTTATTTTCTATTAAAAAATAAACACGTAGAAATACAGCAGGTAAAATAAGCCCAACCAGGAAAGTTACCAACGCTGTGCAGTCTAGCACTGATTAGCTCCTGTGAGCTCTATAAATACACTTTGGTGACAATACCACCTAAAATATCTCACTTGGTGGCATCATCATTTATCAATACTGCATTTTTCCTGCTCTGATTGAGCTATTTTGATGTAACAACAAAATTGTTCTTGAAATATTCAAAACTCTGATTATTGCACTTTTCTGAGAAGAATACTTTTTTGTTATTTCTCCTAGTACTGATAACATTTGCATTTTCCTTTGGAAGAAGAAGATTTGTCTTCATAGCTTCTCTTTGTATTTTGCTTTATTTTATCTTTTTCAACACTGAGCACAGCAAGGAAGAAATATTTGCATGCTAATGAAAATCAAAATGTGAAAGTCATTAGATCAAACAAAAAGTAAAATCACCTCTGGAATTAATGAAACTACTTTTCTCCTTTCACAACATTAATTCAACACTTTCTTTCACACACCAGTTGACTAGTTGTCAACTCTTCTCTTAATCAAAACTATCAAGAGAAACATACTTTAATGAATTCAACATTGTATTGTGCCTTCCTAAAAAAAAAAGTTGGTTTTTTTTTTTTTTAAGCAAGGACATGTATGTTTTAATTGACAAATTTAGATCACATACCAGTTTTTCTAGGACCAAAAACTTTTAGGTATGTGTTGCAGCCTTATAACTCCAGAGCAAAGCAGAAATTTGAGAAGGATGAAACCATTAAAAATGTTATTGCATATTCCAGTTCAATCTAGTTTTATATTGCTATTTACACAGCAATCAGCTCCAGATAACTCCAGTTAACCTCATGCCTATTTTTTAATGGAGAATAGCTGCAAACCAGCTTGGGCTTCAAGCAAAAGGGCCTTAGTGCAAGGGCAGGCAGTCTGGCATAGCAAACTAATAAAACCTGGATTACTTGTAACCTGCAAACTGCACTGCTGGCAGGGCAGCAACTTTTGGCCATTGCATTACAAAGTATTATTTTAGAAGGAACTCTCCTTGGGTTTTGTAACAAAATAAAACTCAAATTATTTTAATGGTGTGTATTTCAGTTTAATAATGCTATTTAAAACTATATATTAAGTTGTGTAACTTCTACCTTCAGACCAGGCAATTTCATTACTTTCCCCTAAAAAAAGTGGCTTTAATAACTAAGCTTTTAAATTGTTTTCCCCATAATAAATAAATGACGTTAAAAGGCACTTGTCAGCACTGAAGACCTGGATCCAGTCCCAGAGTAGTCATTAAGGACATAGATTAGATCAAGCCAACAAAACACTTAAAGCAAAGGTTTTACCTATTAGCTGTAGCATTTTTTAAACGAGTTACAGTAATATGATTTTAATGCCAGGTGAATGAGGGCAGACAAAGAAGAAATGACGTCACCAATAACAGGCAAATTTGTACCAATTTCATGTCTACAAATTAGCACAAGCTTTCCTTCAGGAATGATTTACGTCTCTCTCAGCATAGAAGAAACCAAAAGAAACACTTCACAACATCAAACTCATGAGAACAGAGCTACAATACAATGATGTTTGCTATTATTTCTTACAGGCATATTAAGAAGGAGGATGATAACATCTCTTCCCCAACTAAAAAGAAAATTTAATGATAAAAGCAATGGTTTAAGTCATTAAACCAATCCTCTCAATCTCAGGACAGTAAAGCTGCCTTCCCTATTTCTCTTCCTTCAGTTTAAATGAATGTCCTTTTAGCAGCACATTTCTGGCTCATAAATTTCCAATGTCACATGCTACCATGGCGCAGACCCAAGAGGTTGTGCAGCTACCAAAGACATCAATCCCCAGCACAGCAAGAAAGGAGTTCAAGTCAGGTAACTAAAACCAGTGCAAAACTGTAGGTGCTAGCTGGGTCCAGCTCCCAGGCCAGCAGGCTCAAGTTTGTGTGGGGAAAAGGGACAAAAGTGCAAGAGAGGTGAACATGCATCTACTGTGACACAGGTGCCCACCATGCTGAGGAACATTAACAGCCAGGATCTGATCACACCACAGTCTGCAATGCTTATTACAGAATGGTTTATCTTGGAAAAGACCTCCAAGACCATTGAGTCCAACTGTTAACCTACTGCTGCAAATCTACTGCTAAATCACATCCTTAAGTGCCACATCTACACACCTTAAAAATACCTCTGGTCTAAATTAAGGATCTTAGCACTCTTAGTCTAATTAATTGATGCATTAGAGTATTCTCTCTCTCTCTCAAAATACACTACCCAACACATCAATTAGCTGGTGCCAACTGTCTGCCCTTACTATTTACTTCCATAGTGCATTACATCTTTGTTACCTCTGCCTTAAAAGAGAACAGGTAGACGACAAAGTATTTTATTCTGTAATTTCACCTGGGGATGTGAAGTCTAAAATACTTAAATTATCTTAATAGCCAAATGCTTTCTCCTCCCCCTTCCCAACCCTTTTATTTATAGCTTTCTTCTTCTTTCAGGTTAAATAGGTTAGGAATAATTACATCATCGTCATGACCTGCACTACTTCAAACCATGAATCATTTCTGTTCTTTTCCACTCTATCTCTGCGTTAGCATTTTACTTCTCTAACAGTGCGACACGAACGATCCGAAAGCTCCAAACCCAATTCTCATGTAGTGGAACCACCTTTCCAACCTCATGTTCTCAAGACTTTGCTTTCTTCTTCAATTCCTGTCACAAACTCTGCAACAGCTCTCCAAGCACTGCACAGCATGTCTCTTCTAGATTACCCCCAGTTTTGCCATTTTGCAGTGCAGAGGGACTATCTGGCATTTGCTTCGTTCCTTTAGTCTCTTGTATGCTCAGCAGAGGGACCTGGTGGATGCAGCAACCCACAGGAGCTTCCCCTGGTGCCGCCACCACGTTGCCTGCTGCCGAGCATCATGACTAAACCCAGCCTTTCTGAGGCTTTTCCCTCCTCCACAGAGCTTTACCACCTACTATCTTGGACCCAACCAGGAACTACTGATGTAGTTGTGCCATGAGGCCATGCTGGGGAAAAAGGACAACTACTTTGGGACCTCCTCTCCTCTGCCAGCACCAAACTATCTCCCTTGGTCATGAGACACCACCACTGTGATCCCAGTGGTGTTGGACGTGACAAGCGGAGGTGACAAGCTCGCCTCTCACAGATTCAAAGCAACAGTGTGAGTGAAGTGTCCCATCCTGTTACCTGGTGGGTGACAACAAAAGCCACCTGTAGGACCTTTGTGGTCAATTTTAGCCTCAGCTTGAAGTGCAGTGTTGGTTACCATGCAAAGGGCATTTGTGTATGGTACAGAGTTTGAGCTGATGGCCGACCAAAAAAAAAAAAAAAAGTGCCTTTTGGTCTGCAATCTTACAAATACATTTTAGAGGTACAGTAGCAGTTTAAATTTAGCCCAGATTCTATTATGCTTAAAGGGACAAAAGGATTTAAGGAAAACACAGGTATTTTGGTATTTCAAACTTTCGTTTAGAAATTGGAATATAACCACAGTTTCCACACAGCATTTAATAGTAAAAGAAATCTACATGTCTACTCCACTGCTATCAACCAAGTGTACACCTACAGGGGAAGTTTAGAGGTTGCCAAGTACACCAGTGTCTCAAAAGCTTAAACAAACAAAAGAACCCAACAAAAGCAACAACAACAACAAATTATGAGCTGTCGAGAAAGTGTGTGTATTTATACATATTTAAGCCCTCCCCCAACTTCTGGCTGCCTTCCTCAGCCAAATGAAACTAGCACAGCCCAACACCGGGAGGCTCCAGGGCTTGGCAGTGGTGCCCCATGCCCAGGGGGTTTCACCACCCACACCCCAGTTCCATGGCTGTACTCTTCAGCCATTGCTCCTAACCCTTTCCCCAACACTGCAGGCACATGGGCAGCCCTGCACCCCACCCCACCACAACAGCTCCCCATTTTCACATGGCCAAGGTACCACCTCGCCACTCCCTCCTGGCACCAGATGTTTCCCATTAGCTTTGTCCGCACTCAGCTCACAAGTGTCAACTGGAAAGCTCAGACCCCAAATATTTTACAGATGAAACAACAACAGGCTCTTTGCCAATGACTCAGGCCTGGATCCCAGCCCCTGCTCCACACTTCTCAGGCAACTGGCGGAAAACAAGCCAAGAGCTGTCTGGGGATTTGCGTGGGGGATCTCCTCCACCTCGCAAGGGCGGGCAGCTCTGAGCACTCAATGTCAGCAAGGCGAGGGCAACGCTCACAACCCCACCGTGTCTCTGAGTAGTGGCACAGGTCTGCAACACCCCCATGCCCGCAGGGACGGAGGGGCTGGTGGCTCAGGCGTGCAGTCACGCTCAGCCCAGCCATGGTGCCCACCTGCCTCTTGCCTCATCAGGAAAAATCATAACCGGACAAAACCCCCCTGCACTAAAAATTAAACAGTCCTCAGACAGCCCAGGTTTTTCTCTCTGCAGGTTTGCTGTTGTGCCCTCTTGACCAAAATTCTGAGTTCCTGCTTCTTCAGTATGGAATGTAGTAAGTAAAGCTGCAGTTGGTCTTAAGTATTTAAAAACTCTCTCAAGTTGTTCCAGTTTCAAAAAAAAAAAAAAAAAAATTATTGGTGCTTCTTGTCTCTGTTTCACAGCATTTATTATCAGAGCACTGGAGACATGATAGAGTAACCATCAAATACTATTCTATTTTAGTTAAAAATAGTTCAGAATGCAATATCATTTTTAATAAATGATAGCATTTGAGAGGGGGTTAAATATTACAAAGACTGAAATGCTGAGAAAATGATAAAAATAAAGGTTGGAATCCCATATGCTTCTTTATAGAGACATTACATATTGGAAGATAGTCTATTGACTGGATATTAATACACATTTCAAAATTCATTAGTTCATAAAAGAACCCCACAATTAGTTTTCTAATTTTGCTTTTATAGATGACCAGGCTGGTTTCCAACATGCTACATCAAACAGTGTGAGAGGAACTAACCACAAAATATTCCAGGATCACATAATTGCCATGCTGGTTTAATTTCTTTTTATCCATGTGCTATTTCATAAAAGAATTATTTTAGCTTCATGTGCACATGTAAAACAGATGCAGTGTTTCAGGTTCTATTCCCATACTGACTGTACTGGAAAAAGTCTCATTCTAGATAATCATCAGCAAAAGCAATGCCTATCACAATTCCTCCTCGGTGTCCTTTCTCCACACTGCAAGGGCGTTTAAGGAAAGGAACTGGAGTCTAATCTTTAAATTAAACACTAGATGGAGCCCACTTCCCAAGACTGAAAAATGAAAGCTCTCCTTGCAGCAAACTCTCACAGCCTATTACGATATCTGGTCATGCATAAACATGACAGGACTCAAACAGCTGCAGTGACTGTCCTTAATGCAAAAATATATACTGTCCAGCAATTATATCTCTGCATAAAGGGACAGTCTTCAATACCAGGCAACTGCAAAGGAATTTTTATTCCTCTACAGATATAACAGTTTGGTGTAAAACACCCACAATACTTGAAATAAACTAGGCACACATGAATTTTTGTAATATCATATGACAAACATGATGCTGGGTTGAGAGAACCATGGCCGGGTCTCACATCTCTCTATTTTGACAATAAGCTGTATTGATTCCAACTGTATGACAATTTTGCACATGCAAATTAAAATGAAATAGGAAGAATCCTTTTTCAGTTGGTTTGAATTAGCTCTAGCAAGAAGGCTCATTTGTGACAGTTGATAAAATGCCGCCTCTCTCAAATGAAACATACCACACATTCAACTAGAGATAAGCGAGCTTTGGTGTTAAAAATAGGATGCAACGGCACCAAACCTCAGCACAACTATTCTGGTGAGAAAGAAGAAAAAAGAGCCAAGTTGCCAAGATCCAAACTGAGCAGCCTCATGGATACTGGATAAACTCATTTATCTCAGGCTCTACCACAAACAACTGCCAGTTCTGCAGTTTTGGCCCCACTCTGGACTGGCCTCACAATGCAAAGGGCAGGCAGAAATTGCAGGCAGACAACCCTTGGCCCTTCCTTAGCCTGTTGAAGGACATGCTCGCAGGAACAGCTGGAAGCCAAGCAGACAATAAAGTTGTGCAAAGCCTCAGACCCGATTCCCAGCAATGCAATTCTGCTGACAACCAAGCTATCACTGATTGCTTTAGCCTTTGCTCAGTCCAGGCCACTGCCTTCACCTCATTCTTTTCCTAACAAACCTACGGTAATAGCTTCATCAAGGCTAAGATAAGCACAAAGGCAGTTATCCTTACCACTGAAAGCTACCTTTTGCTCACAGTGATCCATCCTGTTCAAACAAAATTAACCACAGTAACCCAGCTTGCCTTAGGGCATTTTATGAACTGGATGGGAAGAGAGACAAAGGGAAGTCATGACCTACCACCAGCATAGATCCTAATGGCTATTTCCAGGAAGGAAAATACAGTATCTGTGACCATCAATGAAGTTTTCTTTTTCCCTAAAGGGCCCTACCCACTCCTTATTTCACTTTTCTGTGAAAAGCATCCACAGAACATTTCCTTGGTCCCACAGTCTTGTGGATGAAAGATGGTCTTTGGGTCTTGCAGGTTACTGCTGGGATGCTCTAAAACCAAGCAAAGCTCTTCAAACATGAGACTTGCTGCTAGGAGATTGTGGCTTGTACTCATCACCACGCTGACAAGCGACCGCTCTACCCTACAAAAAGCACGCACGGGACGACGATCACATCTGTTTGTCAGACCTGGGGCTTGTGAGCAAACATCCTGCAGCCATAAAAGCAATGGGCTTTGCAGCTGTGGCAAGCACACAGCCAGCTCAAACATGGATACTTCAGTCTGTGAATATCCTGGCCCAGTCCTATTACGTTTGCCTTTCATTATATCTAAACTGGACACGTATCTGCTCCCAGATGGAAAAATTGATTTTGTCTTGGTTTTGTTTATTTATTTTTTAACACTGGGTAAGCACCTAATAGCAAGCACCTAACATTTCCTTTACAAGTAAATCTGAAAATAATTAGCAATTGTTTCACACTTGACCTAAAACCATCTGGGAGAACACACCCATGTACTTCCATGAGCTTCTGGTTCAATAAAACAGGGACTTTATTAGCAGGAAGAATATCTCACCAACCACACAAATTAAATGTCAGCAAAAGGAGGAGACAATCGAAGTACCAGCCACAGTTGTAGGTTTGACTAAATAGAAATGTTTAACTACTTCCTTATCACAATCTTCCTATACAACTATAATTTAGGAACCTTTGCCACTGTAATTTTCCCTGCTTCATTTTCTTTACGGCTATGCTTTCATGTGTCAGACTAAATACTTGTTCATCAGCACTATTATCCATGCAACAGCTGAAAATAACCAGCTATGGGAAAAACACAGAGAAGAACAAATACAAAGGCTTTGCATATGTATAAAAGAAATTAAAGAAAAGGCAAATTACCCAGTGTAGCATCTGATGCTGTAGGGAAAGTGGACACAAAGCCACTACAGTTACACAAGTCTGAAAACTCTGTGCAGACACACAAAGCAGAGTGGTTATAGACAAGGTAAAGTTAAGCCTAAAATCTAAGGCTTTTGGTTTCTCACAGCAATAATCCTCAGTTTCAGAACATGAAAGTGATGAAACTCTGGCCTTGCTGGAAGCTCACCCCCTGACCACATCCCATCACAGCTGGGGCATGACTGGCAAGAATTACAATTCACTAAGTGTGTGGGTGGAAGCAGATAGAACAGTGGTTTAAAAAGTGAAAAAAATAAGTAAAAACTCTTAAAATCTCATTTGGAGTCACTAACTGTTGCTTTCCACATCCACCTGTATTGCCTCCAAACACAAGGGAGGAAAGTCAATCTGTAAATTAAACTAATGCCCTTCAGGGAGAAAAAAAAATCAAGCAAAAAAACCCAAAACCAGACATTTTCTGTTTTCTTTCACGTGTTTGCCAGATCAACTCCAATGTTGCAGGCCATCTTCCTGAAAACATAGAGGAAAACACACTTGGAAGATTGTGCAAACCATTAGCAGTGCTTTGGTCCTCCAAGGGCGCTGTGGTCATCTCTGAGACATCCGCACTCTGCTTTACAGGTTCACCTATTTCATCCTGCAAGGTTATGTCAGTACCTTGACTGCTTTTCTCCCCCTCTACAGAAGCACTGCTTGGCTTCACATAACCACCCATAAGCACCTACATCACTTTGGGGAGCTGGCTCATGTTCAGTCTGATCAACCCACAGATTTTCATCCGCCTCCTATTTGCACTCCCACGCAATTTTTGAAGGAATGCAAATAGCCATATATCAATCTCTAAAAAAAAAAAAAAAACCAAAAAATCAAACAACTGACTAAACAAAAAAATCCCTGAAAGACTGGAAGTCTTCTGCATGAAGAACTTACTTCTCCTGAAATCTCTTCCCACAAGGTATGTGGTGTGTTAACCAATATAAACAAAAGTCAACTGATTATTTCCAAAATTTTAGAGATTATTTATACAGCTACCATTGGCATAAAACAAAGAGCATAGAGCTTCTTCAGAAGCAGCAAATGTCAGGTTTTAATTTCTTTGCTCAATTAAAAACCAAAAGCAATAAACCTTCACAGACAGCCCCAGACAGAACTCCAGAACAAGCCTGGCCATCCCTTTTCTTCTTACAACAGCCACCACCAGCTTGCTGCTATCACAGCACACTACATGACCATGCCACTTAACTCTTCCAGTTTTACTCCTTTTCCCAGCATAAAGATCTCTCTAAATTCAAGTGTTTTTTAATGGATCACAAATTAGTTCAGGCTAGGAGGAGCCTCATGAGGTCTCTGGTCCAGGCTCCAAGAAGGGCCAGCTGTAAGATCCAGCTCGGAGATTTGCTCAGTCCAGTCCTGAAAACTCCCAATGATGGAGACATCACAGTCTTCCCAGGCAACCTATCCAGCTGTCTGTCCTCGGAGTGAAAACATTTTACCCTTGTAACCAGTGTGAACTTCTCTCTTTTCAACTGGTATCCACTGTCTCTTGGCCTTCCACCACTGAGAAGAGCTTGCAAGGATGTCACTCTTTCAGTAAAAAGAAAGCACTCCTTATACTTTTAGCTCTGCTATTTATCTGTTTATGCAAAGTACACTTTGCTCTGTGATTTAGAATGCTGTTTCAGATTTTAACTTTGCTAACAGCATTTGCCAAAAATTCAAATATAACCAAATCAGAGCGAAAGTGAAAAACAAATCTAAGAATAAAACTTGGGTGGAAAGCTCAGCCATGTGATCACATCAAACTTTCCCTGATGTGCCATGGTGATGGCAGCACTTCAGCACTCATTACTGCATTTCCAGATATCGAAGAAGCATCTCTTTATATAGGTGCAACATGAGAGCCAATTATTCATGCAGATTACAAAATAGGCCAAAAAAGCAAGATACATGCTGGAGCAAAGCTATGAGGAATGCAGTCGGCTAGTTTTCAGACTCAAAGAGTTTTGAGCATTGTGTCCATCACAGTAAATATGCATTGCTTCCTGAGCCCAGAAGCTATTGCTCTCCCAGGCTCCTCAAGCCTCCTTAGCACATCAAAGGACAGCAATCCAAAGCAGCAGTCACCTTACAGACCTTACTGCTACTCAGCCACCAAATTACCGTGTACCAGTCATGCAGAAGGCTTCTTAACTGCACTCTTAAACTGTGCAGCTGAGGAGTAAAAGACATAACCAGAACTAAGAGCGAAGGTAAATGCAGCAGTGCAACAAATGTTCATCCTGCCTGAAAGGTCACATGATATGTGATTAATGCCATTATCCTCCAGGACTCTGGAAATTGCCCTGAGACAACAGCTTCCCAGCATAAGCTGTGGATCAATAAAAAGGATTAAGCAACAATACTTCAGAAACGCTCGAAAGTAAACCATCAGGCTTTATCTCAAATTTTCTCTAAATCTGATAGGATTCCTTGATAAGAAATTCTTAAGTTTGATGTCCGTCTTTTGGTCTCAGGCTCTTTGCACCAGTGCAAGAATGCAGGTGACGCAGACTGTGCACACTCAAGCGACTGAAAAAGGAGGAGGAGAGGGAGAGAGAGCCAACGTCAACCTTGCCCCCTCCCCCTCGAAGGGGTGTGTACCAGCTAAACTCAGCCACAATCTGTCAGCAAGTAGCCAGTGCCAGCCCCACGCTCACTCCCACGCCTTGCCCAGGACAGGACCGTACCACACCGGGAACACCCACCTCATTCTGGGACGGGACACACAGCCAGCCCCCCTCCCAAATCACATTTGTCTTGTCCCTCAAAGCTAAAGGCTGTGCATAAGCGAGGTTGTCACCACACAAGTGAGAGGTGAAGCGAGTTGTTTTCCCTAATTAAACCTATTAGTAGTAACGAGTCACTCCTGCTAGGTCTAAATAGCTCAGAGATAAATCCCAAGGCTGCTAAGCTGCCAACCACCTCCCCTCAGTGCTCACAGGGAGCTTTTTTACTCCTACAGACAACACTGGGTAAATACTACCTCCTCCAACCATGCTCCTGGAGCAGATCTCCAGGTTGATATAGTCAAAGCAAATGTTTTCCCTGCAGCTGTCCAGTCACCTTTATTGAAAGCCCAAAGTGCCAAAACCTCCTCCTCAGGGAGCAACAGCAAATACACCCAGAAGAATATTCTGCAGGTTTGGTGTCTGCACACAAGGAAAGAGTATGACCCTGACAGAGCTTTGCGCTTTTTTTAATTTTAAAAAAAGAAACCTCACCAGAGACTACTTGGGATGGAAGACCTTTTCATGGAAAATTCTTCTACAATATTTAATGCAAACACATCATCTCTTAAAAGTTCACACCAGAGGCAACGCCAGTATTAGGAACAGTAAGGAGAACGACACAGTGCTTTTCTAAAAAGCCATCCAATGAATCTTCTGTCTGAACTGTTTGCAGAAACAACTGAATAAGCCAGAAAAGAAAAATTAAAATGTTCTAAGCTGTTGCTTCACAGCATGTCTTACAGAAAAGTAATTTAAAAGTTATTACAAAGACAATAACACTCAATCTCATAACATGACACTATTTCAAATTAATCCAGAGCATGTTAATTCCTTCACCTTTGCCAGTGATAAAACAGAATAAGATAAAAAAAAACCCACTCCATCAAAAAAATTTGAAATTTAGTAAGCTTTGCCTGTTTCATTGACAAAACCAACACTGCAAAAACAGCCTTAGCTTTCATCAAGCACAACTTCCAATACATAACACTCACTTTCTCCCAAGCAAGCAGAAGTGAAACTCATTTTGCAGACTCACCAAAATTATCCATATTCCAGGAGGCAGCCGTTCGTCCAGTTTGCGAAGTCCGTGGTTTCAGCACAGTCGTAGCCATCAGCAGAAAAATGAAGGGGAAAAGAAGAAAAAAAAAACCTCTTGAGATTCAATGAACACAACACTACAGCTTTCTATTAAGGCTGCATTACAAAACAGTTTCAGGTAACTCATTAAATGGACTGAACATAAACAACCCTCCATTCTCCAATTTACTCTAGAAAGAAATAAAAGACCCCCACAATATCAATGTTAATAAAAGAATAATAATCACAGTCTAATAAAGATCTGTCAAGGCTGACCTCAGAAGGAACATTTTGTGAGGGGGGAAAATGTCTTTTTAAGAGAAAACAAACCTTCTACTGTACTTCTCCCATCAGGCAGTAAGAGGTGTGCAATATCAAATAGAAAAAGGTATATTATTTTCTCTTATACTGCTGACATTTTGAAATCCTTGATGAGGAGATGTAACATTTGGCAAGGAAGTAAGGCAAAGCCACCACAGTGACTACTCAGTTTCAGAATCCTCTGTCAAGGATGGGGGATTGGTAATTTATTCTTTGCAATTAAGGGGGCCTGCAGCCTACCCCACAGCTGAGTATCTATGCACTATTACACATCTGCAAACCATCAAGAACACCCAAGCTGAAACAACTTTTTTTTTCAATTTGGACTTTGAACAGTATCTGAGTGACCAAACTCAGTGCGTGTCACTTCTCTCCTACTAATAAAAACCCAAGAAAGAATTTTACAGCTTTCCCAGGCTCAGAATTGATTTCTTTTGGCAACTGTTCCAAAACAGTCGACCAATTTAGCATTTGGTTTTTTTTTTTTTTGCTTTTCTGTTTGGTGGGGGATTTTTTTTTCATTATTATTCCTTTGGAGGCTAAATGCTTCAAAGAGATCAGTACAAAATGCCAATTGCTATGGGTTAATCTAAACAAACTGCATGTGTGTATGTAAGGGCAGACAAAGGCATGCTCTTCTTCTGACTAGAGAAATCAATTGCATGTGCAGGTTCAGGAAGTGCACAAGGTCCTGAGCACAGACAAGCAGGCGAGGAGAGTGCTGAGGCCTGTGGTGGAAGGAAAGGAGGCAGTGAAGGAAACACTGTCATCATCTCCCAGCAGCTCTGTGACCATCAGATTGATCACCAGGCCAAGGCTGACAAGATGTCAAAAAGCCAAAGGCCACTGCCAAGTCCCTTCCAACAGACTGGGATATATCTTCTCAGTTCACATGTTTCAAGCATGCAAATTCTCCAAACCAGCTGCTCTCAGGAACAGTCATCCTCACAACTCAATGCTCTTCTGCTGGGTCCCAGCAAAGTGGCCTGAGACCAGAGCAGCATTTTCACCTCCATAAATCTCAAGGCAACTCAGGAGGGCAATGAGCCACCAGCACAGCCCCTGATGTGATTTCTATTCGATCTCTGCAGAAACTATACCATATAAAGGCAAATGTATCTGTTGGTGTCAAAAAAGAAAACGGAACTGGCACAAGCAACTAATTTGCAGCTCCCCCCTACTCGATGGATAATGGCTGATGAGTTACCTCCTCCTCAGCCTTCACGGCCCATTAATGAGACAGCACGAAAGGCTGCAGAAAAGGGAAGATGATTGCTCACATATTTACCACTTTGCTAGCAAACAACATTTTTTTATTGTTGTTGTTGCTGTTTTTGTAGGAGTGCTTTTACAGTAGGAGCCTTTCCAGTGCCTTCATGTGAAGAATATTGGAGAGGAAAGGGAAAAGAGATTGCAAAAGATTTGCCTTCATTTCTGATTTCCCTTGTCAGTCTTGTGTACCCCAGTGCTTCCCCAGAGCTGCAACCATGCACCATTACTGTCAGTGTGACTGTAGTTACAGATTGCCCTCAAGATATTACCTGTCTTTTACCTCTCTAAGGGAAGCTGAGATTACTGGGAGAACATTTTTACTGGAGCAGACATGACTCCAAGGTACTCCCAAGGACTGTAAAGGCCACGAGTCACCTGACTGGACACAGGACTTCATATTCAGGAAAGTGAGATTTTGATGGTGGCATGGAGCAAGCTTAACATTAATGAATTTATCGGGATATGAGAGGTCACATGAAAGCAGATGTTGAGTAGGTGGGAATGGCGGGAAATGCGGATTGCAAAAACACAAGGAAGGAACAAAACAAAAATGTATGGATGACTCAGAGCTGGCAGAATTCGTGCAGGAGAGCTGCTGAACTGGTTTATTTAAGATGGGGAGGGGACAGGAGAGCAACATGCGCATTGACAGTGCTGCAGATACACTTCTGAGTGAAAACAAGAGGTGGTTGTTGAAGTTTGACACGTTTTAAGGGGCAGATTTCCATTATCAGCTCAGAAGGTTCGTGGAGGCAAAAAAAGGTCACAATATGCCATAATAGGATGGATATATGAATGAATGAGATGCAAATTGCCTTGAGCATTGCAGCAGCATCCACTGTCTACACTACATGCCAGTGGCTTGGGTCAGGAGGAAGAGAGATACATAAGAGCAAGACCACAAGGACATTCTACATTTCCCCTGCTCCTCTTCACATACTATTTTTGCATGACACTGGTTATGAAACTGAAAACATTGGTTCAGCTTCAGGCAGCAATTTTAGGGTCAATTGCTTCTTCACCAGACACTGAAATCACAATTTGTCAAGCATCAAATTAACTGTGAACGTTTTAGGGGACAGTGAACTTGAGTTATGCATTATTATTGGGTCCCCTTCCTCAAAAGCCTATCATGTAATCCCTCTTGACATGGCAGGTGCCTTTTCTTGCTAGAATCACACTTTAAGATGAACTCTGCAATTACACGACTTGGTTTTTGCTCCATCAACTCATTCCTGACTGTTATGCACTCTCCAAAGTACAGATCTCAAGTGGTGGAATATGCTTTCAAAACCATGTGAAGCGTTTTATCAATTTATCACAAGAGTACATCAATATAGGTTTTCCAGCTGAAAGCATTTGAAAGTTTCCTGAAAACTTTTATAGTTCAGCTTGGACTCACTTCTAATCCACAGACAGGGTAAAAGACTCCTCTGGACCAGCACACCACAGAATAAGTAAGCAATAAAGCCTTAATGAGGTTAGCTGTCCAACAAAGCCCCAGTACCCAGGGCTGTGCATCTTTCCCTAATACTGTCAGTACAACACAGAACAACTACAAGCCTTGGTGCTACAACTGATATCACTTTGTATTCAGCTGAATCAAACTGGTGTTTAAACATCAATTCCAGCCAATGCTCCAGCAGGCTAGGAGAGAGGGAAGCTAGTGGAAATTGGAAAGTCATTGCTGGGAATGACGTCAGGTTTGGATTTATTGTGTCACCTTCAGTAGCAATTCTAGGTCAGAATCAAACTTTTATATTTTACTCTTCTATGCAAACATTAGAGAGTGAATATGAAAAATGCATTCTTTAAAACAGAAAAAAAGAAAAGTCCACCAATATTCTGCGAGTTCTATAGGCCTGCAGTTAATTTAAATGAGAAGTGATATTTCATATCCAAGTGGGATGCTCGTAAATCTTTTGGACATGTGTGAGTTAAGATGAAAAGAAATATGAAATCAGCAGTGCTGTGAAGATTTTACATTTAAGTGATACATGAGAAAGTTGAGTTTGGTTTGTTGGGCCTCCATTTTGGTTCTACCTTGCCAGCCTGCTATTTGACCATTGAGGTGCTTGTGAAAGCTTACCACACCACAAGCCATGAACTATACTGCTGAAAATTCCCACTTGCCTCCAGTAAAACAAAGGCAGCATTAAATGTTAGCAGTACCAAAATTTCCCCTTTACCCCTGAAATGCAAAGCCCAAGCATTGTTTGAGTGTCACCAAGCACAAGCTGGGCTACGTCCTCAGAAGGTGAGGAACTTCAGGTCTTAGCAAGGTTTCATAGTTTCACCCAAGAACATATCTGTGGAAAAGCTGTACACCTGCCTGCAAATAAACACATACATAAACATAGCATATGTCTGTGAGCACAAATGCATACATGCATATGTATAAGCGATGTAGAATTGATATAAAGTGGCTCATCACCCAGCAGGTGGCACTCACACCCTGAGCTCCCGAGGCTGGACCGCGGCAGGAGGCTGGGACTCCGCGCTGCTCTACAGGAGGCACCATCTTTCCGAGAGGTGAAAACACCATGGGCACGAAAGCATTCACCACCCTTTTGCAAGGCCTGATGTGTCAAGTCCAGCATCTGGGCCAAAATCCCATTTAGCTTACTGGCCAGGCACCCCCTCCATTAATTCCCCTGACAGCTGCAAGGCTCTTCCTTGACTGCTGCTGATTCTCAAGTGCTCTTGCAGCCTTTCCAGAGGAGCAGCATTTTGGGGACTGAAAGAGTCCTGGAATATTTTCCATATAGAAGCACCACATTATGATATCAAGAACAATGCAACTAAATGTAAAGCTTCCTTCAGACTTCATCACTTCTTTTCTCCATTTGACACACCCAACTAGCTTTCAATTAATCCCACTAATAATTTGGGCTTTTGAAGATCTTATGAATGAGCAAATCAGAACTGGCAGAAGAAATGCTGCTTTCCTTTGATTAAAATTAAAGACTTGCTTTCACCCTAGACTTAAGTGTCACTATCACATGTACATTCTTAATACACCTCCTTCGAAAGCTGAGTGGTGCTTCAACTTCAGTTGAGTGGGTTTGTTTTTTAAAAAATATTTTCCTTACCGATTCAATATTCCACCCATTTCCCTTCCCTCTTTAAAAAAAAAAAAAACAACCAAAATCAAAAACAAACCAACCAAAAAATAAAACCAAAATCAGTTTAGAAGCATCAATTTGAAAACATCAGCTCTTCGTGGAGCAGTGCTGTTCCCCATTAAGAGAATGCTTTGTATCAGATTGAGAGATATCTTTCCAAGGTCATTTCATGTTCCAATGGGTTTGTTATGAAGTTGTGGAATGGCAGATAAGGTTGCATGAGATAGTAAAGTGCCTTCCTAAGCTAGTTCTGGGCAGTAATGTGCAACCAATATTTGAGCAAGGGACTTCAAGAAACTTCATATGCTGAAATAAATGCTGCTGCAGGAAGGACAGAAGTAGTACTGAGATAGTGGTAATCTGTTTCCCAATAAAAAAAAACAAGGCCACTTTCTTGACAAGTTTGCACAAACTGCACACATTTATGGCACTTGGCAAAGGTTGGGTGTTTCTAGGAACATTAGGGGGTATCTCTTCAGCAAGTTAAAATACCCAACCCTGAGTAGTAATGAGGATTTGATGCTAAAAACTGCTCAATTCAGAATTAATAGTGATGCCTTCCAATTGCAAGAACAAGGATACAAGAGTAGCTCCCTATTAAGTACCAGGACCGATAATTCGCAAGGTTAAAAAAAGGGGGGGGGGAGGAATAAAAAGTGCATATCTAAGAACAGTTCTTTGAATGTCTTGTAGTTACAAGTGTGAGGAATGATGATCCAGTATTTTTAGACTGCTTCTAACAGATCCCAAAAATGGAGGAAACCATATAACAGTATCCTCTTAGCAAGCTTTTAATACTGCCTGAGCCTATCCCAAACTCTGAAAGAAGGTAAGCATCTGGCAGCACACTGAATTGCGTGCCACCATTTCAGCCATCATACTAGGGACTAAATCCTTCCCTGGAAGTAACAGAGGAACAAACATGCAAACTCCAGAGAGAAGGGGGGGGAAAGATCCTCCTCACAAATGGTCAGCTACATCTTAACGTGGTTTAAAGCCTGTGAAGGATCACCAGTTTGGAATACAAAAATACAAGTATTTGGCATCGAAACAGCCCTAACAAAAGAGTAGGGAGCCTGAGAGGGTATTTTTTCAAGTCTCAAATGAGCATTTTGGGGGTCCAACAGCCTGACAGGAAAAAGATTAGAAAAATGGCCACCCAGCAGTGAACTATGCACAAAATGCAGAGTTTCGGCGCTTCCAGGTCTGCATTGCACCCTGCGCTCCCAGCCCCCCGCATTCCCACAGGCTCCCAAACGCCCCCGTCTCCCCCATGCCGCTGTCCACTGCCGGGGAGCGGGGGAGCGACGGTCCCTCGGCGCTATCTGCAACCACCCCCGGGGCTCCATTACTACTACTTTTCATTTTCCTGCTAGTATTACTTTCCTAATGAATTGCTGTTACTACAGAAATGTAAATGTCACCAGCTGAGTAGTTCGGGGTTTTTTTTAAACATCCGAAAAGGTAGGGAAAAGGGGGAGGGGAGGTGGGGAACACCTCATTAATATCCACTATTAAACATTTTTAACGCTAAAGCAGCACCGACCCCGCCGCCCGCAAAACCTTGCGGCTTCATCAGGACTGGTCCCAATTCCCAAAAAGGGGTTTCAGCGCCTCATCAGCACTGACTGGGCTTACCAGCGGATGTTCCCCCAGCCGCGCTCTGGCTTGCGCAGCGCGGCCCCTCCGCGCCCCCGCAACCCACCCCCGCCGCGCACCGCCCGTAACTTTGCGGGCGCCGCCGCGTCCCAGCGCCCAGGCGGATCTTCCGCGGGAGATGCTGCGCTCCGCGAAGGGCAGAAAGGCGGGAAGGGCGGCTAAGGGACAGGGTCCGGCAGGAGCCATACCCCGCCTGCGGCACTCCCGCACCGCACCGCCTGGCGCCGCGCATCCCGCACCGCGCACCGCGGGCAGCAAGTCCGCCCCGCCACCGGAGCGGGGGCAAACCCTGCCCGGGGACCCCCGAAACGACCCACGGCGGGAACGAGTGAGGGCACGGGATAGCCAAAAGGAAAAACGCGCAGAGGGGAATGGAAACAGGCGAAAAGACGCCCCCGCGCCGCAGCCCCGCCGCCCCAGCCCTCCCTCCCCGCGCAGCAGCGCGGAGCGATGCGCAGCGGCAGCGCGCCCCGCGGGGGCAGCGCACGCCCCTCGGCCCTCCCCGCTGACCTCAAGCCAAGGACAGCTCGGCAGTCCCGCTGCGCATCGCGACCCGCGGGCCCCGCTGAACGGAGCCAGGCCAGGGCAGCAGCAAGGGCGGCCGGGGAAGCGAGGGGAGCGGGGGCTCCTCACCTGAGCCTGTCCCGGGAGGTGCTCTCTGCCGCCGCTGCGGGAGGGACGCGGCTCCTGCCTCTCTCCCCAAAGAAGGCTAGCGCGGACAGCCCCGGCCCGGCGAAGTTACGCGCCGTCGCGGAGCCGGGCTCCCACCTGCAGCGCCCGTCAGACTCCGGCAGCCGGCACGGCTCGGCACCGCACGGCTCGGCCCGCCCCCCTCCTCCCCATTGGAGCCGCCGCCGCCCCGCCTCCGCCCGCCTGCCCGGAGCGCCCGCGGGGGCGGCGGTGGGCAGCGCGCTGCGGGACTCTCCTGCCCGCGGAGCTGGCGGCCGGGGCAGGTGAGGAGTCGTGCGAGGCATCAGCTCCTCTCGCCACCCCACCACGGCCCCTGGTTTGGCTCGTTATTTGTTTTTTTTTTTTTTTTCTTTTCTGGGAGAAGAAGGAAAGTACTGAAAGCGGGTCCGTGAGGTTGCTTTATGCCAATGTTTCGCGCTGTTAGGCTTACGCGGAGCTCGTTGCCGTAGCAGGCGCTGAGAGGCTTTGATGCAGGCACTGCCGCCCGGTCCGAACCATCTGAACAGGGTCACTAATGCCCCGAGCAGGCAGCGGCAGCTCAGGCAGGATGTCACAGGGTGAGCAGTCCGTGACAGACCCAGGGAAACCACAAACTTCTGTGCAACAGCTAGAGGATAGGATCGGTTGGGCTTCCCGAAGGCTTCTCTAGCAATGCCGCCCACAAAAAAAACCTGAGCACCTCATCCTTTATGTCTGTTTTTCTATTTAAATTATAGGTAGCTCCTTCACAAGCGCCCTCTCGACACACAGGACAGCATTTGGGAGCTGTGGGACAGAAACGAGAACGCAGCTGCACTGGCACGAGTTTGAAAAAGCAGTTTCCAAATAGTGGCAATTCCCCCTTAGATTTGGGATCAACCACCCTGAAATTCTGGGGAAGTGAGGTGGCAGTTCCTGGGAACACAGCTGTCTCAGCATGGGAAATTTTCAGCCACATTTGGGGGTGATGGGAATACCCATACAGAAGTGACAATTTCCTGGACCAAAGCATACGGGGAAGAACCAGAACCAGTCTCAGCTGACTTGTCTTTGGCAAAATGCTAGCGAGGTGTCCCTCCAGACAAGCGGAAGACTGTTCCCAGACCAGGAGCTTTGGGTGTCATGCCTAAGTCATTAACACCAAGATTATACCTGACCCTGCCAAGGTCTGTAAATCACGCCGAGGCTGACTTATCCCCCGTGGGAGGCAGCCAGAATTGCTGCATTTAGAAAGCCTGCTGGCTACGCAGTGCCCAGCAAATCCCTCTGCTCGGCAGCAGGGAAGGCCGTCTCCCTTCCCGCAGGAGGCAAGCGGCAGGGCAGGGAGGGCTGTGTCCCAAAGGCCACACTGCAAGGCGGCGGTAGGAAGGGCTGTGGCGTCCCTTGGCTTGCGGCCAGCAGCCCCTGCTGGCACCTCTGCCTGAAGTTTGCCCACAGTGCAAATAATTGCTGAGATCCATCACATGTATTCTTAAGAGTTCAAAGGATACCCGTGGGGGAGATCTCCTTGGGAGGCGGGGCACGGTGTGCCAGCTGCCAGTGGCAAAGGTTGAAGTTCCGATGGGGAAATTTTTGTTCAGCACATGAGATAATTTTCTCTGATAAGTTATGCTTAGGTCGGCTCAGAGAGAACATCCTGCTATTGACTATTGAAGAGAGTTGTGTGGCAAGCAAATTTCCTGGGCACTTGCATTTGTGCTGTTTTGTTTTTTGGTTTGGTTTGTTTTTGTTTTGTTTTTGTTTTTGTTTTTTTTTCCTTTACTGTGGATCTGTGTACAGCTATTGACTTTTACAGCTCTGCAAATTGATATGCAAGAGGTGCACAGGACGAGGTGAGTGAGCTGGGACACGACCCCGGCCGATGCATCAGCAGGAATCCAGTGATGTCAGCGGAGACACGGCTCCAGCTGGGAACGGTGAGGCCAGGCTGCCCAGCAGGAGCAGGGCTGCGAGGCAAGCAGTGCAGCTGTGAGCAGGAAAGTGGCATTGTCATGGCCCGCAGGTTTCCACTGGTTATTGTGGAATGGACTGACAGTGCACCCCACACTATAAGGGGTCTCTTATCTCTGCTGAGGTCGAGGTGGGCTCTAGGAAGGAGCCACCTGTGTAGAACAAATACTTTGAAGTGAGGGCTAGGTTTGGGAAGGCTCCTGGTGCTTTGCCAGGGTGGCAGCAAGCCCCCTGGGGCTTTAGGGCAACTGGCTTCAGGTAATTCATGAGCAATCGCCCAGCCCTGGGACAAAATGGCTGAAGTGTATTTTGTTCTGCTGATGTGGGAAAAGGCCACGCCAGTCCCTGTTGGAGAGGCATTAATTAAAGGAACTAATGGCGAGTTCCTAAAATATCTATCAGAGTGATCAGGATGTCTGCTGAGAGAAATCTGACTTGCTGGGCTTCAAGTTGTGCCAAGTCATTGTGTTCATCAGGAAATGAGGGTGTTCTGGGGCAGGTAAAACAGAAATAAATCACGCTGACCCTCCGCTGGTGCTTTCTGCTCCTATTTCCAAAGCCACGTTTCAGGAGGTGGTTACATACATTTGTTACATCGTTACTTAATAGGATGTAACTGCTCTAAGGCTTTTTTTTTTTTTGCTTATATTGTGGTTAGCGCTTTTAGCACATCGTATAGGAGTCTCTCCTTACTAAAATTACCATCCTAAACACCCCTTTCTGAAACTCCTCTGCCAAGTATTCCCTGCAAAGTCTGCATTAGAAGAATGTTAATCTGATTTACAGTAAACTGACATGACAACTTGTGGTAATAGGTGATAAAAAGGCAAATCTTTGCGACAGAGGGGACGTTCATCTCTGACCATGATCTGAACACGGGATATCCCAGAGGGCTGGCTCAGGAGAGCACAGAGCCTGTGAGCACAGGGTGATGAATGAAGGGAAGAATTTGCAGCATCACTCTAAAGAGCCATTTACACCAGAGAGCATCATTATTTCCACACATTTCAGCAGTTTCTAGTGTGGGCTGGCCTCATATATCCAAACTTTTATGGGCCCTCTGTGTTATTTGTGTGGCAGCGGTGGGTTTTTTACTTTAAATGAACCCAATTAATAATGCTTCATCTGCCACTGCTTGTTAACACACTTCCAGGGGATCAAGTGGTGGGAGAGGGGCTGGTGGCAACTGAACTTCATACTCTTGAGGAGGTGTCCAACATTTTCCTGAGATCTATGCTTGGAGGGTGAGGCCAGAGGTGCAGATCTGCAATTAAGTTTAGGTTCACATAAAAGTGGTAATGAATGCTATAGTAATATACCATGCAGATGGTGTTCTCTTTGCAGAAAGACCTTCCTGAATAATCTCTGCATCCCCACCATCACTGACTATTGGCACCCTCTGCCCCCAGGGCCATCCTGCAGACCTTCCACCATGGCACCAATCCTCACTGCTGTGCCGTGGCAACATGTTCCTGAAACTTATCCTGGTGTGACAACTCACCTGCTTACAGCAAAATCCAAGAGCACTTGTTTAAATGCTCCATTTCCAGTAAAGGAAACTCTACACCACAGAAGCAGCTTTGTCCCTGCCTGGTCATTTTAAACTGGGGTTTGCTAGAGGCACCAGGGCAGTGTTTGTTATAATTTGCCAGTCCCTGAGGATTGCTTTCAAATTGGAGACCATTATTACCTGAGATTAGAGCTATCCCCAGCTTTATTTTTATACCATCATCAGCGCACACGATGTTTAAAGACAAAAAGACAGGAAGAGGCAGCATCCTTTCCCCAGCTAATATACGGTTTGATGACTGAAAGAGATTTATTGAAATCAATGTGCACTTTACCATCGATTTCTTTGTGCAGTGAGGCCTCCTTTAAAGCTTGTCAGCTTTTTCTTGTAAAGCTGAAATGAGACTAACCTGATGTATCAACAGTGAGTAGTTTGAAGTGATACTTCTCGCTCTCTTTCTCTCACTCTTTTTCTCTCTCCAGGCTTCTGAGACACCACAAAATAACTTTTATTTTAAAATGTATTTGTCACATTTACTGAAGGTGTCCAAATTGCCTAAAAAAACCCCAAAACTGCATTCAAAATTCAATTTAGCATTGTCAAGGGACTTGACCAGATGATCTAACTGGTCGTTTATAGCTAGCTATGACTGTAATTGCATGTCCACATCATGCTGTTTAAAATTTTAATTTCAACCTACACCGTATTTTCATTCAGTGAAAGGAATTTACTTTAGCATCATTCTTTGCCCATGTCAGGAGAGCAATTTTTCACTGCTGATAAGAAAATGTCATTTTTTTGGTTTAAAATTGCAAATGAAAAAGCCATTCTTATGTCTCCTTTGCTTTTATTTATTGACTGTCTCATTATTTAGTGAATAATTTCAATTAATTTTGTAATAATAACAATCTGTAGTGCATATCTGTCAAATTGTACAGAAAAGACTTTAAATAAACTATTGTGAATTATGATCTTGTCATAATGCCATGAAATGCTGCTTTTTCAGGCTCCATAGCTTGACCCTTAAAAAAAATAAAGAAATATATTATTTGTCATTTTAAGTGGACTGACAGACTTCTGCAATGAGGAGACCTGCTCAGTGGATGAAGGGAGAGCAGTGGGCATTGAAACATTTCAAGGCATTTGACATTATTTCCTGTAAGACCCTCATAAACAAGCTGACAATATGTATATTAGGTAAAAGGACAGTGAGGTGGGCTGAAAACTGTCTGAATGACCAGCTCCAGAGTGTTGTGGTCAATGGCAGTAGGTCCAGTTGAGGACAAGTCCCTAGCACACAAGGGCTCAATGTTGGGGGCAGTTCCTTGTAACCTCTTCATTAATGTTTGGGATGACGGAGCAGAATACAACTTTGAAGATGAGATAAAATTGGGAGGAGTGACAAATACACCAAAAGTTTGTGTGGCCATCCAGAGGGACCTTGACAGGCTGGAGAAATGGGCAGATAAGAACCACATGTGCTTCAATAAAAAGAAACTGAGAAGTGTAACTAGAGAGGATCAACCCCAAGCACCAGTACAGGCTGGGATCTGATTAGCTGGGTCAGCCTGGGGGTTCTGACGGGCCTAGAGGTTCTGATGTATGAGCAGAGAAGGGCCTGGAGGTTCTGATGTATGAGCAGCTGATCACCAGCCGGCAATGTGACCTTCATGGCAGCAACTGGCCCTTGCAGCAAAGATGCTCAGTGGCACCTTGGGCTGCCTACAAGGAGTGTAGCCAGCAGGTCAAAGGCAATGATCCTTCCCCTCTGGTGAGCCCTGGTAAGGTCACAGCTGGAGTGCTGGGTCCAGCTCTGGGCTCCCCAGTACAGGAAAGGTACAGATGTACTGCAGAGAGGTCCAACTAAAGGCCCTAAAAATCATAAATGCATCTGAGTTTCTGAGGTGGGAGGGGAGGCCCAGGGAGCAGGGACTGCTCAGTCTGGTGAAGAGAGAGGGCATCTTACATATGTATGTCAATACCTGATGGGAAGGAACAAAGATGAGACAGACAGGCTCTCTTCAGTGATTCTCAGTGCCAGGACAAGAGGCAGCTGGCACAAATTAAATCACAAAGAATTCCATCTGAACACAAAAAACCCCACATTTTTTACAGTGATGGCAGTCAAATGCTGGCACAGGTTGCCCAGAGAGGTTGTGGAGTCTCCCTCCTTGAAAATATTTGAAAGCCATCTGGACAGAGCCTTGGGCAATCTGCTGTAGATGTCCCTGCTTGAGCAGGGGGGTTGGACAAGGTGACCTCCAGAAGTCCTTTCCAACTTCAGCCATTCGGCAATTCTCTAATTCAGATACCGTACACAGCACTTTCTTCCTACTTCTCAATGAGAAAACGACAAATGGCTCCACTGCAATTCCATTTTCTGACTTTGATGAACGGAAATATGTTATGCATCATTAACAACATGCCAGCATATTAAAACCATATTATGCTTGTAAAATAAAGAGCATTTTTTTCATCCATTGCCATCAAATTTATTTCTGAGTTAATCTGAAAAATTAAATAAGTCCACATGGATCTCCCTGTTAACACTGCCAAGTATGTATATTCTTTAGTTTGAAATGAAAATACTTCTGTTCAAAGTTTGGGATGGAACACACACACTCCCGTGTTTCAGATTAAAACAAATTAGATGATTTTCAATCGGAAAGCTATGTCAAAGAGAAGGAGTGGCAGTATTGCAGATTGGCCATTCTGCCTCATAATGGCTCATCAGTCCAGGCCAAAAGTGCAGTAAAACCAGAGAAACATCTGTCCTTGGTCTGGTTGATGTGAATATGCAGGAGGCATACTGTGTTTTTGGACAGAACTGGTGGCTGCCTGCAAGTGTGAAGTCTGGACAATCCCAGACCACACTGAAGTGGAAGGGCATGCTGATCGTCTTTCTTTTAGATGAAATGAAAGAGGAATTAAAGCCTCATTTATTTAGTGGTAATTGAAACAAGACAAGCCACCGCCCAAGGTGCAACACAATATAGGAAGGATTGGAAGCTCAGCCATGTGGCTAGAGGGGTTTCACTGGAAATTGGTTGCAAAACCAGGAAATGGGGCATTGATTCGGTTGAAGCTTTGCATTAGCTTGTGGGTGGAAAGAAGCACAAACCAAGCAGGCAACCGGACAGGCAGAGTATGTGTGTGGCCCCAGAAAGGTAGCCAAGAACAAATGACTTTTGTTTCTTTCCCACCCTGAAAATCCCAGAAAAAGATCTCACAAACAGGAAGAAAGCATCTAACTCTCTTGTCCTTCTGTGTTTCAGTGGAAAAAATATTTCTATTTTAACAGATTTTCCTTAACTTGTGAAAACAATGTTGACTTGAAGCAGCCCTAGAACTCTGTGAACTTTGGCTTCCTGCAAGGAGCAGCCTTATCTAACTGCAACACCATATAACCTACAGCACTTAAATCAGTCTTCCATAAAGCAGGCTAGAGTCCCATCCTGCTGTCAATTAGAACTCCTCTCACAAAATAGGCTGAAAAAGATGTGTATTGCAGCCTTGGAGCAATACAGCTTCTCCCACAAAGTTATGAAACCTTTTTTCCTTTAGGGATAAACAGTAAAGCAACATCTAATTTGTATGAATAACCCTTTCGGCTGCTTAAATACTTCCAGTCTGACGAATTTTTAAGCTGTTCTAATTTCTCTGAATGTATTAATCTTCCACACCTATTATTTTAGTGCAAACAGTGGATCATGCCATGCTACATTTCATATTTCCTGCTGTGCTTTTTTGAAGATTTGTGATTTGATATCTTTTTTCAAAACAGTAAAATATTAGCCAACTGTCCTGTAGATGGTTCTCCAGGTAAGGTTTTATGTCTGATGGTCTGTGGCATGGAAAAATATTCACTTGCTGACAAAGCTGTTCAGTCTGCTTATGGTTCTTGTTGAACTGAGAATTTGCAGAAATGCGTAATGATGCATGGACTACGGTTTTTTTCTGTGCCAACTCCATCTCTAAATGTGATGCCATTTGTGTACAGAGCTATCCAGATGTGTGTCACAGCTTGATTTCCTGAGGCTGTCTAGGGAAATGCTTCAAGAAAAGCGCTGCTCTCTACCCCAGTGACATGAAAAATCCCTTCAGGATGCTGTACAGTACCAGAGCAGCAAAGCTTCATTACATTTGCTTTTAATGTGTCCCTTTTCAGCTTGTTGAAAATCCATCCTTTCTTCTGAACATGTTCATGAAGCTCACATAAAATGCTTTTTGTCATGTCTGACTAAACCTTTTTTAATTTGACAGTGGAAATTATGCTTCTGTACTCTTAGCTGCTGTTTGTAATTTGGGCTTTTTCACTGATACAACAAAAATAGCTCCAATCTGAAGGTGAAAATTCTAGCCTGCATTTCTGTGCCAACACTCACAGAAGAAGTCTAGCAACACAGGGGGATACAAACATATGCCTTAATCCTCTGAATGAACAGGTGCCTCATAGTTAAAGACAGATGAATACTTATTTGGAATATTATTTGGCATATCCACTATAGGATATAGCTGCCTCTTACCACCACAGTGTAATGCTAAGGACTCATACCCAAAGCACAGCATGGCAGCTCCCTGTTTTTGTCTTCCCATGCACCTGGTTTCTGCCAAGGGCTGAGCTGGGAAGGGTACATAGCTCTCTGAAGGGGAAGGTGAGTTTTGACACACAGGGAGAGGGAAGGAGAAGTAGAAGGATTCAGATCCTCAGGAGTTTGAGATGAGCCTATAGATTGAAATCTTACAAACATTTGCAAGCTGCAGATTCCCTTAGTTTTGTTTTTTCTTTTCTTTCTTCTCTCTTGCTTTTCTTTCTTCCTTTTTTGTTTTTCTTTACAATGTGCAGCAGTAGAGGCTTATAATTGCCCTTTGCTATAGCTGGGAATCAGAGCTAGTTCCAAGGCAGATGCTGTGATTTTTGGGACTTGCCTTGCTCTGCCAAGCCTGTGCTCTCCCTCTCACAGTTCCTGGCCGCGTCTCCCACTGGGTGGCCCTCAGAGGACAGCCTCCAGCCAGATGGGCACTGCATCTGCTGACATGGGTGGGCTAGCATGGATGTAGAGAGCCAGGTCCAGCTGCAGGTAAGGCTGGGCTTGCTTTGATGTGAGCTGCCAGAAGCCTAAGAAGACATTAAGCAGAGCATGCTTGTGTAGCTGCCTTTTCACTATTTTCTTTTAAAGCTTCGGCTTTTATAGTTGAAAGAATAAAGATGACAAGTGAACTGAAAACATTCTGAGGATCAGAAAGTTTGTAAAGGTGCTTCCTGACAGCCTTTGTATAATGGCAATGTCATTCCTCCATGACACTTACAGTTACTGTGACAGTGGCTATTAAAACCATTTAGATTATTGTATGTGATTTAGCAGCATGGATCATGGATTGATTGCAAAATAATCGTTGCACATACTTAAGATTCATAATCTGCAGGGCATGTTATATGCAAAAATAAAAAATGCTTGAAGCAGGACTGCCTAATGAACTTACATGTGTTCTCAGACCATACTATTATCCTTCATTAGACCATGGATTTCTAATTCTGGAGAGGAAGGGTTAAACTTCCTGACAGCTGCAAAAGTTATCACAAGACAAGTGGTACATACATCATTAAAAAAATCCAGAAAATCACTTCAGCCCTTCCGCAGTAGTGACTGAAAGAGAGAAGATGTTAATTCCTTAGTGAGATAATGTTTTTCTTGGGTGAGTATCAACATGAAATCTGTTTTTAATCTCATTTTCAATTTTAACTAAAAGGATAAAAACTAATTATTAAAATAGGACCTCAAATAGACTTCTTACTTATTACAGTAAAAAAAAGATTATTAACATTCATGAGGGCCCTACTTAAAAAACAAAAAACTTCAAATGAGCTGAAAGATGAAACAGATCCTGCAAACAATAGGTAATGCATTAAGAAATACAGAATAGCATCAATTAGACTCAATAACTGCAAATATGTTGACATATTTAACTGCTTTTATGCCATTTATTAACTCCACACACTAAAATCAAATGTACACAACTGGAAAAGGAGCAAAATGGATATGTCTAAGTTCAGTAATTCTTTAACACCTGTAGCATCGTTCTTAATCATATAGGTGGAGGAAAATAGCTTTTCATAACTGAGGGCCTCATTTTTCCAGTGTTGCTTGAAAGACAATGAAGCCATAAGCAAAGGTTACAACTTGTCCACTTTGGAGTCTTGGCCCAACAGAAGACAGCGTTTAGCTTTAATTATGACTTCTAGCACGGATATTAATGTGGAGACTAGGCATAAAAACTTCCCAACAGCCAAACCCTACCCGTAAATAGTGTGGGGTTTATGGGTGAGACTGAATGGTTGCTTCTTGTGGTCATCACTCCAGTGAGACAACTTAAAAGAGCACATAAAGAGCAGAAGGCTTGTATTCTGGGTTATTAGCAATGTAGGAAGGATCAAATGTTTTCTGACTTCTGAGTGTTACCCGTATGCAGACTAGAGAATATGTAAAATCCTTAAAGAATAAAAATGAATATAAATTTCCATATACATATTATTTTAGCAAACACCATAACTTTTTCTGTGACTTATTTGTGGCATTCAGACCCACTACACTAAACCTTACCAACTAAACATAATCTAGCAGGCTGTCTTGCTTGCAGCAGTTAAGACTTCTTTTGTCAGTCTGTTAGTCACAAATGAATTTATATTCTAACATTTTTTCCAAACTGCTTGCAACCACACCTGCCATCCCATGTCATACATGCCATGTGCCAGAGTCATGGGTGGTGTAAAGGGGTGTGAGGCACTGATTTTGGTGGAGGCCCCATGATCCGCCCTGGCAGGGAGCAGAGCCTGACACCTGTGCAGGAAACTAGAAAGCCACTGGAAAGTGGGATCAGCAGTTTGGGAGGAAGATCAGTCATGTGGTTTATATGTCACTATTTCTCCTATAAGCCTGTGACTGTGCCCCTTCAGAGGATGCATTATGCCTTCAAAGTTAATATTAGAATTAAATTTCTCAGTTTGCATTTATTCCGTGACCTTTTATCTTTATAACAGAAATGTGCACATTTTTATGTTGTTTATGAAACTTTTTCAATATGTTTTACATTCTTTTGATAACATTATGGGCAATTTTAATCCTCAAGCACCTTGCTTAGTAAAGCATCTAAAGGAATGAAATTACTTTTAAATACAACCATTAAGTGCTCCCCTCGATTAGAACATTATGGGCTAGATTTCATGCCTACAATAATGCTAATAAAGCAGGTTATTGGAACAGGATTTAAGATTTTAATTCAGATTTATAATAAACAGAAGGAAAATGGCTAATATATACTGACTACCAAAGGTTACTGTGATGTAAGATAAAGACTAAGAGAGAGTTCAAGCAGCTGAGAGACTTTTCATCACAATGAAGATGAATTTGTGATGCTACGGACTGTTGCAGCCTAAACAGGATAATTTTTCCAAAGTCTCACACAGAAACTTTCCATTTATACTGCATTAAAGCATTCTACATCAATGTCAGAGATTTGTAATAATCGCATGATTTTTCTGTCCATTATCCTTTTTAAAGTAAGTCACTACACAGAGAGAAAATCCTATAGAATAACTTTACCATGAAGTAAGAAGAATGTTGCAGTAAAAGTAAGTAGAAGTTCAACTCTCCAACAAATTTCTTTGTTGCATAAATATTTTTTTTTACTGAAAAATGAAAATGGTCATGAATGAAATGCAAAATGGAAAAAAAAATCAATGACATTCCTTGGAAAAATCATTCCATTTATTAACAGGGGAGAAACATCTCAGAATTAAAGATTTGACAGCACAGATTCAATATTCTTAACTTCTGAATTCTATAATTAAAACTGTAGATTTATAACCTTGGTCCTACAAACATATGTCTAGAAAATGCTATCAAAAGAAAATACAATAAACCAGGATAATTTATTATCCATTTTTATCTGTCCCTCAGTTTAACTGCATTTTGGTCTAGAAAATATTACCATTTCAGAATTAAAAGAGTGCCTCAAAATTGTAGATATGATCTGTTTTATCTTGCTTCTAGGCAGAAAACCATCAGCAATTGCTCCTAAAGTATTTCAAATTTTATTCCAGTTGGTGACTGTCTGATGTGGCTGATACAGACACCAATGGCCAAGTTCAGACTTGAGAGAGGTGAATATTGTGCTGTCAGACTCAAATGCAATTTCCCTCCCTGTACTCCAGACCCAAACTAGGTCCCTGTAAATAATTAATCCCGTGGAAACTCTAAAACCTCCAGGATGTGAGACATGGGTTTGGATGTCTCCAGTTTCCTTTGAACAATAATCCTTCAGGATTTAAGAGTAGCGGGAATGGCTTGGCACAACCAAATGCATCCTGCAGGCTGCAGATCATCTCCCGTATGGGTGTAACAGGAGGGGCCATTTCTCAGTTTCCACATTGGTATTTAGGACATAGAGAGATAAGGAATGTTTCCAAACACAGGGTGTGCTTCCAGTAAAATTGAAAACTTTATCTTCTCTGGTTATTAAGCAAACAGCACATCTGAGTAACTCCTACCAGGATGATGATGATGATTCTTGTGGTTGGTTCTTATCTTTTTTTTATTTTTCTGAATAGAAATAGACTAGTCTCAATAGTCTTGAATAATTCAACCATGTAAAAATGATAAGAAAATAGCATTTGTTAAGAAAGAAAAGTGAATTAATAAAATAAATACATTTGAATCTTCTTTACTAGCAGTTTGGGTGAATACTGCAAGGTACCTAAGAGGTTTCTGTTCCTTGGCTATTACAAATGCTAGTGTTCATTTTTTCAAAATGGCTTTCTTTGAAAAATTTACAGTACTTATTTAAGAACCACGTTTTCATAAAAAATTCCACCAGTGAACTTTGCTACTGCTGGTAAATGCAAACATGTGGTTTTTAGGAAAAAAAATTTTCTTCAAAGACCAACAAATATGCATTGCAATCCCTCATCTGCCCAGACATTATGTACTTTTCCTTTTACTAAAATCAACCTCATCCAGTTCTCACTGCAGTTACCTGGGGTAGCTTTAGAGCCGCCTACAATCATCTCTGACCGTCTCCAGCTTTCAGGCTGGCCGAGGTTAATATGACTCAGCTACTTCCTGGCCTGCATTTTTTGCTCCTTGCAAAATAAATAATGCAGTAGCCGTATTAATTCCTCTAATTTCTACATTTAAGCAATTTTTTTCCAGTGTGTGTTTTATATTACATATTTTGTTTATATATTTATTCAAATAGAAAAAAAGTAAGTCCCTTTTATGCTGAACGAAGTAAAATTACAATAGCATACATGGATAGAATGAAAAGTACATTCATTTTTTATTTTGATTGGTAGACCATTTGCAGGAAGAAATAATTTATTAGAGCAAAAGCTATATCAGGTAAAAGATACTTTCTTGGTTAAAATTTTCTCCTATTTTCAGTAAAAATAGTTTTCAAAGTGGAAACCTCATCATGTTGTTTTATGCAAACTCTCTGCACCAAAGGAAAGGACTTTTCAAAGAGTCTCCAAATAATTTTTCACTTTAGCAAAGACCTCTGCCATTGATTTGATACTGTCTGTATGGATGAAAACCTTATTCAAGAATGAGAAATGTTTCCACTGAAATCACTTATCAAATAACAAGCCATTAGCGTGTTTTCTTTCTGGAAGGGATGATGCCAAGTAAATTACTTTCATTATAGGTCAAATATCACCAGTACTAAGAGCCTCGGACATAGTTTTTAAATGCTTTGATGGATCTGTGTCAATGCACTTTCTACCACTGAGGACTTCTGAGATCTCAACTCATCAAAATGAATTTATTCAGCTCAGCTTGCCCACTCAGCTCCAGCTCAGGTCTCTTCTTCACAGGAGAACTTCACTGAACAGTCAGAGGACACGGGAACAAAGAGAAGGGTTTTGTTTGTTTGTTTATAATTTTCCTTTGTTAGATCCCCCAGGAGCAGGAAAGAAAATAGTTCACAGTCTGGTAAGATCAGAACAGCAAAAGTATTTGCAGTATGGCACACAATAAAGCATTGTCTGCTTGGAAATACTGCACTTCCAGCCAGCACCATCCTGAGACTCAGAGATGAGCTCCAGATCCTGCCGCAGACTTGCCCGGGAGCTGATTCCACTCACCTCTGGAGACTATTTTTCCCTAGAGAGGCATAAGATCTGACCCACTACAGAATATCTGGTTATTTCTCTAATTTTTTTTCCTCTATGAATGGGTAGCTTTTTAAATAGTACTTTAAAATTTGGGTTGGTTTTCATTCCCACTGACAATGCTCATATCCAACTAAACTTTTATTTATTTTACAAGTCTGTTTCTTTAATCTTGTCATGAAGCAGACCACTAATTCTCTCCTTCTGGATGGCTGCAATGAGACCACACATTCTCCGCTCTGAGCATCAGCAGACTGGAAAGAGATGAAAAGACATAACAAGAACAAAATACCCTTAGAAATCCTATGCTGTTTCCATCTGAATTGTTCTCTTATGGTTCTTCACCAAGTTCCTCACCAGAGATCTTTGGTCTCTGTGGACTAGCTATTAATCTTTTTTTTTTTCATTGGTGTATCATTCCAAAAATGATGGCCAAGCTGCATCCAAAGAACTATCAATTAGCTCTTGGAAGCAACCCAAAACAAGCAGTAGCCCACACTATACTTTTTGGTTGAGACACCAAGTTCAGAAGAGGAGGTATTGAGCTGATCAACCTGAGTGAGTAGAGGATCTCTTTGGAGTAGCAAACGAGGGGATTTTTGAAGTTATATGCCAGCTATATGGGAGATAAAGTCCCTATGCTAATGTGCTCATTGATTAGTTGTTTCCAAAATCACAATTAGCATCTATTTGAAGTCTACAGTGGGTACCAGTGAAAACTGTGCCTTCCCTTTTTCAAGCAAATCGTTGAGTTGGAAAACTGGAACAACTACACAGACTGTAGTGGCCTACATTTTAAAGGGAATCGCAATTTGAATTTCACCTAGGGATTATTCTGAGAGAGCACTCATGTTTCCTGATTTGAAACTACCAAGTATTCAATTTGATTTTGACAGCAGTGATATTATCTAAAGGATAGAGAGAATGTGGTTAGTACAGCTGCCTTGACATAAGAAGCCCTCTTTTATCTTCCTGTCCAAGATGACATCATCAGGGAGATATTTTTTGTAACCCATGTCTCACCTGAACATGTGGAAAGAAGGCTGTTGCCAGGTTCAGAGACCTGGTTGTTCATTTTTCTCCATTTGCACAGTTCCTGGGGCAGTTGTTTATACATCTGTTGATGCAAGAGACATTGGAGAATCAGTCTAAAGTGTCATTGACTGCTGCCATCTCTGCAGCCCAGTGTGATTCACATTAAATATGTTCTGCCATCAGGAATTCAGATACGGCCTTTCTTGTCAGGACTGCAACTCTAGCTCACAGTCTTACTTCAAACCCATGATCTCAAGAGATCAATTCTATAATATATTTTGTTATTTTAAGGACATTGCCATCACCCAGAGAACAATGGCAACCACTCAGAGAGGTAATGGCTCGCAACACAAGATATCTATGGTGATCAGTGGAGGACTCATGAGGATGGGTGCTCTGTTCACAGATTCTTCAGGTAGCAATTCTTACTTTGTACACATTCCTGTCCCAGCAGCCAAAGTTAGGTGTCTGTGCCTTTCCTCAAGAAGCCTTGGCTGCTGGTTCTGGATCTGTCCCTCCTACTGACCAATGTTATATTTGGGATCAGATCTGCCTGGGACAGGCATCTGCTTGTGTCATGGGTAGAACCATTCACCTGCTGGCTGCAGACAGGTTCAGGAGCCGTGTGGGAGCTCAGCCTACTCCAGCCACAGGACTTGCTTTGGCACACGAGCCATGCCTTTGGGCATGGTAGCAGACAGAAAGGCCAGAATTATGCACTTCCAACCACAGGGTTTTCGAGGGAATCCAATTCTTCAGCAGCTCAGAGCCATACTGTGGCAGTTTTACATCAACCCATCTCTTCATCTCTCGAATTTTTCATGCATAGAATGTGCATTTCATGATAATATTTTTTGTCCACACTGCAAGCATACAAACTCTAGGTCATTACAGGGTTATTGCGAGAGGTCTGTCAGGCTGTCAGTCTGATTTGGGTGTTGTAGAAGCTCATGGAGAAGACCATCTTGAATGACACGACACATGCAGGACAACCAAGGGATCAGGCCTAGCCAGCAGGGGTTTGTGAAGCACCAGTCCTGACTTCCTAACCCAGCCTCCTTCTATGAAAAGATGACCTGCTTAGTGGATGAGGGAAAGGCTGTGGATAATGTCTACTTAGACTTTCGTAATGGCTCTGACACTGTTTCCTGCGACATTTTTGCAGAGCAGCTGAATTCCCATGGATGAAGATGGGTGCTCACACCTTCACCAGCTTCACTACCCTTCTATCAAGACCAAGTGCTGGGTCCTGCACTCCCTGCGGAGCTACAGGCTGGGGCAGAGTGGCTAGAAAGCTGCCTAGGGTAAAAGGAGCTGGTCAACAGTGGCTGAACATGAGCCAGGGTGTGCTCAGGTGATCAAGAAGGCCATCCTTGACCCTGGCCTGTATCAGCAATAGTGTGGTCACCAGGACCAGGGCAATGACCATCCCCCTGTACTCGGCACTGGGGAGGCCACATCTCAAATCCTGTGTCAGTTCTGGGCCCCTCAGTTCAGAAGGAAATTGAGGTGCTGGAGTGTACCCAGAGGAGGGCAATGAAGCTGGTGAAGGTTCTGGAGCACAATTCCTTTGAGGAGCAGCTGAGGGAGGTGGGGGTGTTTAGTCTGGAGGAAAGGAGCCTCGCGAGAAACCTCATTTTTATCTACAACTAACAGAAAGGAAGTTGTAAGAGGTGGTGGTCAGCCTCTTCTGCAAAATACCAATTAAAAGGAAAAAAAGAAATGGCCTCAAGTTGTGCCAGGGGAGGTTTAGTAAAACTTCTTCATGGAAAGGGTTTTCAGGCATTGGAACAGGCTGCCCAGGGAAGTGAGGGTCGCTGCCCAGGGAAGTGAGGGTCACTTCCCTGGAGGTGTTTAAAAGGTATGCACCTTTTAATGTGGCACTTGGGAATGTGGTTTAGTGGTGGGCTTGGCAGTGCTGCATTAACAGTTGGACTCAATGATCTTGAAGGTCTTTTCCAACCTTAATGATTCTATGACTCTGTCATGAGTGAGTCTGAAAGTTCAATTTTTATTTCAAATAACCATTTGATTCAAATGTTTCAAGAAAAGGTTCTTATCTTCAACAGGAAAAAAAATAGCTTTGGGTGAAGAGTGAAATAAATCACGAGTTTATTTGCAACTTTTTAACAGCCATTTGCTCAATATGGCCTCTGGCACAGCATATGCAACAACCAGTGAAAAGTGCTTGTACTGAGGAACCAGCAGCAACTACTCTTCTGACAAATATTTACCCTTACGTGTTGCCTCATCTTTCTAGCCAATATCTTTGTTACCAGCTCCTCAACAAACTGCAATGAAACTGTCTGAAATGTCATCAGATCTAGATGAACACAATCATGAACATCTTACCATGTCAAACTGAATGTAAAAAAGGGTATTAAAACCAGTATTATATCCAATTAAATTAGTATTACTGTATGCAAAGGATTCCTGGCTGTCTTCATTTCAACACCAAATTTTATACACCTTCTTCCAAGCTTTTCAAGATGTATCCCAGGCTGTCAGATTGACAGTGCTAAATTACTTTGTAGCAATAATTGTAGGGAGGAGTCTGGAGGTTTTGGTAGCTGGGCAGAGGACAGGTGGTACCTCTGGCACATGGTGAAAAATATGGGAGGTGATTTGGGAATGTAATAAGAGCATATTAGCTGGATGTTTCTGTTAGAGTATCCAGTAGCAAAACATTTAATGATGCTGACATTTAAACTGTGATAATTAGATTTCCTAGTTAGCACCACATTGAGAAGAATGGGAACAGTTTATATACTGCTCAGAGCTATTATTTCAGACTGTCTACAAACTTGGATTGGCAAGAATGACCTGGTTCACATTCTATTTATAAATGAGTTTTATTTTGGCATTAATGAAAGCTTAGCTTTTGGATCACAGTCCTCTTCTATTATGTGGCTCTGTGAGGATGGGAATCACAAAAGGCTTGCTTCCAGTCAAGCCTGGATCTCCTCTAGTGAGATAGCCACACAAGGCATTACCTCTGCAAATACTGGTCTGCAAATATGGCCAGGACACCTCCCTTTGAAGGGAAGGGAGGTTATCTAGGTGTCTTAGGAGGTACACTGGCCGTTCGAATAGAGAACATTTTCTTTGCAAAAGGGTTGTGGGAGAAGCTGAGTAAATGCTTGCCATTATTTCCTCTCCAAGAGGTGTGTCCCCTTGCTGGCAGAGTTCTGCTACACCAGGCAGAACAGAGAGCTACCCCCACCATGACACAGACTGACAGTCTCCATCCAGTTTTGCAGCCTTGCGCAGTAACTGTGGGGCAGCAACCCACGTGAAAAAACGTCTTCTGCCAGCTGACTTTTTCCCCTTCCAGAGTTTTCGCAACAGAACAGCTTTGGTGGATGAGATGAGGAAAGAATCTACTTTCCTGTTCATGTTAAGAAATATTATGATCATCCTCTTCTTTTTCTCCTGTGGGCAGGGGACTGGCCTCACCATTAAATGTTCTTTTGACTCACTTGACAAATGAATTATTTCAGTTTAGATGTCCTTGTCACGGCTTTGAGAGAGGCAGCTTGTCTTCTGAAATGCTGCCTGCAGCCAGCTTACTCCACAGCCAGGTGTGGCTGTGCTCAAGTCAAAACCCTGTAAGCAGGGAGGTCATCACCTTACTGTGGGGGCTCCTGCCAGCTGAAGGGGCAGAAACCCCTGCCTGGGATTGAAGGTAAGAAGGAATGTTAAAGGAGGTGCACCTGAGGAAGTGTCAAGGCTGAAGGAGGACCCATTTGTGGGAAAAGAAGCCTAGAGTAGGACTGGAGAGGCAGAATAAGTGCACATGTGATAAATATTGGGACCCTAGGGTGTGTGATAGGGGCGGACGGATAAAAGACCAAATTATGTAGGTAAGAGCAAAGTAAATAGAGATCATGGAGGCAGACAGTTTGTAACCACTGGGGTATTCTGCCCTCCAGGAAGCCAGGTTGATCCCAGGAGCACCTCCACCCTTTCTGTTGGTCAATATCTAAGAAATCCAGTAACAGTATGTGAATCTCACCTTCCCTAGTTTCCAAACGGCTGGCTTGCAGTCTAGCACAACCCCCCACTATTCCAGAAGCAAAAGTGATCAAGAAGCCAAGATTTATGCTATACTTGTGAGTATAAACAATGCTGCTGCTAAAGTTCAAATGATGCATGCCTGTTTTTTGAAGAAATCATTAAGCCCTCCAAACAATTCGAAATGAGCCTTTTTATTAAGGGAAAAAAAAAAAAAGAAAAAAGTACTTCAGAGCAAAGAAAGCACTCAAAATTTAAGAAAAGCGTACAGAGTTAACAGAGACTCAGAACACTCTCCATGTGTGTGCTCCCTGTGAGAGAGTGTTTAATTAGGTGATCATGTTATATTTCATCCACATGACCTTTGCCTGATCCCACACACAGGGCAATGAGTGTTCAAATTTTTTGCTGCTCTTGTAAAGCACATTTCTGTAGCAGTCATTTTATTTTGCTCCACAGTAATTAAATGTATTTATAGAGCTGTAGTAGGTTAACAGGGGAGCTATCTGAGGAAAAGCAGAAGGGAGGAATAACTTGATGAGTAACTAATCACTCATAAAATTTTTGTAGTGGCAGTTCCTACAGGGATTTCTGAATTTGTGAACTACCTCATCTTCATTGTGGGTTTGTTTTTTTTTTTTAAGTGAGCAACCTGGTCATTATTTACTTTGTCTGGTATGTATCTACATGAGTGGTATAATTCCATAGCAGCCTTCCCCTTGGAGGAAGCACTAAGATGGCCTTTGTACCTGTACTACAGTTCATTTTCATGCAACTTTCAGGACGTGAAGATTGCATAACTTTGGACCTGCTGTCAGGTCTGGACAGTGAGTATGTGAGCTGAGTATGTGAGCTGAGGCAGACTCCCCCAGCCCACATTCACACTCATACCCACAGTTGCTCAATCAGTCACATGAGCACCCAGGCCCTGTTTCTCCAGGCCAAAGGGATTCATTCCCCATATGGCAGCTCGCAGAAGTTTTTTTCCAGAGTATGCAGCATTAGATTTGCTCAGAAAGTTTTGAGTCCTGCATTTGTGAATCCTTATCCTGGGCTCCTGGACAGGGAATGCCTGGCCACATAAAAAGCACTGGTGCTGCCAAGCCAAGTTAGCAAGAGAGGGAGGCCCCAAAATGCAGCCTGTGAATCCCTGCTGGGTGGGGATCACCAGCTGCATGGCCTTTAAAACCAAGTGCACTGTTTCAGCAGAAAGAATACCTCTGACCTTACGCATTCCCTCGAGCTTGGAGTGTCTGCAAACAGGCAATTTGCTCACGGTGTGGAAGCTTATCATCAGGCAACTAATTCAGCTTTCCTCCACCGGGATAATAAATTCTATTTACTTACCTGTTATCAGCAACAATAGTTGTTTAGAAAGAATGAAACAGAACATGATTGATTAGTTCTTTCTCCAGCTCCTTGTGGATCCAAGGTTATTTTTTTCATCCATCATGCCACATTAACACAGGCACGATTTCTTTCAAGGTAGCAGTGTGGCTATCATGGTAACAGAGTGGATTATTCAGTGACGTGTTCAGCAAGAGTAGCTGTATTTTCTCCCATCTCCACTGCAACATGCATATAAGATTTCTAAAGCTACCGTATGCTTACAGCTTTTTCTCCCATACTTTATTTAGACAGGAAAACCTGCTGGTTTCTGTATAAATTTCAGTGTCTAGAAATAAACTGCAATCCTCTGAACTAAAACAGGAGTTCAGATATATCTCTTTGCTAGAAGAAAATAATTAAAGGAGAGCTATTATATTTATTTATTTACTTCCTTATCCTTTATCTGTATGGGCAAACAGTGAATTTTCTCTTCTGTTTTTACTGAAAAGTCTCTTACCAGGGTTTAGGTCCTCTCTTCTCCCCTGGGAATTCTCTTCCTGGAGTTGCAGCTGGTCAAAATAGAGCCAGCAGAGCTGCAGCCATGCCCTTGCTTATTTGCTTGCAATTGAAGTCTGTCGTTCTACAATAGACAATATAATTTCCCACTTGCAACAGGTGGTGAAGCAAATGCAATCCAGACAGGCACTCACCCAGCACAGCAGCTGTGGCTCTATCTCCCCTGGGACATGCCATGAAAAAGTCAATACACATACAAGGCGTGGGTTTTTTTCCTAAAAACTGTGTGCTTGGACAGGGACAAGCTACACCTCCCTTGCTCTGGCCTCATCCGTTGTCCTCCACCTGTAATGTTCACACCCTACTATGAGTCTCTAAGCCAAGGATCCCTCTTCCACTCAGCATGGATCAGCACATCAGTGCTGAAGATGAAGGTAAGCCCTCCTTCAGCAATGTGGAAAGACTGGGATTTTTCCCCCCAACAAGTCTTAAGGGATGGGACTATGCTCTGTGGACCATTACTTTTGGCAGTCAGATTCTGAAGGGGTAGCACCAGTCCCATCACCCTCCAAGTGTCCTGTCTTTCTTTCCTGCCTTTGCTGCCCCAAAAGCTCGTTGTTCATTCACCTGTCTCACGGTCCCAAAACTGGGGAGATAAGGAAGGATCACAGAACAGATAGCCTAAGTGGTGCAGTTATATTCTCCCTTTTTATAAACACCAAATGTATGCTGTCTCTTTCTGTCTGGCACTCATGAAGATCTCATCTTACCACTCCTGATCACCAACAGGCATTGTGGAAGAATACTGACATTTAAACTTTCATAGCATGTTCATATTGTGTGGGATTTCACGTGGAGAAAGGAGACCTATGGGGGTACTTCTTGCTTTGAGTGATGGAGGGTTATTGCTGTGTGTGGAGGAAAGGTGAGTGTATTATGCAAGAGCCTCATTAAAAAAAAAAAAAAAAAAAAAATGAAGAAAGATAAATGACTGTGAATGAACTAGACTAAAGCACTCTGAGACCCCAGCTCAGTTTTCAACTGAACCAACAGTAAAAACCATTTTTAACAGATTTAATTTTAATAAAGTGAGAGGAGTGACAGGAGTCTGAGGGGTAAATTAAAGAAAAGCAACTGAAGAGGAAACCTGCTGCTACACTGGCTTCATCACACCTTGCACTAATCCATTCTCTCCTGCACTGCTGAGGAGGGAGAGGAAGAACCCGGCTTTTGGCTTTGCAGCCAAAGTTGAGCCACCACACTGTGAGACCAGGGGATCAGCACTCGGGCACTACCATACCCAGAGCCATATAATGAGTGCTGGATAACCAGCATGGAGCTGTCCAGGCTGTCCCTTCAACACCAGGTGTCAGGGCAAGCAGGCATCACGTGGACATGGGCTGTCAACTTCAACCCCTTCAGGCTGAATCCAGAGCACCAGGCTGGAGTGTGGAGGAAGCCCTGGCAGAAAACCAGGTGCTCCTGCTTAAGCATCTGGGCCCCCCAGGGTTTTCCTTGGGGATTGCCATGGCAAGCAACAGCAAGTCTGCATTGGGTTTTCAGGACTGAGCCCTCAGTTCATCCTGCTTAATGAAATCAGCTCCTTGCAGCAAGAACAGTCCCCAAACCCAGGGAGATCTCCATGTCAAAGGGATTCCAGGGTATTACTCTGGCATACTATAATAATTGGCTGTAATGGGAATGCTGAAGGAGATGATGCCAAAGTGACTGTCACGAACGCTGAATAAATATTGTAGAAAAAAAATAGCTTCACATGATCAGAATTATAAGCATTTCTGCTTGAAGGTGTAAACACACATTTTCCAAATGAAGCTTTGATCATGATCTTTAAAAATAATCCTCTCCTTTATACCTATAAAATATCAGAAGGTACTTGACTTGATACAAAATACTTTTAAATGCTGGCCCAACATCAAATTTCTGAACAGTTTGCACTGAAAATGTAATACCTTGGTACTCTGAGCAACAGAAGACCAGAAATACTGGCATAAAAGTGATCCTACTGTAAGGAAAATTAGTCCTTAGATTTTAGTAAAAATTTACTTTTTCCCTTGTTATTTGTAGTAACATTTCTATTTCCAAGTTGTCATGCTGAGAAATGTGAATGAAATAAAGTCTGGTTTTGTTGCTGTTTTCTGTAAAGAGATGTGACCTGGGACCTCTGGTACAAATGGTGTTTCACATGTTTCTGAATCTGTGAGATTCAGAAATGCCCAGACATATCCTGATGATTAAAAGTAGATACAAAAATAAGACTGTGTCTACAAAATAATGAATTTTCCCAAATTATCCTCACAGATTTTAAACATTCATTTTGGAAAAAATGCCTTAGCAGTGCCTTCATTAAGTCAATTGATAGCGTAAACCAGACTAATTCCAGACACAAACAGATATTAAATACAAATATTTCTATTAATATTAAGTGGCAGAGACCCTTCACCTATATCTGGATTTGGCCCCCGGTTGGTGAAGTAATTGTGCACATTAAAAGATTAAGCCTTTTGGAAGCTGCAATCATGTTCAGCCAATTTAGTCTATATGCTATATTTTTAATGAGGTCATTTACTGGAGGGTTTTGGGACAAAATCCAGAGTATTTACAGATTGGTATGAATTGCCAAGAACAATTGTAGATAAAAATAAAGTGCATGACTTTTTCATACAGGAAAAACTGAAATCTGTAAACTCATTTTTAATTGAAAGGTCCTTGGTCTGAGAGATGTGTGATATATTCCAAATCTAATTAATTATTACCTTTTGTTTTTACTAGATCTATTCATTCTTGAACAGATTTCAAGTATTATTCTGTGGTGTTAAATACAATGGGCCTGATTCTCATGAATAATAAGTTTCTGTCCCCTTCTGCCAGCTCAAGAATCCCTGAAAGTGAGCAAAACTAGCAAGAGAATTTTGCAATTCTTCTTCATGCTCCCATAATTTCCAAACAAGTCCATTATAAGTGAGAATAAAGGTAGCTTGGCTTCTTAGAAGAGAACAGGCATATTCTTTGCATAGGAGCCTTACATGTCTTCAGCAAAGCTTTGGCTTTTGCACTGGTTTAGCTGGGCAGATAAACACTCTCTATGAAGAGGAGCACTTGAAGGTTATATTTACTATTCTAGCTTAGTTACCATCTGTCAGCAGACAAAGTATCCTAAAACATTGCTAAGTCCTCCAAGAGATGAGCTGTATCTTTGTTCCATCATTTTATTTCTGTGCTAGTAGCAATGGTCTGAAATACGAAGGTCACCAGCTCTCCAAAAATTCACACTTTAGTGTGACTATTCATGTTATGCCAGCTCAAGTCTATACCCAAAACCTCATAAATGAGGCTCACTCTTGAGACAAAAGTAGACCCTCTTGACTACTTCTATCTGACTCTCCAGATTCTCATTTAATTTATATAAAGTGAAATTAAGCTCGGGCTTTAAGGTTAATGGTGGAATCTTGAGTGGAATAATTTTAGTCCAGACACTCTCAGTGCCATCCCTATTATAACAACAGAATTCAAGGCTTTTTATTCTTGAGTATCTGCCTGTACATCCCAAGATTTTCTTGAAGGGGAGCTTGAGTTCAGCTATCAGGTTTATATTGACATATAACGTGATGCTGATAATGTGTGTCTCCACCTATGCACAAGTTTGGATGTTGATCAGTTATTTCAGTACCTGAAAATTCCTCTCAAACTGATTAACATGTTTCCAAACTTATTTTATGCCTATACGCTCCATTGTGGCCTGCTAAAATCTTCAATAAGAAAAACAGAACTAAAGGAGAAAGAAAACTGTGCAGAAAAGTAATGATGAGAGCTGTGTGCTGTTCTCTGTTAGCACAGGGGGGGTTGATGAACCATCCATAGCTGTTTAAGCAGGCAGTGTCGATAGAAGGATTGGCTCTGGTGCCTGCGCAGCATTGACTGGCAGAAAGTAAATCTTTGCTACTGCTTGCAGTGCAATGCCTAAGGCACAGTGCTGTATCATAATGGGGAATTAGAGCCAGACTATGAAAAGCCTTGTTGCCTGCAACTAATCTGCAGGATGACAGCATTTTAAAAAATTGATAAATGTTACCTGAGCAAAGGGGGGGAAATTGCAATATCAGAGAAGACGCAGCGTATTTCCCTGTCAGCAACAGAAGATATATCTCACAGTGCTCAATACATTGGCTGTGGTAATCATACTCAGTACAGCATGCAATTGTTTTATGTGGTTGATTTGCTGTTATCTTTAATTAGCCACAATCCTGTCTTTTTGAACATTAAATGAGTTTGGTTTAAGAATTCTAATTGTGAAAGTCTCTCAAATTAACAGAATGGAAAAAAAATACATTCATAATGAACTGAATTTTAGATTACAATAAGCTATTACAGAGAACAGAACAAATGTGTGCAAGAAAATGATTAAACTGCACAGAGTTCTCCATGCTCTACCACATTCCCCTGCCTTGCCCATTTTGGTTACTCTTCTAGGCTCTTTCAAGCCCAGAGCTTCCCTCATCTGCATCCACAGTCAGTTTGTTTCAGTGGAGACAATTCCTGAGATTCAGCCACCCAGTCAGGAGAAGGATATAAGCAGACTCAGAATTTAGATCATAATTTTCAAAGGCTAGAGTGACTGGAAGATTTTCTGCCACTTAATATAGAAATGGGTGTAATCTTCCAGAAGAAATTTCACTCTCCCACAGCCTTGTCTTGAATCTTCTGTCAAAGGAAATGGGCTTATATATTGCTAAAATATCTTGAGCAGCTTTTGACACTTCAAAGCATCAATGTGCTCAGCACAACATGGACTAGCTAACACTTCCAAAGTGACTGTACACTGAGGTTCACACTGCTTTAGAGACAGACAAAATTCTTCCAAAACAGATGCCAACACTGACACAGCAACCGTTCTGCTGTGTACTCTGGCTGTCGCCTTACTTAAACCTGCCACAGGGCAACTATCAGCATACTTTCTATTCAATACATGTATTTGCAGCTCTTTCATGATACATTAGAAAACTACCTCTGTGAAGCCAAGAGGACATGTGAATGTAATTTCTTTTTCCACAAAGCATTTGCTATGTTCTTTGAAAGGTTAACCCACCTTACTAAACTGTACAAACATTATTTCACTTTTATTGACACTCTTTGCAGACCATGAAATGACTTGAGTTTTAATCTACCTTTTTTTTTTTTTAATACTGAAGGGAATAGACTGATTTAATAAGCTTCACACAGAGATATTTCAAAAACATGTTTTACAAAGCTTATGAAGTTGCGAGAGGGAGAGGAAAATGGTGTGTCACAAAGAAGGTGTTATTGGTGAGATAAATACAGTTTTGTTTACTGGGCTGCTATTAGTTTGTTGGGTTTTTTTATTCCAAGATATGCATAGAGACCATGGCACAGCTTTCATGCAGGAAAGGCTCCATGCTACTTGCATTGCAAATAGTAAGGTTATATGTTCTGATTATCTTTTCCTAGGGGGGAAAGAAATTGCTATTAAAATAAAACTCTGAAAGGATGATTTCATTCTCAGCGTAATATTCTTTACCCAAATATGATGCATTGTCCACTTCACTTGTCATGGTGTGTGAAAGCAGGAGGTGGAGCACCTAACAGGGCTGGCTGCTCACCAGGGCACCAACAAATGTTGTAGTGTCCAGTCTGGTACCACATAAAAGGAAAGTGTAGGCACCAATTTGGCCAGGTCATTCTGCCATATAATTTACAGAACCAATTTTCCATACTGTGCCTAGGGGGAAATAAAAGGTCCCAATGCTCCTGAACCTGTCTGTGTGCCTAACTGCAGAAGCTGATGAAACACCATTATTGTTGTGAACAGCGTGCCCAGCTGAATGAGCTGGCTGGTGGAGCGGGGCTGGAGACCAGGTGCACAGCAGCCTCAGCTTCCAGCAGCTGCAGGTCCCATGAGAGGGTTCTCACAAAGCTGTGTCCTCTCAAGGGAATGTCCATCCAATACAAGCTCACAGTGGCCGCTTTTGTGCATACCAGAGCCATGTTGGAGGTCCTCCTTTCGTGGGAGACGAGTAGTGGGGCACCACTCTTGGTCAGGATGCTCCTATTAAATGCTCCAAACTCAGAAAAAAAAAAAAAAATCATAAGTGTGGGACACGGTGATCCTGCTGGTAGAAACTTGTCTTAGTTCCACCCTGTATTTTTCTGGTGAGGGGTTAACTCAGGGACAACTTCCCTCAAATGCTCCTTCCAAATTCAGTAACGTATTTGAACACGTATTTGAGTGACACAGCTTTGATCTGGGGAAGTGGATTTGACTGTCTGCAGACTCTTGGGTTTCATGGTTCATGAAATTGGTTCACATAGCAAAATATTAAGGATCTCATACAAATTATACAGTCTATATAGATTAGAAAAATGGCACACAGCATTAGCTAGTGGTTGCTTCATACTTAAAAGGAAAACAGAAAACTCTCAGCAGTTCAGAGAGCTCTATGGTAAGCCTACAAGGAATTTAAAGTCTTGAAGACCAGGCTGGTCAGATTGACCAGAATAATAACTTCAGTCTATATTAAAAAAAAATCCAAGTACAACTGAGGCAATGAGGATTTTGTTCTTGACAAAACAGTGCTATCAATGATGAAATCTGCAGCCCCTTTGTTTTTTCCTCCCACCCTTTGGTCTGAGCATTTGGGCATTATTAATCCTCAAACTGACAGCAGCAAGTGATCTTTTTGATAAGAAGAAAGACTATCCCAGAGTAGCTGCCTATCAAAGGTTTCTGCTAAAGAACCTATGCCACAGTGATCAGCACTGGTGAGGCCACAGCAGGAGTGTTGGATCCAGTTCTGGACTCCCCAGTATAAGAGAGAAATAACCTACTGGAGACTCCAGCAAAGTGCCACAAAGTTGAAGGGATTGGAGAATCCCTTTTTTGAGGAAAGGCTGAGAGAGCTGGGGCTCCTCAGCCTGGAGAAGACTCAACTCAGAGGAATCTCATCAATGTCTGTAAACACCTGAGGGGATGGTGCCAGGAAGATGGAGCCCGGCTTTTTGCAGCGGCAGGACCAGAGGCAACAGGCACAATGTGAAACACAGGAAGTTCCCTCTGAACAGCAGGAAACACTTTTCTACTGTGAGGGTGTCTAAGCACTGACCCAGGGTGTCCAGGGGGTTATGAGTTTTCCAACTATTTGTGGAGTTTCAAATGCCATAGGGACATAGCGCTGAGCAACTGGCTCTGAGCGTTCTTGCTTGAGCAGGGAGATCAGACCACAAGACTTCCAGAGGTCATACCCAAAATTTTTAGAATAGTCTTGGTTTTTTGGTCCTATGCAAATTTTTACATACAGGTAAAATTTTGTATTAAATTTCAGCCAGTGACTACTGAAGTACCAGTTGTAAGAATCATACATACCCCAGACCGGCATTCAGTTCAAGTGCAAAACCACGGAAATTTTTGTCTTTCAGTCATCATAACTTTAATTGACTTATATTGTACAGAAAATTTAAAAAAGAAAAAAGGAAAAAGGGCAAAAGCCAATTATTTTACTTTTTTGATTTGTGGTGTTTCATTAACATCCATAGCTTCAGATGTCGTGACAGAAGATGAAATAAAATATATATTTAACAATGTTATATTTGTATTTTACCTGAAAAATTCCTTGCAAATGTCTAGCCAAGGCAGTACATACCATCCACAAGACCTTCCTTGATGGATAGTAGAAAACACCACACATCCTAGGAAAGAAATGGAGTCCTATGAGTATTGCATGCATCAAACTGAATCCTGTGTTAAATATGAAGATAATAATATTTTCTAACAACTACTTTATTGACTTGTCACATTTTTAGGGTCAGACTCTCTTAAAAATAATTGCTGTAGCTAAAACTATCCTATAAATTTGAGCTATTTCTGGAACTCTAAACAAAGCTAAAACTTTCCCATTTTGTCATAAAAAGGAAGTTGGGTTGTTTTTTTGGGGTTGGTTTTTTTCTTTTTTTTAATGTAATAGCTTAAAGTTTCTTCTGCAGCCTGGAACAGGTATTTTAAATACTCTTTCTTCCTGCAATGAATTAAAAATTCCATTTTAAATCTGCTGCATATATTTTCATTTATCACATTGTCATCCCTTGTTTTCCTTGTCTGAAATCACTCATACTCCCAAGTACAGACATAAGGCCACACAGTCATCTTTTGTTCCTTCATTGGTTTATATCACTTTTGGATAGCTCAGGGTCTGTTTTTGCCCATGAGTATGCTCTTAGCAGTTTTTAAAAGCCGGACCTGTGTATGAAATGCGAAAACCCCAACAAGCTTGGACAGCTTGGACCCTCTCACCAAACATAAATGTTCATAGAAGTAGGAAAAGTTCTATTTCTTAACAAGAGGGACATCACCAAAAATATACAGAAAAATGCATACAAATATGAGAGCATAATGTACTCAAACATAAAAGCATGACGGTAACACTTGGTTATCAGCCCATAACTTGGGAGATGTGTGTCATAGTGCTGCAGTGATTCCTGTTATCTTCACAGTTAATTTGAGTGTTTGCAGTAGTTGGAGCAGCCAAGAGATGGAGAAGTGAAGAGCTAGCAGGCCCTATCAGGTAAAGAGAAGAAAGGGGTAGAAAAGAGAAGGTATCACATAAACTGATCTACAGAATTTCTTAAAAGTATTTGATAACTGAATATTTTGAAATGTTGTTTATATTGAATTCTGTGATAAAAATCAAGGTGGACCTTTATGACACTAAAACTGAAATCCTTTTTATATTCTGTTGCTCAGTAGCAAAAAAGTAATGGAATTGCTCTAAGATACCAACTATATTTTAATATAGAGATTGATTGTTTAAAGTAGTGACTAGAACGATTTATTGAACCTGAATTTCGAAACTATTATTTTTTAAAGTTAAAGGAGAAATAAACATTTGTAGTCTCTGTAAAAAGTATATTTTGTAATACACTATCTCATTGTCTACAAAAGTCAAAAGTTAAAGTATTGTACAAGTTCTACACATCATATTAGCTCTACAAAATCTGCTGATTTTCTTCTAAGGCTTCTTTCATTAGGTCCTGGGACTCAAAGACTAAGCAAAGACTTTTTTTAGTAGCAAATAAAACAATTTAGAGGTTTAATGGACTGTCACTTGGAAGGAAAATTATCTAAATACAGGCAGCAGGTCTTGCTGTAACCATTCCACTTTCAGTTCTTCCCATTACTCTAACCTTCTGTGCTGCAGTTAAAATAAATTAACAAGAATGTGAACACGGCTAAAGTGAGAATTTAACCTGGCAAGATTTGTGGCTGTGTAAAGTAGATTTTATTAAAAATTCTGTTAAGACAGACAGAAGTAATTTAGTTCCATCCTCCCCTGTTGTATTCATCTGGGTCTGAACAGCAACCATTCAATTTGCATAAGAGCTTACACTACCAATAAATAGAACAAAACATGGCATTAACTGCAGTTGGAAACTTGACTTCCTTGCCTGTAAAGGGAATGGGCATTTCTTCTCTACTTAAAATACCTGGGAGTAATATAGGAAATATTCCTCTTTTATTGTTGCAAGCAGTGCACGAGAACTAGTGAAGAAAAATTTTGTTTACCTTTTCTTTTCAGAAATCAAATCAGATGTGTGAAATTTAGCGAGAGATGTTAAAGCTTCATTGTAAATTCAGTATATTTTTAGAGATGTGCTATCTGCTTTAAATACTTTCTAATTTGGATCTGAGCAAACAAAATCTGCTAGCTGAGATAAATACCTATGTAGGATGGAGAAGATTTTGGCTGGGATATATGCAATCAAGCATATTAAAAACCTTTAATAAAGCATTGAAAATCTTTGCAGTGCTTTATCAACACATAATAAAATACAGTTTTAGGATTCAATTTTCACTTAGGTTTCACAGCTCAGAATAAAAAAATATTCCTCCCCTGAAAATGATGAATTTGGACAGGGTACTACCCACTGTTATGGTCTTCCCCCACAAAATGCAGTGGGGTGTGGAACTCCCCAGCAAAGGCTGAGCAGATAGAGCCCACATAGGCACCTCTGTACCTGCAGCAAACACAACCCCAGAAACTGAGAAAGTGGTTCAAGCGCCTTGTCATGGATGTTCAGAGTTCACTGGATTTCCCCTAGTCCTCCTGAGGCCTTTCCAGCAGAATATGGGATTCCTGCATGTCAGGACCACGTCATGTCCGCCCGGCCGATGCAGATCATTTGGGTACCGTCAGGCACGTGAAAGGGCTCTGTCCATCTGAGTTAGGCAGCTGACTTTCATCCCAAACTCCCTCTACATTCATAGGACTGAGTATTTAAATTTCTTCAAACATCTATCTAGGCCTCAGTATCTAAAACGTGGTGGTGGCGCCAAATCCATTATGCTGCACCACACTGAAAATTGTAAGGACATTCTGACAGCTATTTCTAAACCCACTGCAAAAAACTCACCAAATTTGCATATTTTAAAGCTGGTTTTGTTAAACTTCAAAGCCCTCTCCTTGGCTTTACTGTGATCATTGTAACTCATGTTAAAAGCTGTATGTTTGGATATGGAAAAAATTTAAAGAATGATCAGAACACATTAAACACTGTACTCTAACAGTGCATCCTTTCTCTTGGGCTAAGTGGTTTTGGGAATCTTACCAGGTCACTGCAGGAGCATGGCTTCTCTAAAGCTTAGAGTGTTAAGGCTGGTGTTACAGGTAGGTGAGAGAAAGAGTGGCACCATTATGTACTCCCATCCATTCAGCCAAATCAATCTGCTGTGTTAAGGGGTAGTAAGTGACCCTCCTTTTTCCTTCATCTTCTGACAGAGCCCAGTCTCCTGGGCAGTACCTCATTTTCTAAATCACAGCCCTGTTGGGTGGGGATCCCCACTTATCTCTATTCTCTGGTCTCAGGGCCTTTCCAACTTCTCTGTGAATGCCTAGGGCAAAACAGCCCTCCAAAAGGAGAACTTCCCTGCTCTCAGCTACATACCACAGAGCTAAGAAAAGTGGAGTCAGCTTCCTTAAGACCTCCCTTCTGGTTCAATGGATCTTGCCCTGCTGTGAATCACCTCGTATGCTTCCCTCAGGCACCTAGCCTCGAAAGAGGTCAGAGTCCAGCCTTCACTCCTGTATTAATCTTTTCCTTGGGCTGGCTGGAAGCAGTTCTTTTCTCAGTGAGTGGCTTTAAATCATACACCTCGGTCCTTGGATTTCATTGCGGTCAGCACATGTCTAGAATGAAGAATTGCAGCATCCCAGTTATAGGCACCCCAGGCTTTTATTAGCTATAGTCCTAACAGCCTAATTCCATGGTTTAATCATTAGATAGGTCTTCCTGCTAGAGATCAAACTTCAGTCTTAGGTCAAGTTAATGTTGTTTGTTTAATAAATGTTCCCCCATACCAAACCATGTACTGTCAGAACATTAGTAATCACCCACCACACTGCTTGCCTTTTGCACCTCTTGAGTAAATTGGCTTCACAAAATATCATAGTCAAGAAATGTTTTTTCCATTAGCTAAGATAAAAACTCACATACTAGAAGCTAGAAGTCATCAGTAGGATGTAACAAATACCTGAATGAAATTTGTCTCTCTTGTGAATGAAGCTCATCTCATTCATGTCAGAAGCAGTGCTGTGGTAGTGCTATGAGCCTTGTAAAAAGTTTTACATAATTATGATAGTCTTCCACTATGTTTTTGGGAGGAATACCAGAGCTCAGTAGTGGCAACATTTAATGCACTCCTTTTCTTCCATGTGAGTTTGGAGCACATGGAGGTTCTGTTTTGGGTACAAGAGCCACATAGAAATCAAGCATTCTTCTAATTTTCTGAAATGTCAAAATAACAAAAATAAATGCCAACGTTTATCCCAATGTTAGGGATAAAGGAATGTTACTGTAGAAAAATACAGATAGCAACACTTCAGCCACCTGATATACAAAGATCAGATTTTCGAAAGATATTTGAAGTGACCCAGGAATGTTGGAAAAACTCTGTCCTTACAGAGTTCAGTCTTGGACTCTTGGCAGCCAATATTCCTCACAATAGGAGGGAGATTTGCCAAGGAATTTTGGATCAGGTCTCTTCACTTATTTGAGACTTTGAAATGTGTTTTGTAACCCATGGAGGAAAAAATAGGGAGAAATTAGAACTGTGACTCAGAACCATCCCTAGAAGGTGTAAATTAAAGGGTTAGAAGACATCTCACTTTTAAATGGTGTTCACATTCAATAGACAAAAGCACCCCTTGATGTTGCACTGACTTTTTGATTTAGGGCTCAGTAATTAAAAGCAGCTATTTTAAAAATGGCTGTTTGTTAATCCAAGATGCTGTTACTTTGCATTTCATTTCAGGCAGCACTTTCATAAGTTTGCTTATAAAAAGCACTCTAAAAGAACTAGTTTTAAACCAAAAATCCCGTGAATATTTATCTTCTGGATTTGAGGTGTGATGAATTTAAGAAGCTTACGAAAATGCCAGTCAAAGTCCACCAGTGCTTTCTAGCACTGCAACTGATGCAATATAAATTGGAAATTAATTTCTTTCAGAAGGGAGGGCTTGCAATGGAAATAGTACTTTCTCATTGCAGGTCTAAAGGAAGAGGGGGAAAAAAGATGTGATTCTGCCGTGTTGGATCCCTCATGGCTGATCATCCCAGGGGAGGGAACTGAGTACTCTGCATCCCCTGGAGAAAGAAAATCCCTAGGCCTTTCATTTTTTTATCCAATTGAATCAATATGAATGGTCATTAAGGTTAGATTTTGGATGCAATGGTGGTTTTTTGTTACCCAAAGAATGGAGTTACAGCTTGGTAGTTCAGATCATCTGTGGAAAAGCATCATGAAGAGAACTAGTATGGACTAGTGTGCTAGTCTTTTAGCACCAGGGTCTATTCTGTGCAGCTGAAATTGGCTATGTGAGATTATGACTGTCGGATTATGGGATTTTATAAGAAGACTTGATCCTTGTCTTCTGAGAATACTTTGTCTATTTAGCTTGAAAATGAGAGTATGTCTTTATTTCTAGTAAACTCCAAGTTACCAGGCACCTAGCTAATGCGTCTTACTCAAAAGTTTGTGGTTACACCTACCTCTAGGTCTGGAGTCTGAAGAAAATTTCCACCTTCTCCAAACACATCACCAAAGGGGTGTTAGAGATATATTCTATGCAGTACAGAATAGTTTCTGACAAAAGGTCTTCAGACAGTAAGAAGTTTTCTTTCATGGAAACACACATGACCCTAGATTTTCTTGGTCTCACAGCTGTATTTGCAGGTTTTTTTGCTGAGTTTGGTGTAGACTGCTGAGAAGTCACAAAATGTAAGTCATCAAGAGCTGCATTGTCCTCTCTATCTGAACCTAAAGACTGTACTAAAGATGGCACAGGACAGTGCCCCAGAGTAGGTTCCTCAGCCCTTTTTGATTTGCCAGTGAAGAATCCAAACTTGCCGGTCGTGCAAATTCAAAGTTTTTCAGGGAGAAACCTCTGTGATCAGAGGATTCCAGGCTGGAACGTAAGTGATATTACTCTGCAAGTATGTTTTCCAAAGGCAACATGAATGTAGAAGCATCAAAGCATCATTACATTTGGTCTCAGGACTTCAGTAAGCAAGCAGAACTTCATCCAGAAAAATTCTTTTAGTTTGAATATTTCCCTTCTTGTGAGTCTATATTTTGTCAATCTTTGACAAATATCTTAGCTCATTTTTCAACAAAAATGAGAAAAATGTAAGTTCAGAAGCATGTCAACACCTTCTGTTTTGTCATCAACTGTGATAAGGTTAACCTTGAATATTTTTGAATTTATTTGGTAAAGAAGAAAAATGACATCTGTTTTGTAACCTCACATCTTCCTACACTTTCTGACAGCATGCAGCATTTTCACTGAACTGTAAGGTTTGCTCATGAAAGCTGAGCTAATCAGAGGTGGCTATCCAAAGTTCAGCCAATAAATAGCTTGACTTTCTAGCTTGTAATAATATAAAGGGATCAATAATAACTATGAAGATTATTTCTCCATTTCCTTCTGTTTCATGTTAAGCTAGCTATGAAGGACAGACTACTTCCCTTCTACCAGTTTTTTGTCCTCAGCTATTATGCTGTACCTGTTCGGGGGATAGAAAGAAGTGTAATGTAAACACTAGCATCTGAACATTTGCATTTAAGTAATACATTCCTAAACAATACCTGTTTATAGCCTTTGCATATTTACTATCAAATCAGAATGTTTTATTAAAAAATACGTAATTTCAGTGTTTAGGACACACATGATTTTTTTTTGTCACTCTTCTTGCAGATCTGGCTCAGTTATGCATATTTAGGCCAAACCTCTCTCCTGAAAAATTAAGACAACTACTAAGAGCAAGCTTTTGTTTTGAAAACAAGTACATAATTTCTACCTTAACAGCATATAATTTCTACCTTAACAGCACAGCTTCAGTAATGTCAGCTCACATGAAACTTGTGAAACGTCCATTATGTCAGATTGCTTTCTGGAAAAGGCTGTAGTAAATGGCAATACTGGAACAGTGAGGAAGTGTCCAGTTTGAAAAGACTATCAATGTGGAGATTAAACATTGACCAATGTGAAGTGAAGGGTATTTCTGAGGCAAAACAGAAAAATTAAAGGTCAGTGAAAAGAAATACAGTTATACACTTGACATGGATTGGATGGAGAAAAAAGGTAAGAAGAAGGATCCAGGAGAACCAAGTCTACCAAAACCAAGTTTACATAAAAAAAACAGTTATCTGCAAAACCAGCAGCTTTTATGTTGGGATTTTTTTTAAGGGTTAGAGAAAGTGAGTGTGTACTTTGGATCTATATCTCACCTGCAATTAGGGTTATTTGTGGCCAGACATTTAATGCAATTTTGAGCAGAAGACTAAGACACAGGCCATAATCTGGAAGAATATATTTAATACTCATAAAGACCCATAATACTCATAAAGAGTTAAAAGTATTTTAATTGTCAGGATAGTTGAAATTCCAGGAAGGAGTCTAGGGAAATAAGCCAAAGTAATCTTGGAACAATTCTCTTTGAATATTCATTGAGGACAAAGAAGGTCTGAGAACAGGAAAAGTTCAGAATGCATCTCTGAAAAAGAAATTTGTGGAACAAACCAGAAAGCTTAACTTTAAAGACTTAGGAAGAACAAGTTGAAAGCATCAATAGATGCTGGGGCTTTTTTGGTGTTGGTTATTTACCCTCAATGCTGAAGAGGTCTGTTATTGCAACTAAAGATGATGTTAGCTACAAGTTTGGTGTGATGAGTAATATGATACCACAATCCAATATTTCTGTTAATAAATTCCATCTCAGAGAAGGAACAAATGCCAATTTGGGGCACTCTGAAAAGGGTACCTCAAACTCTACACCTTTGAAAAAAGAGATAACTGCCTGAAATTTGTAAAATTAATTTCAGTGCATGAAACTGCAGGGGAGTGAGAGAGGAAATGAAAAAAACAGAGTATGAACCATGCAGCCAAATACCACCACCACAGAAGCTGACCTAGCTAACACAGTTGATCCCTAACTACACACATGGTGATGTTGTGATGTTACTTTAACAAAAAAACAAACTAACTTTTTGTATCCTGTAAGCTAAGAATCATACCTGAATTGTAAGAAGTTGTTTGGTTTTTTTTACCTCCTGTGGTGCCTAGGATCAGCAGTTAGGGCCCAGTGTCCAGTTCTGGAAGCCACCAAGTGCAGACAGAACTCCAAGGAGAGAAAGGATTCCCAGGGAAAACCAGTTAAAAAGACCTGATGTTGAAAGGATGAAGGGATTATACATAGCTGAGAAAGACAAGAGAGAACAGACTATCATAACATGTAAAGGTTTTGCTATATAGATGTTCATCAGCAAATGTTCTGCATGTTTTTTTGGACTATGACAGGAAAGAATAAGGCCTGATGTTTAGCATTTTCCAAGGATGGACTCTGCTCAGAACTCCTGGGCAGCTTGCTCCAGAGTTTAACCACTGGGGTTTACAAAGGCTGCAGCATATCCTGCTGCCCTGTCACTATATATTGCTAAATCTATCCCCATCTCCACTGTAAACACCCTCATGGGTGGAATTTAATCTCTTTGCCCTTTCCTTTTTAGGACTGAAAAATCCAGTTTCTTCTCCTCTTCTATGTCTTGTGCTCCAGACATCTTTGTGAAATTCTCCAGCACATTCATGTATTTCTTTGTACCAGGGAGACTGAAACTGGTCACAGCTCTCCAGGTGTGGTCTCACAAGTGCCAAGAGGAAAGGAAGAAGCTCATGCTCTCCCAAGGCATGTGTGTAGACGGTTCCCACTGCCACAAGAGCGTGAGGCTGACTCACGTTAAGCTTGTCTGTCAGGATTTCCAGGTCCCATCCAGCAGAGCTGCTCCACAGCCAGTCAGCCCCAATGCATGTGATGGATTACCCCAGATACAAGAGCTCATGTTTGTTTTTATTGAGCATCATGAGGTTGCTGTCAATCCACTGCTGTAGCTTGTCTCAGAAGGTCCTCGGCTTAAGAGTCCTGCCTTTCAGTCCTTCAGCTACTTCACCCCAAATTTTGTATCACCCACCAATTTGCTAAAAGCACACCTCATCCTCTCATCCAAGATAACTGTTGCATTTTTCTCAGCCTGGAAATGAAACCTGAGATAATTTTAGTAAGAATTTAATATAAAAGGGGGTCTTTATTTGAAGGCCTCCAGAGGCAGTTATGGAAAGATGTCCAAAAAAGCCCACCCTCCCCTCCAGGGGTGAGTACATTTTTATAAGTTTTAAAAAATTAGCAAAATTGATAAAAGCACCAATTAGGAGGACCAGTGGTGATGCAATTCTCCCCCCTACCCTCCGGTCCAGTCCCTTCTCTGGAGTCCCCTGTTCAGCACTAGCTGTACTTTGTCCATGAGAATGTATCTCGAAGAGTTGTTCCTAGCCTTGGTTCCCAGGAAGAACCAAGGTAGTACTGTGGCCTTGTACTTCCTGGGGCTTGGAGTTTTGGAATTTGTTTTGTCTTTCTGCTTAGGGAAAAGGCATGGAGAAGTACTGGGAAAACTAGCTGCTAATACGGTAGGTGACAGAGTTACAAATACATGTGTGAAGAATACAGAGAATATGTAAAAGAAAAGAAGGCAAAACCCAAATGGCATCATAACCAATAGAGATACAGCGTGATACCTGAAAAATACTGCCTGTACACAGCTGCCCAGCCTTTCAATGACTGACTAGCACTATGTTAGTCAAGACAGCCCAGTCAATTTTTTGTCTATTTTGCAGTGAATCCTCACAGTTTGCTCAGTTTGTCTACAAGTTTACTATGGAAGAACCTGTCAAAGTAAAAGCAAAAGTGAAAGTACGCAACATCCACTGTTCTCCCTTCATTGATAGAGCCCCACATTTTTGCTGCAGAATGCAATCAAGTCAATCAGTTTCCATTTGCTCATGCTAAATCTGTGTTAGTTGTTTCCAAAAACTTTCAGTTTGTCATGTACTTGGACAGGGCTTCTGTGAGGACTTGCTTTGTAATGTTTCTACTTACTGATGTGAGGCTGGCCAGGCTGTAGCTGTTTCTTCATTGCTTTTTCTTTTTATTTTCTTTTTTTTTTTGAAAATTGAAATAAGATTCCTCTTTTCAGAGGAATGAGAAACCTCTCGTGAACAACGAGGAGCAATTTTGCATGACATGGACCAGCTCCTTCAGCTCCATCCTTGAATTCAATTCTCCCCTATCACAGTGGGGACATGTATGTTCATTTCCTCTCCCTCAATTTCCTAAGTGCTGCTACTGAGAGCAGAAACTGTGAGGTCTGTCATCAAACCTTGCTAATAAAGAGCGACAAGAAGAGGATCTTGATAATCAAACCTTTGTCAATGCCCTTTGCCATTAGTTTGTCTGCTTTTAGACAGCAGTAAGTACCATATTCCTTGGTATTCCTTTTGCTGCCGAAGTACTTACAGAAGGTTGTCTTCTTAGCCTTCCTATCCATGCGGTGTCAAACCCAGTTGTGCTTGGCTTTCCAAACTTTCTCCCTGAAATAATGCTGGGTGGTAACCCTACATTGTCTGTGGATTGTCTGTCCCTGCCTCCAGCTCTTGTGGCTTGAGCTCATTGGGAGTTACACACTCAGCCAAGCTGGCTGACACAGCTGACGCACATTCATTTTCCTGAGCACAGAAACAGAGCTTTCTTACATTTAAGAGGATTGCTTAGGAAGGTCAACCAGCTCTTTTAAGTTCCTCTGCCTTTAAGGGTGGTATGGCTGTGGCTGTGAGGCTTCTTTCAGGCACTCAGCCTTGCTCAGTTGCTGTACTTGATCAAATCCAGCAGCTATGGGGAGGTCCATACCCAGTCTGAGTGACGGTAACCAGGCTGGATGGAAACCACCATTGACATTTAGTTGAAACTTCTTTGAAAAAAGCCATTTAGTTACAAAGGCCTGTCTTGGGCCATGCCGAGACAGGAAAAGCAATTCAAGCTGTAGCAGGAAACATGGAAGGGTCACTCCAGGAAATCCATAACATATATCCAGTGAAGCCAGAAGAACATTTTCTAAGAGCCTCTCTGTCTTCGTCTTGATGGAAAAGGTTTCCATTCCCCAAATAAATGTTTCCCAAACTAGTTTGACATCTATGTGCCATTAATGAGTTTGATTTGTTCCCGTCTGCAGCAGAAAGACTTGCAATCTGCACGTTATGGTACACAGTGTAATGAGCAATATTAAATGCACCCTTTTGTATGGTGTAGTCAACCTGATAAAAATAGAAGCAGACCAAAGCCTAAGGAAGGATTTCTTATTCTCCTACCATCAGATGAAGCTCTTCAGACCCATAATTTAAATGTTTGTCTCATTGTAGAGGTGCTAAAAAATGTGTCAAAAGACTTAAGCTAGTTAGTCTGCAATTTAGCTTGAAAAGTTTGTTTCTTCCCATTCTTCCTAGTTTTTGAATAAAGAGATGCAGGAAAATGCCTGCTTGCCATGGTAGGTACATGAGCTATAATTTGCAATGAAATATCATGGACTGTGCTATACTACAGAAGCTTTAATTAGAGTAATTAAAACACATTGTAACTTACCAGTGATTTTGCATTCAGTATATTTTAAACAGCTGAGCCCTGAAAAAAATGCAGTGATTTGCTCACTACCACACATCAATGGGTTTCTGCAGCTGTGGAATCACACTCAAATTGAGCTTGCACAGGCAGCCAAATTATTCTTTAGGAACTGGAGAAAATCAGAGAATGATATTCCTAGAGACAGACCATTAAAGAAATATTAACTATTAGATCTCCTGTGTGATTTTTGGCTCTTTGTACCCGGATGGCAGACTTCATGGATCTTTNATATATATATATATATAGCAAAAGCAAAGAAATATGCTCCAAGAGTACTGTGAGCATGGACTCACAGTAGAAAGGAGTAGATACCAGGTATTACTGGCTGGCAGCTTCAAACCAGCTGCTTGTTAAAGGATAATCTCACAAGAGTGTAATTAAGACATGAATATGCTTTCGAATGAAGGAAGGAGGGCTAGGAATTTTTTTCCTAACTGTTTCTTGGCAATTACATTAGCTTTGTATACATCCCCAGTGTATTTTATTGTGTAGGCCTTTACCACTTCCAGAAGCTAGAAGATATAAAAAAAAAATCCGTCCTTCCTTGTGCAGATACTTAAATCAAGACAAGCTATGGGTAGGAGACATCTAATTTGATTATGCTTTTACATATCCTGCACAAGTGCTTGGTGGGAAAATACATAGGAGATTCAGCACCAACATCCCCATCCCTGCAACATGCTCCATAAGGCACACTGCAATGGCTGGTATGTGCTGTGCACCTGGTGCAGCCCAAAGTCCAGGTTTGTGCCCAAAACCACATGTGCTACACACAGAAATCCCTAAGCTTGGACCACCAAGCACGTCCTGCCCTGTGTCTGCTGGTGGAGAAGCAGTCAAGCCTATCCCCAGTACAGAGCAGTAAGAGAGACTGTGAGCCACACCTAAAAGCCCATCTGCCATCAGTTGTTTCTGCAGGCCCACTGTGAGGACTGACATGAGTACTTGGGGATCACCTAAGTGAAAGTGCTGACATCATCCCAGCCATCAGAGGCTGATTTGGACAGAAAAATGCCAGCTCAGACACCAGATGAGCAAAAACCTAAAGATTTCCTTTGAGGAGGGACCAGTCTGTAAACAGAAGATTTTTACACTTCGAAGTTTAGGAAGGTTAACATCGCTAAGATTAAATGTACACCACAGCATCTGTAAATGGTAGAGAAGGGTATCAAATCTTTAAAGGTCATGCAGTCTCCACACAAAAGCAAGTGATTCCTATCAAAACAGCCTCTCCGGGCAAGGATTGTTCTTATATTTTCAAGACAGCACAACAAAACAGGTGATCATTATAGTTTTCTGGAGGACACCCTGCATAGTTAATTTAAACTAAACCACAGAGAAATAGAAGCACTTTATTCCAACACTGTTCTTTTTTTAAAAACTACCTTTCTGCAAATGTAATTGAGTCAGCTGTTCAAGTGACAGCATTCACAACAGGGAAAGGATGAGTCTTCAGTGAGTGATTAAAATCTGATGCAAACCATTTAGACAACCATAAAAATATTTTATTGCAGATTTAGTCCAAAATTAAGAATATGTTTGTCATAGGAAAAAGAAGAATAATAAAATTAAAAGAACAATTAGTACAAGCCTTTGGAATATGTTTTTTCTTTCTTGGGAGCATTTGAAAATTTTTGGCTATTTCTGACACAGAAACTTGTCACAGGGCATCACTGCATCTCGCTGCCCACCAGGCTATCCCTTCTTGAAACAGTGAGTGCCTTCTGCCCATGCAGCAGGCACCAAATTTCATTAGTGTGCTCCTACAGGAGGCCAATTAGTAGGGCTGTGACTGAACTAGGGGCAGATATGAGCCTTTGCTTGCTTCAAATACTCATTTGTCTACAAAATCAATAAAAATAATGGTCAAACTTCACAAAGCAATAATACTAAAGAAAACACCTACCTGAATAACCCTTGGCAGCACTCACAAGCAGTGATGCACAATAAGCCATTACAGCTACAGCCCATATGTGGCCCCAGGGTGGTGAAAGTCCCCCACTCTGCCCCAAAAGGGAACCAGAGGAGGATGCTCTGGCTTAGGACAGTGGTAGGATGTAAGGTGAGGTGGTAAGGTCATGCCAGCCAGACTCCAAACAGCGGGAGCTTCATCTCAGGTCCAGCAATGAGGGTCCAGTGTTTCCTTCCATGAGGATCTACTCCCACAAGATTTACTTCACCATGTAGGGTTTATACCACCAGTTCCTGTGCTGAACACTACATGGGTCATCTACTCTTTATCCCTTGTCTCTGGCAAGGAGTAGGGGGCTGAGGGATGGCTGCGCAGACCCCTCCACAACCAGAGGGAAAGCCAGTGAAGGGATCAGGATGACAGGAAAATAACCCAGCTGTGGCCTACATAAATCAGCTGGGCCCACAAACACAGATAAATTCTGTCAGTAACTGGACTTCCTTAGGAAAAGAAAACAGCCTCATTTTCTGGATATTTTGTGTAAGGAGATTTCAGGATCTTCCTGTTTACTGGTCAATCCATCTTTCAGCTGATGCATAGCAAACCTCAAATGAAATGTTTTTCATAAAATACTTGTCAGCGCTGCATAAAGACATCAGTTAGTGTGATCCAATGACATGCAATGTAACTTTTTATGATTAAAAAAATGCAGAGGCTCTAACATACTTGGGAGAGAGTTACCAATAGAGATTTTAGTACAGGACTCAGTAGTGTCTGCAGTGTAATCTCCATTCTCTTTCTGAAGCATGATTTGAGAAAAGTACGTTTGGTAGTACCAGCAAGTTGTGCAATAGCTGCTTTAGCTTCCTTGCCTTCTCAAAGGTCAGACTATTCTTCTAAGAATTTTTTATCTAAACACTCACTGTTCATCTAATCATATTGCTTGCTTAAGGGCACATATTTAATAGTAGTCAATTTATTAATTTAAAAATGCTGGAAAAGCCTCAGCTCAAATAAGTTGGTTCCTTCCATTTAAAAGCAACATGCTAAAGTAGCCACATTGCCTACAAAGCTGTGCCACACACACCTTAACTTAGTCTGTAAATGCCACTAAGAGTGTCTTCTCAGCCAATTTCAAAGCACACACAGAGCAACGATGAAAAAGGAAGATAGCACAGTAAAGGAGAAGCTTTTTACAAGGAGGTCACAACCAGCCCTAGTCATTTACTCATTAACAATTATCTGAGAGTGTCCAAGATCCTCAGGTGTTTTGTGTAAGAAAACAGGCCAAAGCAGTAAATCTATTGAGGAAATATTTGGTATTTCTGCTGTATCAATGTTTGCTCTGCTGCCTTCCCAATTCTATCTGATAAGCAGTAACTTGTAGTAAGTAGTTCAGCTTAAAGCACTTTATCCATCACAGGTGCAGATGAGTCACACTCATGAGAAAGCCTCAGTCATGGGAATTGGATTTGGTATAAAACCCCATCCCAGTGCTCTCTCCCTTTTGTCTATAGGTAGTGAAAGTTTTAGCTAAAAGATTTATGGCTAGCATCATAATTGCTGCTGACCAAAGCACTTTAAAGGACTTCCATGTAAGCTGCTGGCATTGTTTCTAGCAGGTAGGTAAATTAACAGATGGTTAAATTTTACTTCATAACTGTTTTCATGGTTATAGTGTTGCAGTTTGAAGAGCTGTATTTGGTTAAGCAAATGTACTGTGTGCAGAGAAATGGCAAGTTATGGCTTCTGCTGATGCGCTTGAAAATAGTTAAGGGTAATAGGACTTTGTGGGTTGAGGGGGAGGAGAGGGGATGGTGTGGTCTGAACTAATTTGATGTTACTGAGGGTAACAGTGTAGCTATTCTAGGCAGAAAAATCTAATTGCTCAGCATGTTTGCTTTGTGGCTTTTTATGATGGTTCTGTACTGCCCCTTATGACCCCGTTTTTACTTCTGAGGGGATCTCCCTTTGAAATGTGCTCCTTGAGGTAGAAAATTGTTGTAGTGCTGTCCATTAGTGCCAGCTTATCTAGCAGGAGGTAGCAGTCTGCTATGAATTTGAGTTATGAATTGTTTATACAGATCCTATTTTAAATCTCTGTTCTCGGTTTTCTTTTTTTGGATGCATCTATTCGTGATACTAAAGTGATTGGAAAACTAAAGAGAAGCAAGTTTTAAATGATTCTGGTATTGCCCTTAATAGGCCTTCAAAGACATGCAGCTTGAATAATAACCTGACTCTAAGGTAGTTACCAAGTGTCTATAGGCCTAATCAGCTGCCACCACTGGGAATAGTTAATGACAAAAGTGTCCCACTTCTTTGTAACTTGTGTATACTATTTTTGTTTATGTTTTAACATTTGCTGTCATGATGCTCTTCAGAGAAACAGGACAGTGAAGTTTCTCTCTGATTTAAGGTTGTCCTTTGGGCCTGGCATGTGATTTTGATAACAGCTTGGATAGGAACTTGGTGTTTATTGGAACAAAGCCAGGTCAGTAGCTTTGAAGTGTAAATCCGCTGTTTTGTTTGCCCAAGAAGTGCAGATGAGCCCTGGTAATGCAGGTCTACCTTGCCCTGGGAGTACTTAATAGTGTGCCTGAGGAATGGTAGCCTGAGCTGAGAGCATTCTATTGCCTCTGGAGGGATGTCTCGTGGCCCTACACAACATTGCTGAGGGGCTGGGGAGCTCTGCTCGGGTAAGATGGACTGAAAGGGGTGATCACTTTGCCTTTGTCCCCTGCTGACCACTGGCTGCCTGTTCAGTCTTGCTGCCCCAAGCGCCTGCCTGTGGCTGGTGTTCGTTTTCACCTATGGAATTACTGTCTAAAATCCAATTTGCCTCTCTTCCACTTACCTATGCAGCCAGTCTGCCGTGACTTTCTTTAGGCTTTCCAACAGCTTTAGTAAGAGCATGGCCTTGGGAGATATCTTAATCTGGGAAGCCAAAAGGGTGATATTGTAAGGGGAAAACTGCTTCCTTAAGTTGCTTCCTCTGATCTGCAGAGTGGATTTGTGGGTCCTCTGCAGACTGCTAACAGGGATAAATCCTTGCTGTTCTCTTTTAGATAATCTGTTCTTTCTTTGGGGATCCTTTTAGCGCTGAAAGGAACTTAAGGGTATGCAGTGTAAAGGGTATCCACAGTTAAGGAGAGAGTGATCTGATTTATACTCTTATGATGACACATATCAGCAGCCTCTATAAGTAAGAGGCATGTTTAGGTTACAAAAATGTGTGTATATATACATACATAGGGTGTGTGTATATATATGTATACAAGCTGTAGCTAAAGATTCTTGTTGCCATAGTGTTTAATTCTAAAAAAAAAAACCCTCTTCCAACCCAGAGTGTTTTTTTCAGAGCTCTTTTATTAATCATTAGTTTTTGTGTTTTTTCCTTTTATTGATGTTGCATCTAATGGTGTCAGTCTGCCTTGAGATGTTAAGACAGACTATCAAAAGATAAATTTTCTGCAAGACTTAATTCAAAGAGATGTATTATTCCTGCAGCTCTCTTCCATGTTTCCAAATATGATCTCATGAATTTAAATAGATCAACTACAGTTGATGTCTCTTCTTGATCTATTTGAATTGCTTCTGAAGCTACTGATCATATGCTTTTGTCTCCTTCATGCTGGTGGCACAGCTGTCTGCTCATTCAAGGCCCAACTTCTGAGGTTCTGGGCTTATTCTATGCCTCTAAACCGGCTCTAAAACTGCTAGCTCTTACAAGTAATCAATGCTAGCTCATTCTTGGCAAGGGTTTAATTCACACCAGGGTTTTGATGGAATGGTTCAATTACTCTTTCTCTTAAACTTGATAGTCAGATGCAAAAGGAATAAAGGAGATGGGACACTTTCCATAACTCTTAATGATATTGTGCCTTGCTCTGCAATTAATAGTATTTATAGCTTTATGTACTTTCTTCTGCATCCTTCTTGATATAGAAAAGTGAATTACTGCTTCCTGAAAATCTATAATAAAGACAAAATAACTCCTGCAAATACTTCTTTATAGATCGTTTGAGCAGTTAATTAAGTAAAGCATGGTTTCTTTTTTCAGTGACTGAACAAAACTCAAAGCCCTTTCTAAAGAAAGTGTGAGACTATGTATATACGCTGAAGGTGCATTCCGCAAGTATGTTACAATTACTTATTTTGTACCATTAGGTACTATTTTCTTTTCCTGTGAATGCTTCTGAGTTATAGCCTTGTTAGAACTCCTACAGAAGCAAACTTGACGTTTCAAAAATCCCCATTTATTTGCTCCCTGGAGTATCTCATCTAGCAAGTGCTCTGCATTTTCTTTTCTGGTCCTGCTAGTCTCTTGCGTGTTGGCATCACATTTGAAGTGCAGATAACTGACCTGCAAAAAAAGCTGCCTCTTCTTTGAGCATCTCTGCCCTGCCTAAAAAAGCACAAGAGTACTTCAGCCATAGAAAATTACAATAGCTGTAAGATGTTTGTGCCATGTTAATTTTGTTTGACTGTGAGGGTAGTAATTGCTTACAATAATTCTGACATGCTGCACAAGCCACAGCATGTAAGTAATGTTTGCATAATACATACCTAGAGCTGTTGTTCCTCCCCAGGAGGATCCTAGCAAATTAAGATGGAAAAGTTATCTTTCAGGATTGCCATTTCTTTGAAGACTCAACAACAATCACAAAATACATCAAAGCAGTTAATTTGTTCCTGCTGTACTCAAGTGCCTACATGTGTCTTAATAGCTTCTTAATGGATGCTTAAGAAATTCTGTCTGTGTCCAACAAACAGAGAGCTCTCAACACTTCATGGCTGATAATTACCCATGAGTTTACTTAATAGGGTTAATAGGCTGCAGTGAGAGGTTGGCTTTTTGCTGTTATGTTTGGGAGCTCATTGTCAAAGACTCATTACCTAGGATGTCCCAATGTGTTGCCTCAAAAAAAAAAAAACAATTGAGGAATGGAAAGGAGAAAATCTCTGCATTTACTGACCTTCAGCAGCAGCAGATCACATTAAATTGGATAATTAAGTACAGAATTGAGCTCTGTCCAAAATAATGTTTGATTCTATAACTTGTAAGTCTGGGTAGATTGTGTAGTTTAAGAAAACTTTGTGCAGTACCAGATCAAATTTGTGCAGCAAACTCTCATTTCTTTGTGGCAGCTTGTTGGGAAGCACTCAGAGATAACATTCTGCCTTGTCCTGCTGCAAGCTCTCTAACCTATCCCAAGACTACTGGTGCAGATGCTATGGGTAGTCACTTCCTCATGTACATGGGGGGATCATTCCAGCCCAACACATCCTGCTTAAAAAGAAACCAGGACAAAATAGGTTTGTTTGTTTGTTTTGGTTTTTGTTTGTTTGTTTGGGTTGTTTTTTTTTTTTTTTTTAAGATTACCTGTCTAAGTACAGCATTCACAGTGATAGCTAGGAGTGTGGTGCTCTCAGCTGTTTTATTGCCATCAAAGGAAATTACTTTTATTTGTCCTCTGGGCATAAGCACCACAAGGAGGGTTTGGTAGAAGCATGTTACAGTATGTGTTTTGTGGTATAGAAGCAGTTGTTCTTGACTCTTCATTGGGCATATTGCAGTAACGCAGGTGAAAATGTTCTGTTACACTACCCTGCACACACCTTTCCCACCTCACCAAAAAGTCCTAAACAAGCAAAAAAGAGAAAGTCCTCAATCCCCCTCAAAAGAAAACCCCCAAAACCTACACACACAAAACCCCCAAACAACAACAAAGAAAATCCCCCAAACCCCTAAAACAAACCCTAAACCAAGCCAGACTAAAACACAGGGAAAACTTTGAGAACTTCATTAGTATAATCTGACTAGAGTGAATACAGGAAGATGCTTCAGGGATACGTTTTCTTTGTACTCAACAATTATTTTTCAATTTGAGAAGAGAGTTTTTTGATGACAGTCAAGTATCACTAACGCTTTTTGCTCTGCTCATTTCCCAGGACACAAAGTCAATGTATAAATACAAGTTAATCATTCATATCGCATGATAATGTAATAGTAATGTGTAGCATGATTTCACTGCAGTCCAGTGTGTTGTCACTAAGTCTGGCTTAAATACAAAATTCAGATGAGCAATGTAGTATTATTGTGCTGCACAGGGCTATGTCTGTAAGAGAATGTGCTTCTTTGGAGAATGCTGGAAACAGCCTCTCCTCTGTTGCTGGAATATTAGATACTGTCCTTGTGTCTAAATGTGGTGAGCATATGAATGTGAAATGTAAGAGGAGATTTGCCAACTGCTGATATCTTTCTGATTTCTCTGCCTCCATATGTCTTTCCACTGGCTTCCTCTTACGTCACAGTTTCCATCCCCCTGCTCAGATGCTTTTATATCATTTTTGGAAGAGGGATCTGTGTTCATCTGACAGAAGGCATGCATAATGTGAGCTACTTATTGAAATAGAAGCAGTTTCTTGGACCGTGCATATATACTTGATTTTCCTGAGCCCTCCCTTGAGGGTACAGGTAGGAAGGCTGGGAAAAGAAAAACCCAAAACACGTTACCTCCTCATGTCTGACTAGATCTGCAGTCCCTCAGTGCCAGGTGAACTGTAAGAGGAGTGAGCATGACTCTGCAGAAGTGTGTTTACATGGCAGAAAAAAATCATCCCAGTTGTGACTCAAAGGTTCATTCTGTTTACATATGCCAATAAACAAGATAATTTTTATTTAATGTGCTTAAAAATTTCCTAAGGAGGTGTGTGTGTAATACAGGTTCTTATCAAAAAATATTCAGGTTTGCGGTTAGGTACATATTCTGCTTCTTGAAGAGAAGAGTGGAAAGTGCACTTTGAAACACTTCAATAGAGAAGTGAAAGATATTTCTTTGCAAATTAACTATAAAGCTACCAACCTAAAACTCTTGTTTAAATAATAAAAGTGTAATTTTCACAATAATGTGAGTTTTGCATAATGGAAATAAATTTCCATCTGGTATGTTTCTGTTTATACAATAGGTGCAAACCTATTTATAGTGTAGTAGAATATATGTATTGTGTTGTGTCAAAACCAGTGACTTACTAGTTCCTCTGGGCAGTTTTAGGTCTAGTAACTGAGTTCAAGATTAAAATAATTCCTTATCCTTTATTTTAAGGACAGACTTTTTAAAGTATATTTGCAGTTTTGTTTCCCTAAAATGGCCTCCAGTCTCCAAGCAATTAAAAACAAAAAAGTTGAGGTGTTTTGTTTTTTAAAGGTCTTGAGAGGTGCTTTCTCTGGTGCTTCAGGTATGCTCCTCTGGAGAGGAACATGCTGACTTGTAGCAGCTCTGGGCCTGCCTCTAGCCCTGCTTGCAGCCCAGGCTGCTATGGGTGAAGGAGGACTGGATGCTCTGTGCTGGTCAGGTATTCTCTTCCAGCACTTTCTGCACAGCTGGCAGATAGCCAGGGTGTACTGTTTTCTACCTGTGCCCTTCGATCCTAAACAGTCCTAAAGGTCTGCCTTTGAGACCCTTCACTCTTTTTGTCTAAACAGTGTTTGTTAATTGTCTGATTAGCAAGGTTTCAGGCAGGTGTGAATTAAGGATTTGACAGTGAGTAGCTTGGATGCTCAGGCAGGGTTTAGAAATATGTCTATAAATTAAAATTTGTGAATGCTTAGCTGTTCAGATACAATATTCACTCTCTCCAAGGTTGGATACTCAGTCACTTAAGATGGAGACTTCTTGTGTGTTTGTAGAATAAATTTTTTAAAGGAACAAATAATCCATATTTGCTTTTCTAAGTGGATATGAGATCCTTAAGAAGGGCCATTAATTTACTGAGTAAATCCTTTAGTCTGCAGACAGTCACTCTGGCTGGGTACTGCAGAAGACCATCATAAACAGAAGCTGAGGTGGTGTAATGCACTGTATTTCGGATTAAAGATTATCTCCTTAATTGATAGCTGGGAAGCAGACACTTAAAACTATCCTGACTTGTGAAATATTGCTGAGAGAATGGAATCTATGTAAGTGCAATGAGAAGTTGTGCTAAAGTAAGGGGGCAATACCTGGACTATGCTGTCACAAACCCACAGCTGTAGGCTTTGTAAATCTGATAGTGTTCAACCCTGCCTTTGCACACACAAAAAGTGCTTTTCAATAAAGACAGAAGCACTTGTGCAAGAGATGTCCCTCCTGTGTGGTGTTCACTTGGTCCATGGGTGCCTCAGAAGTGCTGGTGCCAAAGGGTGATGAGAGTGCCAGGTTTGGCTGGACTGGTGGCAGCTCAGGGGACCAGGTGTGGAGGACTTGACCTGAAGCGTCTGCCTGCCTGAGGGGAACAGGTTTTTTTCAAATCAGTCTTGACTTTAGCCCCCCCACCTGTAAGTTTAATGGGGGCTCTGGTGCTATCTTTGTGAAGGAGTAATGAAGTCAGGACATCTCTGCCATGTATGCTGGAGAGCAGCTAGTTGTTTGTAACATCATCCTTTTTAATTATAACTTCAGTCTCGGTGTTTTAGTTCCTCACGTATCAGAAGTGATGAATCTTCCCTTTTTAAAGAATGTTTGCTTGCATAAATGATATGCTACCAAAAATCAAAGTAATCTCAAGTGTTTGCTGATTATCTTATGCAAATCATTTTAAGTTTATCTTGGGTAACACACTTGTTTCATTTTAGGGAGCATAAAGGTGCACTTTGAAATGCAGACTAATGTGGCCAGATGAATTATCTCTTAACTGAGTTCTGCTTCACTTGGGGCTAAGGGGAAGAGGGACAGCAGGGATTACAATTGAACCAGCTGACACTGTACAGAGTATCTGCCTCTGTTACACCTAAAAGATTAGTACAGCATTCCAAGATAATTACTGTTTAATAGCTGCTCAGAGATCCTCATAAAGAAAAGCAATGACTGGGACACATTTTATGGATGTATTGGCTTTTTGGTGCAATGTGAAAGTGGCACAATGATTGTATGGTTCTAGTCACTGTAAAGAAACTTCTACAAAGCCTCTTTAACACGATGTGTAACGATTATAACTCACAGGGGAGCATGTATTATTTGAAGGAGGATGGTTTATCTTGCATATCTAACACTTTTTCTAATTATGGTGCTTTAAACAATGGCTAATAAAGCAAGCTACACACCTTCATTGAAAAGCTAATAACTGCATTCCTCTTCAGAGGAATGGTGGTGTCAGCTCTCTGTCTCCACCAGGCAGTGGCGGTCTCTGAGACACCATAGTCACTGTTATAGGCATACTGCATGCTCAATGCTGGAACTCTAGCCACATACAGATAGGGTAATGGTGGATCATTAGATATAAGGCAAGCCTTTTTTTATCTTTTATCTGTACTCTGGGAACAATTCATTCAGTGTGGTCTGACAAAGTGTGGAATCCTAATGAGCCACTAAGGAAAAAGCAGCTTTGTAAAGTATGTGTTGATCCTATGAAGGGTGCTGTTTCTGCCCCAATGTCTTTCCACCAAACATAAATATTGTTCATTTCAGAGCTCCCATTTCTCCTGTTTTCATCCTCCACCCATTTTCCTTGACTTCTTCTCTCTAGGTAAACAAACCCTTTAAATTTAGCTTTGGTAAGGAATTAGTGGCCTACTGCTAAATAGCAGCTTGGAGTACTGCTTTTGGAATGCTCATTAGTTACTTTGGTGACTAATCAGAAAAAATATACATCACCAAATACCGTATCAGCTTTGAGAGGTGAGAGTTGCCTGATTTTACCACTTTTATACTGGGAAAATGGAGCTAATAAATGAACATGTCAAGAAACTCTGGAGCTTCTGTGCCTCTTGATTAACAGTTAATGTTACACACAAATAAGGCAACAGAAGGACTTACTTCAATCTAAAGGGTTTACGTCTAGACTGGGGAAACATATAGGTAGAGACCATGGAACACTGATGTTTTTTGCCACCCATTTGCTATTATGGATTAATTAACTGTGGCTCTGTATTCCCTCTCACCTTCACCCTTCCTCCTAGCCCTGCATTAAACCTCTAGCAAAAGGTACGATGAGACAGGGCCAAATACATTTCAGTAAAACAGTTTTCTAGCCGAAACCATATTTTACAGATTATTTCTGATTGTACTTAAACTTGTTTCCTCTCTTATTGCTACCATTTCTCATCAACTGCAATAAAATTTCAACTTATGCAATAAACTGGTAAGAGGGAGAAACTCAGGCCCAGTAATTTCTCTTGATATAACTTAATTTAGTTTTAATTGATAGGGAATAAAATGAACAGAGGTTGTGGCATACTGTGATGACTTAAAGGATTCAACTTCATATAGGAATGTTGTTTCTAAGAGTATTTGTGACAAGTTCCTTGACCTGTTTCTTCCTCTTCTCTAACATTGTGATAGCTGAATGCTGAAAAGGCATCTTAGCAGGAAAAACAGGTATCTGAGATGTCCAGTCTGCAAAGCATGCAATTATTTTGTGGGGATGGGAGAGGGAGAAATAAGACCTGCTGACCATGTAAATACATCATAAGACTGAGGAAAGTAACTTGTATAATTACAGCCTTCTGGCATGGCAGGATAAGGTGGATTTTTTAGGCATGGCTTGCCAGAGGGCAGTATTGCTTAGAGAAAAACCTGGGTGCTGCAGGAAAGGTTGTTTGCTTCAAATGCCTTTTGCTTCATGTACATCAGATTACTTCAGTAAACTGTTAGCTTTATTGTGGAGAAGAACAGGGGGAGTACCAAAGGCCCAGGAAGCCGTTCAGATCTTGGGCAAAACACAAGAAGTGAATTATTATAGTAGATATGTCTATGCTTGACCAGGACCTGATAAATCTTCCCTTTATCTCCAGCATTTTAAACATTCTCTCAGGACCTGAGACTGAAGTCTGCCCCTCAGCTGCTGAACTGCATCTGCATCCTGCTCCCCTGCAACTGAGTAACAAGGGAGAGCCTTTTGCAGAAAGCAAGACCCGTACACAGACTTTTTTGGGCTTCCCAGACCAGTGCCAGCAAACTTGCATGCCACTGTCACAGCTGAGGGGTTTCTGACCTATCTGTGTGAAAGATAGGTCAGAAACTGTTCTTATAAATAAGCCTGTTCTCTTGGCTTATTTTCTGCATAGAGAGGCTGTTTTGCATGCATCAGAGTGGCTGTAAGCAGACTTCAACACTACCCTTTAGAGACACTGAGACAGTGTTACCCAATCAGCAGTTTTCCAGCACTTCTATGGAGCACAAAATCTATATCCAGGTAGAAGTGAATGTTGCCTGACTTCAGAGTGTCTCTATGGTATGGGCACTTAATACTGGCAATGCAGTCAGCTGGGCAGAGGGGAATTGCTTTGCACTACAATTAAGATTTAGAGCAGCAGAGTTGGATTTTCTATTGTCATCCACATTGGGCATTTGATTCTTCTGAGGCTGAGGAGGTGAGAAGTATCAGACTGAGGTCTGAAGCAGCAAAGGCAGGTCTTTGGGCAAATGCTGCCTGCATCTTCATGGGACAGGTCAGCTTTCTGTCTGGGTATTCCTGGACCATTTTGATCAAGGGTTAGGCACAGTTACTATCTGTTCCCAGCCTTTGGCATGGGACTGAGGATGGCGGGAGCTTGCTTTTGGAGTTTGTGTGTTTGTTGTTTCAGAGCTGTTGGCTGGGATACAAGGGTCTGCATGAGCTCTGTCTGTCAAAAGGCTGAAAATGGAACAAACTATTTACTTGAAGAAAGAGCTTTCTTCGTGGTTTAAGTGTTTTGGATGCAGGTGGGTGGTCTTCCTGCCTTTTTCAGGACCTCCTAAGGGCATATTTGTGTGCTACAGGGGCAGGAACCTTTCCTATTTGTATAGACTGCAGTCTTCAGCTCTTGGCTGCCCAATTTGCACTGGACCTTGCTGTGGGTAGATGAATATTTGGTGTTGTTACCTGGCCTAAATGGCTTGGTGGGGCTCAGAATAACAGTCAGAGGGGGACTTTGCAAGAGACTGGGGCTCTCTGGGATGCTTCTACCACTCGCGATCTCCAGCAACTTTTTATTTTACACAGGTGCCAAAGTGTTTGAAAGACCAAGATCTTGCCACTTCATTAACCTCTGATAAGTTTAGGTTGTACTAAGTCAAGGCATAAAAAACCTGAGCCCTTAATTCTCAACTTGTTGACAGCCACACAATGGCTGTAAGGATTTGCAATAGTGTATGGATGGCTGGGTAACAGTTGCATTTCTAGCTCTTTTTAGGTGGTGGGATTATCCAATGAAATTTTTGTGGGAAGTGTGCACATATGAAGCAATACAGGCTTAAGAGTGAAATAATAGTGTAGGAAAAGAACTGTGTAGCTTTGATGACACTACCTTGATGCTATGTATTGAAAACCCATAAAAACAGTCCATTATCTTGTAAAGGGCACTGATGCTTCTTTCTATGTGATTCTTCTACATTCAACCTGAGCTGTTGCATTGTCTTTTCCAGCTTGATGACAGTCTGAAATCCCTGCTGAAGGTTACTCTGCAGGCACAAATGCTAGGGAGACAATATGGCTTCAAATGTCACTTGAGGGGAGGAAGGTAATAAAGCTAACAACAAATGTCCACCAACAGGGTGGCTTGTTACAAGTTGTTACCTGTTTTAATGATTTTTCAGAGAAGTTTAGGCTGAGTGCAAGAGAGGGGTATTTTTTTAAACTTCTGTTATGCCTCAGCTGCACACTGCTAATAAAAGAAAAATTTCAGTGGGGTTTATGATGTTTCAGTGGCATGAATCCTGTCACTCTAGGTGCATGAAACTTTGACTCACCTGCATGCATCTAAATACTTGTTTACAGAGAATTTAGATGCTGCATTCTCTGAAGTCGACTAAAATATTGTAATAGGTACTTAGCAAGGCTTGCACTGGTTTGATGCTTAATTTACATAATGGCTTCTGAATGAGAAAAAGGGCTTGCTTTCTCAAGCAACTACCATAACTGTGAGGAAGGCAGAAGAGTGTGATGGTGTCTCAGGAGCTGCTGTGCCATTACAAGTACTTAAAAAATGAACATGTGTTTTACAGCAGTTTCATGCTTGAAGGGGGTTCTCTCTGAGACCTCAATATTGTTCTTTTTTTCTAGTTCCTCACTTGGACATTGAAGACATGAAAACAAGGGCAGAGCTTGTTTTTGTCAAAGCTGATGTCAGTGAGATCCTTGAAAGTAAGTTTTGTGCTGTTTCAGGATGAAGTACTCTGTTAGATTGTGTCTTTATTAAGGATCATTGAACTGATCAGGGATTCTTCATATCCCTGATTAAGCACTCTTCCAGAGGGCAAAATCTTCTTTTGGAGTCCAGACCCAAATATCATGGGTAATAGCTGGTTTATAGCTGGTTTTATAATCAGTGTTTTGCCTCCAGAGAGATAAGATTGGTCTACTTCCATAAACACTTGGCCTCTTATATTTTAAAAAATCTTGAGTGGTTTCTTTAAGTCTTTAGATTTGACTTACAATCAACAAAATTCTTAAAGAGTAATAGAATGTAAGCAATGTAGCTGAATGAAATTACATGTGAAATATATGCAAGCATTCAAATATCCTTTTAGAAACTAGTCCATTCTATAGAACAAAGTGCCAACATCTGAATTCTGGAAAGAATATGTAATAGCCTTCACATAAATTCAGTATGAGTTTCTTAGCTTTTCATCTTTAGCCTACTTCAAAAATAATTTGGTTTTGTTGGGTTTTTTAGTTTGTTTTTGTTTTGTTGTTATCTTTTTTAATAAGGAGATAACTGTACTACCTCTATCTTGGACTGCCCAACATTAAAACATGTAGGTTGTGTGTCAATTTTTTTTACACTTTTTCTATTTAATTTTGACTTTTTTCATGGCTGTGGGTTTTGTGAGGGTGGGAAGGGATCTAGTTTTCCTGCAAAGTTTGAACAAGCATTTTGGTTGTCTTGGAGAGCAGATTTATAAAAAATATCTGCCTACCTCTTATAGCCTTAGGGGGGAAAAAACCCTCAGTGTTTCCATGACTTGGAAGGACTTAGTCAAGGCCAGTCATAACCTGAGGTGTGAAATATTTTTCCTTATATAGATGAATGTTGTTTATTCTGTAGAGTTTATTTGCTTAGACATCTTCTTTAAAAAGTGCTGCTTCAGTTGAGTGCAATTGAGCTGCGTTGATCAATTAAGAAATATTCTTGTTTTTTGGGGATTCTGTGGATTTAACCTCTGAATTGAGGAGGAAAAAAAAAAATCCCTTGGCTTCTGGGATGCCCTTCCCAGTGCCTTCACTGCTTGTATCTAAACAGTATGGATGGGAAAAGCATCTCTCTCTGCAGCTTTAGTGAAGAGGAAAAGGGAATGAGACAGAATGAATGAGAGATATTAGGACAAATGAGAAGGTAGCAGGAGTTTTCTGTAGAAAAAAACTAATGTATACAAGGGAAAGAAAAGAGTAGTTTGAGCAGGTCTGATTAGATGATAACATGCTGCAGTTACAGGAGACCAGAGTTTCACATGTAATCTTGCTCCTGTATGTGTTCAGCTTCTGAGTCTGGCTTAGGCTAGTCTCAATCTCTGAGTAACCACCTCTAGGCAACACACCTGCAGCCCTTTGATAAGGGCTCTGTCTCCGGTGCTGCGTGCTGTGAAATGTTGTACTCATGCTTTAAAGCGTGGGAGGCCTAATCAGGGCAAGAGCAGAAGTCAAGACCACAGTATAGTGACTAGAAGCAGTAGTTCAATCTTTAGTCAGACTCTCCAGAGGTTTTTAGACTGGACTGCTTGACCGGGTTAAAGCTCCCCATAGCGAGTCCAACTGCAGAGCTGAGTGTGGACTGAGCTATTGCCAGAAATGGTTTTTTTTTTTAATTAACTGTTAGGCTTTTTTTTTTTTTTCTCCAGTTCCTTTAAAGAAGTACTTCAAGCCCCAAAGAAAGAGGAGGAGGACCTTGGAGAATCCCCAGTCTAGAAGAAGAAAACTTTGGTGTTATAGGATGAAGGTGATAAAACGGGAGTTGTGCAGGAGTTGGCATCAAGAGGTGGTTCAGGTGGATGGAAGTCCAGAGGGAGCTCAGCCTCAAGAGGTGGTCCAGGAACATGTTCACGTGGATGAAAGCCCAGAAGGAACTCAGCAACTCTGCTCACCAGTACAGCTGGAGCAAGGAGACCATCCCTCAGCAGCACAGCTACTGCCCTCTGCTCAAGAGCTGCAGGGCGGGAATGATATCCATGTGCACCCCCAGAGGCAGCCAGAGCAAGGAGGCATGGCCCCAAACACGGGCCCACAACCAACAGAGTCAGGCTGGCAGTTCCCAAAAGTGACTGTCAAGGTGCAGCCCCGGAACACGAGCCAGGGGTGGGACTCCCCGGAGGTGACAGTGCAGGTGCAGCCTCAGAGGCCAAGCCCAAGGTGGGAAGCCCCCTCAGTGACTGTGCAGGTGCAGTTGCAGCAGAGGGGCCCAGGGCCATCTCTCCCACAAGTAACTGTGCAACTACAGCCCCAGGAGTGGGAGCAAGGCACTGCTGGCATCAAGGTCACGGTGCAGCTGCAGCTGGGCTGTGACCCAGAAGAGGTAACCTGCCTCCAGAACCAGGGTGAGGGAGTGTTAGATAATGGAGAACAGTGGACCCCCCCAAAAAATCAGGAAGAGAGAAGATCTGAAGTTGAGAGAGAACTCACTGTGGTGGACCTGGTGCCACAGGGGTTTCTGAGCCAAAAACAGGATCAGGGAGGAGAAGTGGAAAAAGCCCAGCAGGACCAGAGCCAAGAGGAAAGAGCAGAAGTGGTGGAGCTGCATGACATGCAGGCTGGAGACAAAGCAGACCTGAATGGGTTGGTGACAGAAGAACAGCTGCAGGACCAGAGCCAAGAGCAGGAACAGCTAAAGGCAGACCTGCCTCTGCAAAATGAAGAGATAAGACAGGAGCAAGGTAATATCCAAGAAGGGCCCAAGGAGAGTGTAAAAGACCAGAAGGAAGACCTGGGACAAGAACTGTCTAAGAAACGTCCAAGAGAGGCTCCAAATTACTTTGTTGCTATTCCAATAACAGATGATCAGGTACTTTGAAGTAGCTGTTTTATTAAACTTAACTTTAAACTTGGGCTTAATTTCCTGTCTTGACTGCAAGGGTTGTTAATAAGCCAAGAGTGATCAGATTCTGCCTGCTTAACTCCATCCCAGACCCAACAAACCACTTGGGGTAACTTCCTCATAGCAACCCCTAGGTGCTGTGCTTTGTTTTTCTAGATGGAGCTGTGTTTATACGCATCCATGTTTCAGCTACTGCTAGGAAAAAAAAAAATCACTTCCATGATTGCCACTGCCCTTTCTGTAAGGTCTGAGGTGACAGCTCTCATCACTAGTATTTTCTATTCTGTAATCTTTTTTCAAATAAAAGCCTGGGCTTTCATCATCTTGTGTTGTCCTATCTTACATTTTCTTAGGGCTGTATTTAGTGCAAGGGTATTGATTTGTTTGTTCATCTCTTTTTCCACTGAAGTTCACAATGGAGAATGAGAATTTCCTTCTCTTCTGCAGAAGATTATAGAGAATTGATCTGGTTTTTTTTTCTTCCATCTTTTATCCAATAAACTTTCCCTGAGATCCTAGATAGATGGTTAATTTCAAGAATCCATGTGTGCAGTCTCTATGCTCATACTTCAAAGTGTGCTGTATTCAGTGACTCCCATATTTAAGCAGTGTTGGAAAAAGCAACAGATCATTTCACCTCCGTAATGTTCAACCAAAGTGCAGCAAACAGTAGAAATAAAAATACACATATTCTCTTCTAGAGGCTTTGTGGGGGACCTAAAGTGTTCCAGTTACCACAGTAAACTCTGTTTCTGAAATATGTCATACAGTCTTGCAGGGCTTGGCTGCTACAGGCCCTGTCTTATGATCCATGGAAGTAAATTCCAAAAATGATACAATAGCTGGAGAGGCAGATATCACACTTTATTTACTAGTTAGGAGGCTCAAATGAGTCTCACATAACTTCTGCCCAACTCTTTGTACTTGTAAAGAAAGTGGGAAGACACTGGCTCACCTTGAACTACTTATTCCCATTCTGCTGCTATGAATTTTAAAGCTCATCCAAAGCTTTCTGAAAGAAAACTATGGAATGTCTCATTTCAAAAGCAGCACTGCAGTGCCTTTATGGACAGATTTTTTTTTTTAACCTTTAGCCTTTCACAGGCAACTGTGACCTCCTGATAGCAATCTTTTTTTGCAGCTGCTCAAGGTAAGCAAAAGCAGACAGAGCTCTCGCTTGGTCCTGGTATCTGCTGTTATCCCAAGGGAGTTTGAGTGGGATTCTGTTCCAGCATTGTGGAACAGTAGCATTGTGAGGTGGGGCATGCCCCATGGCCCCTATGTAGGGGCAGCAGACGACTGTGTTCTCAAATATATTATGAAGAGAAAGAAAAGCCTTGAGATGTCAAGACAATGAGCAGACTATTCCACCTGACAGAGACAGACAGAGGGAAGTCTTAATTTGAATCAGAAACTACTGTGTTCAGCTAGCATGGGCACAATAGAGAAACAGTCTAGAAATTGTGTAAATTATTAATATTTATATTATATATATGTATCTTAGTATCTTTTCCTATAAAAAATGTTGAAGACAAAACCTGAATATTACCTTGTATGAACAGAGTGAAAATACAACATTCTGCTATCAGCTTCTGCCAGTAGTTTATGGTGTATTTTCCAATTGTTTGTTGCAATATATAATTTGATTCCTTTTTTTCCCTAGCTTAAGCTTTCATGCAGTATCTGGCATGACTATTTATGCTGCTGAAAGGCAATAATTAAGTAGGAATGATGTTATCTGTTGTACAGAATTTTTCCTTTTTTTTTTCCTCCAGTGTGACAAGCAGTTGCGGTACAGTAGCTTTCTTTGGCAGGCTTCTGAGTTTTTGTTTTTACCTAAGTTAAGTATAAAAACACTTATGCATGTGTTAGAGGGAGATGTCAAAGGTGCCTTCCTCTTGGGTAGGCAATTATTTGCTCTGGCTTTGTCTTGAGTAGAATGATCTTTGAAGGTTATCTGGAGGATGGCCTCATATAACTTTTGTGATTCCTACATATGACTGGCTTTTGAGAGGTGAACAAAAGTGCAGAGCACATCAGCAAGATAAATGCCAGGAAGGGAAAATAACTGTGTAAGCTGAAGACAATGTTGGCAGATGAACAAATGGGTATGAAGTGGGCAAAGAATAAATCTAAGCTAGAAACTGGAAAGTTTCCTGCCATCTGAGGAATGAGATAATGGAACAGCTTGAAGGGTCATGAATGCTTAACTTTTTCTGCTATTTTAATGAGATTTTAGTGTCTTAATATATGGCCTGGGACCATATCCTGTGCAGCCCAATGAATGTCTTTCACCTCTTTTTCTTTTCTCTTTCAATTCTGCTCTTACAGGTTTCCCTGCATTCACACCAGCTCTGGTAATCTGGCAGCTCTGACATCCCTGGTTGGATGCTCTGCCCGAGATATTCCTAGTTGGTGTTCCTCTTAAGTGCTAACCTTAAGGGTATCAGTGACCTGAGACTGTCCTGCGTGAGGCCTTGAAAGAAACACTGAAGAGTTGTACTGTAAGGTTGGAATACATATGTAAAGAGTGAGTAAAGAAATCATGGAATGGTTTGAGTTGGAAGGGATCTTAAAGTTTCAACCCCCCTGCCATAGGCCAAGACACCTTTCACTAGACCAAGTTGCTCAGAGCTCCATTCAACCTGGCTGTGAATACTTCCAGGAATGGGGCATCCACAACTTCTGGACAACCTGTTCCTGTACCTCACCACCCTGACAATCAATAATTCTTTCCTAATTTCTAATCTTCTTCCAGTTTGAATCTACTTTTTCCTTTCCTGTAACTTCATGCTCTTGTAAGAAGTCCCTCTCTATCTTTCATGTGGTCTCACTTCAGCTCCTTGAAAGGCAGCAATTAGGTTACTCCAAAGCCCTTTCATCTCCAGGCTGAACAAAGAGAATTGTCTCAGCCTTTCCTCACAGGAGAGTTGTGCCATCCCTCTAGTAATCTTGGTGTATCTCCTCTGGACTCATCCCAACAAGTCTTTCCTGTGCTGGGGGCCCCAGGGCTCAATGCAGCACTGCTGTGGGGTCTCACCAAAGGGAGTGGAGGGGTGGAATCACTTCCTTCGACCTGCTGCCAAATGTGTGTCTATATACACATATGTACATAGATATATAATATGTTTTGACAATTTTAGATGCTTTTAACTCTAAAGCAGAGGTTCCAGATCTCACTGACCATACAGCTTGATTGTCTGGTGCTCTGTAGACGTTCCCTATTACAGAAGAGTGTTAAAGATACTGTTAGTGTTTCAGGAATAATTACTTTGCCTTAATTATTTAAGAGAGCTCTCCAGATGGCAGGGCCTTGGCCTGCCAACATTTTTTCTCCCTTTCAAGAGGATAAAGGAAAAGCCCTGTTCCAGTCCACATTGGGTGCACAGCCTTTTTTTCTTTGTGTCTAAGCAGGGCTCCAGGAGGCTGGACACAGGGCTTGTACTGGATTGAATCTAAGAGTGTTGTGGTCTCAGGCTTTCAGTACTCCATTTTAAGTGCTTCCTTCCTGCTCCTCACTTCCCAAAAAGCCCCCCAGCTACCCCATCACTTACACAGCATTTATAGAAAAGTAATAAAGACTGATACACCAAAAAAGCTAAAAAGTGTAGTGATAGGGAAGACTGTTCCCATGGGAATAGGAGCAGGAATTTGTGAAGAATCATTTTTGAAGATAAGAGGAAGAAAAGACATTAACACTGCTCTGTAATAGTTAGAAATCTACATGAGAATTTCAGTCAAACTCAGCTTCCCAGATGTCTAAGCCTCAAACTGAAACAAAAAAGAGCCTTCTTATTTCTTATTTGAAGGATGTTCTTCGAAAGATTGGGTAAGGGAGAACAACAGGAGGCTCTTTTGCAGAATTAATGTTGATACTTAGCCTAGTCTGTTCAAGCAAAGGTTGTAGTTTGTGTGGTCAGACAGCTTGATGACTTGATTCTTGCTCAGTGTTTTCACAATCTAAACATATGATGTAAATAGCAGGCTGCAATAAATTGTGCTTCAGTTGCAGTAGGAATTAACTTAATGTAGAGTCAGTGATGTGTTTTTCATGGTGACAAATGTACTGTAAGGGTTGGTGAATTCAGGGAGTTTGTATCTTCAAATGGTTATTTTAATTGTGTGTGGCTTTTATCCTTGTGTTTATTGGGAATTTGTTATGCTAATCTCTTCTGATGTGCAGGTTGTGGGACTATTTATTGGCTGCATAATGACTGTTAGGCTTTATGGAGAAAGATTGCAAAACAGGAGCATATTGACCCAACTGTTTCGATCTATGTAAGAATAAAGGGGATCTCTAACATGTGTGAGCACCTAGGCATGTAAGGCAGAGTTTTCTCAGTGAAATAATCTGAAAATCTATAAATGATTTCTCTGTAACTTGTGCTTCCACCAGATACTTATACCTGTGTGTGAATTAATTCTTCTCTCTCCTGCCTGTTCCCATGACTAGCTTATAAACCTTAACAGCACATACTGAATAAAAAAAAAAAAATCTTTGGAGTCAATTGAGTAAAGGCACAGATAGATCCACAAGAGCCAGAAACTGGCCACACAGTTGTGAGAAACACTAGCTCAGAAAACAGCATGTTTACCCAGTCAATCTACTTTGTTTGCTGTTACATTTTTCTTTCAGGAAGATATATCAGTTTAATCTGTGATCAAACTTGTAATCAGAAAATGGCATAAGATTAATCATGGAAATACCATTTAATTTCCACAGTCTATTAACAACTGACAACTGCATGAAGATCCCATTAATATTTACCCAGTGCTGTGAGCTTTAATCTAACATGCTTAGGGTCAGAGTCACACCTACTTTAATATCTAGGGCTCCTGTTTCACTGGAGAGCTATGAATTCAGCCCATAGGCTTTAAAAAAGGAAAACAGATAAATAAATTCCTGAAAAATTAAATATGAAACTGAAAGTTGTTACGTGATAAATCTGGGGTGGGGAGGAGAGGAAGGTGGCTTTGTGGTTTCCTAGCTTAAACACTGAGCTGCATTTTTGGGTGTGTAAAGCTTTGGCATTTGGAATTTTTCCAGTAATGTGTAGGCATTCCAAAATGAAATTTTACTTCTTTCTCCTGTTTACTCCCCTGCAGATTTTGGACAGAATTGAAGATGTTCAAGAACTCATATTCTCTAAAGAACCTGACCTGTCAAGAGCTCTTCTTCCTGTTCAAACTATGCACCTTACTATAATAGTTGCTCACCTGGGAACAGAAGAAGAAGTGAAAAAGTAAGAATCCCGCCAAATTTAAGAGCAGCTAATTTTTCTGTAAATGTGGTAGCCTTACTGCTGCTATTGTGAATCGTTGTTTTATTACAGCCTACACACAACTCCTCTTAAACTTTTTTGGATCAGTTTCTGGCTTGCTTTCAGTACCTGTAGGGAAAGATCTTTACAAAAGCTAGTTGCGATGCATCAGAGAATGAAATTTTATCTGCCATGGGGTGAAGAGGAAAAGCAGTGTGGCTGTAAATAGTATTACTGCTTTCTTACTGTGTTACTACCACAAATTAGCTCAACAGATGTAAGCTTCCCTGAGCTGCTCTCTTTTGAGAAACCACAGCTTTTCAGGTACTTTTATCAGCTGGAAAACGTTAGCTGTTAAGATTTTTTGCATTAAGAAGAAAACAGCAAAAAAATCTGCCTAGTTCCTTCCCAAGCTGCTCTCTTGCTGAATTCAAGCTGTGGGAGGTCACTGGGACCCTGTGAATTAAGATGGAGCTGTCAGCAGATGACTAAGGAAAGCTACCCCGTGGTCAGGCTAGAGTTGATAGAAAGGTCCAGAAAATAATGCCAGTCTGCTGCAGTTTTTTCTCTAAGCCTTATCTTACTGTACCACACTGGGAAACCTGGAACTGCTTGACATAAGGAGGCAGAAAGGAAAGGCCCTTATGTGCCTGGGAAGGGATCATGTGCTAGAGGTGGGAACCTGGCGAGAACAGCCCTTTCTCAAGGGGCCCTGGCATGTATCAGCACGGGAATGAAAAACAGGCCTCAACACCATATGAGTGTCACACAGGATCTGCTTGGGTGTAAAGCAGAATGCCTAGCTGGAAAGGTGTCAAAAAACCCAATATGACTAGAAAAAGAGAAAAAACCTCTTCTGCCTATACAGGTACCACCAGTTAAGTATGATTAAGATGCATATGACAGGTTTGTATGTGCCTTATTTTAAAATTATCTGCTTTATTTTTTTTCATTCCTGAGACTTTTTTAGAGGGTCTGAAGGGAAAAAAATAGGAGTGTTATATGGGTTAAGGAGGCATGCAGAAGACAGTGTACAGTAATTCAGCAATAAAATGCTGTGCCAGTGCTGCTGACTGGGCCGGCTGATGTCCAAGGGGATAGGAAGGTAGTTGAGAGCAGCAATCAAAATGGGAATCAATTGGTTAGGGAGGTGAGTGGAACTAAGTAGTGTTAATGAACTTAAGAGTGGATGTGTGTCTGTAATGTAAAAATAATGGACATACCTAATGAAAAGCAGATCTGCCTTGCCAAATGTTTTTCATTCTGTATCTTTTACCTACCTCCATAGCTCTTCTAAATGAGGCTGTAGCTCAGTGGCTACTGAGCTGTCATGTCAAAGACTGCCTTGAGCTCAACTGTTTCTCCCTTCTCAAGCTAGCAGCACTGCTGATACAGCTGGCCCAGCCCCTCACAGTGGGAGGGAGGCATCTTCAAATCTCAGGGCAGAATCTGGAGCAGAACTTTCTAAATTGACATAGAACATGGGGGAATGGCTTCAAGCTGAAAAGACAGGTTTAGATTAGATACTGGTTAGAAATTCTTTACTACAGTGAGGCCCTGAACAGAGAGAAGTTGTGGATGGCCCATCCCTGGAATATTCATGCAGGCTGGATGGGGCTTTGAGTAACCTGGTCTACTGGAAGGTGTCCCTACCCACGGCAGAAAGGTTGGAACTAGATGATATTTAAGGTCCCTTGCAACAGAAACCATTTGATGGGAGAAATTGTCTTAGCAGTATTTAATTTTTGCTTAGACATGAACTTAAATGAAGGGCTAGCTTAGCCATGCTTGTTAAGGTGGAAAAATAAGAATCCTCTGCAAAGAATTCACTCTTTCCAACTTAAGTCCTGTCTTTGCTATATTGCTGTTGCTGAGTGCCCATGAGTCTTGGAGTGCCCATGGCTGCTTTTATGCTATTATAGCTGAAATAACTCCAATGCAATAGTGAGGACTGTTCATAGTGTTGGCTGAAGTGGCCTCTTCATGAATTAAATATGCTTTACAAAGGGCATTAGCTTGTGCTATGTGGGTTTTACTGCCTGGTTTCCATTTGTATGTTACACAGGTCCAAGATTTTTAAAGAGTGGAATGAATGCAGACAAAACTTGTTCTAGGTGTAATGATAAAGTAAATGTGGCTGCAGGAGGCCAGTAACCTATGGGATGGCATCCTGCAGTCCTTAGCTGTGCTGCAGTTTATTAGAAGTATGAAGCCTTAGTAGAAGACTTCTGGTCAAACTCAGTTTGAAGACTGACAGGATTCCCCTTCCTGAGACACCATGGCAAAGAAGGTCCCTTGTAAAACTTCATTAGGTATTAAGTTGTTGGAATTCTTGGTGTCTACATTTAGAGATTTAATTGTCAAACTTTTTCTGTGTCTTTAAGAAAAATGTTTTAATTTGAAGCATTAATGTCTTTGGATAACTCACTTTTCTGAGATTTCTGTACACAGCAAGGTGCATATCTAAACTTTATTAACATCAGACACAGAGCTGAGAACATAACCATCAATTTGATATTTTTTTACCTAGCCTGGAAAAGGAGGATATAATGGAGAAAAATGCTAATCGTGCTTCAGGTGGGAGAATGAATTTGTTTTTAGTTTAAGAATAAAATTAGCCAACCAGTTGAAAATGACAGTGATAAAGTTTTAAATTACACTACAAAAATGTAAGTTCAGTTTTATCCCTTTTGACTCTTCAGTAGCATATATTCATAGCTTTTCTGGAATGTTAATATTTTGAATGTTCACTAAAAAACTCACTTCTAATATATAAGCTAAGGTTGAAATGAAAGATGTATTTGTAATCTTCTGACTGCTACAAAAATTAGCAATGAAATACAGTGCTCCTGTAATACTTTGCATAGCGCTGCAGAGTGGTCAAAATCAGGTATATTGACTGGTATTAAAAATAAAACAATACTTCCATATGCAAAAAACCTAATAACTTTCAGCATTTATATATTGATTACTTTTAAGGGCTGTTCTGGCACTGAAGAGAAGCAAGACTAAAGTGGAAGACATCCTGCAGGGTAAAGACCTTAATTTGACATTTCATGGGATTGGAGAGTTTAATAACCAAGTGCTATATGTGAAAATGCTGGAGGAAGACCAGAAAATGCTTAACAGAATTGCAGGTAAGTACAAAACTTCATTCTCTAGCACTTGTGATAAACCAGTTTGTAGAGTCCATAAGTTGTGCATGACTGTGATGTGCTGCCTTTCCTCTCATCTTCTCTCTTTCTTAATTGTTAAACCCAACAATTGAGTTCCTACAGAGCATTAGGCCTAAAATAGGTTGTCTGTACTAATATGGAACAGGTGAGATGCACAGACATTCATGTGAAGATCACAGAGCAAGGCTAACTTAACCTGCCCTACAGCTGGAATCTCACAGGCCTGAGGTGTGCACAGTGCTCAAAGTGACACCAAAGTGAGGCTCTGTTCATACTAATTATCTTAAAGTCCATTAAGTGTTGGCCCCAGCTGGGTATACAAGAACTTCCTTTAAACTGCAGTATGCATGAAATGGTAAGTACCTCTGGGATGAGAGGTGACAAAAATCAGTATTTGTCTGCATATGTGTGTATAGCACCATCAAATCAGTCTTTTGCTTCCACTGGAGAAGATGAAACAGAAGTGTAAGGATAGCTTGTCCTCTGCTCTAATTTCCCAAAGCACTGATGGGTTTATGAGATGTTCCAGACTTTTGATCTGCTTACCTGCTTCTGAGTACAGTTTCAGAAAGGCTTGATACTCTTTTTCCTCCCTACCCAGTTCTGCTTTTAGGACCACTTTAGCCTGCAATACAGAACCTAATCCGTGTCCTGGGCTTCTGTTCCAACAGAACAGAAACAATCAATATACATTATTTTCCTTTCTATTTTCATACTGAGCAAAAAGGAAGCATAGTTCAACTAATGCTTCTCAAAGAGTCATGCAGTACAAAGACACTGTATAAACATCAAAGAATATGATTCTCAGAGCAGTCTGGTTTTCTTTTTGTTGATGCTGTTTCCAACCTCCTCCAGTTCTCAGCTTTGATATAATAGTTCTGCTCTCTTATGCTCATGTTTATTTTACCTCTTAAGTAGTCAGTGTTATAATTAGACAGGGGATGCCTTTTATGAACACCTTTTTTGCCTCAGCTATACAAAATTAGCCACTTGACTGTCCATTACCTCTTGCTTGACTCTGGCCTTCGCTTTGCTTCTTGTTCCATCCATCCCAAAGCTAATTTTGACTCAAAACAGCTGCACTTTTCTGATGTTGTCCCTACTTATTAGGATTACAACCTCCACAAACTTGCCCATGCACAAACTGCTTCTTCTCAAGGCTTTAACTGGAAGTAATTCTGTCTGGAAGGTAACAAAGTAGAAGGCAGATGATGCCATTTCCTCTAAGGTCATAGTTGGTATGTGCCTGTCTACAATATATATTCAATTCAGTGCCATTGAAATAAGAGACTGACTCTTTTGATGCCTGATTTGACTGTTTTGACAGCACTGCCTTGGCTCTTTCCTCATTCCTGAAAGATACAGAAATGAGTACCTCACTCCTCATCTGAAAGTGACTGATTTTCCCTCGACTCATTGTCTTGCTTAACTGAGAATTTTGTTCCAATGAGTCACACCATACACAGACAATCTTTATCATGCTATTTTATCACCATCAGAAGTGTTTAATTTTGGTTCTGCAGAATGTGTGCTATGATGCTCTTTAAATATCATTTTGGACCTGCATTAGCCCTAAAAGCTATTGCAATAGTGGGTGGCAGATCCTTCATGTTCTCTGCCTGGATAACCTGCATCTTCAGGGTTTCAGAAACCTGATATCTAGCTTCTCTTCTGAACCCCTCAATTAGATAGAGGGGAAATTTTGATTGCAAGCCCTGGGAATATTCTGCCACTACTTGTGTTTTTAATGCAATATGATTGTTCACTGATTGCCTGAAATAATTCCTTGACTGGGAGACAAGCTGCCAGTTTTCAAGCTGTTAACTCTGTTAACAATGATTTTGCTATTCAGAGAGTTGTAGCTTCCAGTGTTGTTCTATTCTGCATAACTTCTGACCATTTCTAGAACTTAATGAGTCTGGGAATTATGCAAATATGTATCAAAGTCTATCCTTTTGATGACATCTCCAAAGAGATGGGTTTTTGTCTCCCCCTCTCCCAGCAAAGCAATTGAATTAATTGTTATACAATGAATAAGGATTTTTTTTCCCTTACCTTTTAGTCAATATTTTTGGTTATCATGACCTAGGTGTGAATTTTAAATGCTGTCTTTTTGAACAGCATGATGGGCCAATGATTTGGCTGGCAAAGGTCAAGACGCTCCTGTCAGCTGTCTCTGCCTCATTATGCCCTTGTTGATGGTTTGTCAGTAAGTTTAAGAGTTCTGCCTGCTTTAGTGAAGTCTTTTAGCCTCTGAAGTATTCCTGACATTAGCCGGTTGACTGGCTCTCCATCTGCTTAGGTTACTAGATCATGGACTTCAGCTTCAAAGAGGAGAGTTCAATTAGCTGCAATTAATTGGTAAATACTGGGTGCTAGTGGGTTTATCTTGCTGCTAGAGACCTCATCCACTTTGGAGAAATGATACTGCTTAAGATGTCTTGCAGCTTGGGTAGGATATTTTTCATATGAGCTAGAGAAGACAGTGTCTGGAAAATTGAGTGCCAGCCTGGCATGGGCAGGGCACACCCTCCAGGAGCCTTGTTCCTATACCTACTTCTTGAAGATGATTGCTGGACTTGACCTTTCTTCCATCATCTGCTTTTCTGATGAAAATCTGCTCATGGAAGTAAGACCTTCACCTTTTAGTAAGAACCTCTTCCTGCTGTTCTGGAGGCTTGGTGCTGAGTGGTAACCAAGAAGAGATGCTATTTTCAGATTTTCTTCCTTAAGTCAACATCTACCTGGTTTCTTTCTATGCAGCTAGGGGAGGTTATATGCTGGATGATGCATGGGGAAGGGCTTCTTTTTCTGGAAGGAGCTTAGACACTCTTCTGCTGTGTCTTTTCTCTGGGGCTTGCTGTGCTTTCACCAACTGATATGGGAACAAAAAGACTTAATATGCAGAAATTCTTCATGTTAATGTGTTCTATTTGAGAAAGTACCAGGGCACTTTTGGGGTTGTTTGATACCTAACAATAATCACTTAGGACCATTTTCAGATGTCCTAAACTATTTGTAGCACTCACTCTGGACCTACAGCCAGGCTGTACCTTCTGCAGCAACAGCTGGAGGCCAGGTGGACATCCTGTGGGGCATCTAAAATGGCATTAGATACTTGTTTGGACAACTGGATCCTATTCTTTGTGTTTTCCAGACGGAAAATATAAAAAGCAGTTGCCTTGGCAAAGTGATCAGACCGCCCCAGCTGCTGTTCCTTCATAAATACTCTGAGAAGAAACATTTTAAACTCTTAATTAGTTAAACTCCAAGCCAGAGACCTGGCCTTGATACAAATGCGTATGACAAACTAGTGAACACACATTACACACATGCAGCTAAACTTTCTGATAGGTGGAAAAATAAAATGGAAGCAGGGGGATTTCAAAAAAGGCACTCACCTGGTATGTAATATGCTATTTTTTACACAGTTTCAACATTGAACCTCCTTCTTTCAGTACCTAAGCAATTAAGCAGTCACAAAAATAGGTGTCAAGGTGTGTGTGGGGGGGGGATCTGACTGAAAAAGCCACAAATGCTGCAGGTTTCCATTTTAAAATGTTGATTTTTTTTTTTTCCCCCCTCCCCCCACCCCATTTTATCTGCTTTATACAATCAAGGTATAAAGATCTCTGTCAGTAAGAGAAATCACTGGGGAGTACTCCAGCCTTAGCTAAGGCTTTAGGTAATTTTGGAGTTACTTCTTACTGTTGAAGCACAGCTATTGAACAAGACGTCTTCTGTTTTTGCCAGTCTTGTAGGGATCTGCCTCATGCAAACCTTACTTTGCTATATTTTAGATTCTGCATCCCCAAAGTTCATGAAAACTAGGAACAGTTCAGCTTGGATTGACTTGTCATTAAAATCCTTAGCTGAAAGGCCTTGAAGAACATAAATCCTGGAGTTACAGACACTTTTTTCTATGAAGGATAAAACCCCATGGCTTTATAAATTTGTGGCTGAAGTTTTTAAGCCAAAACCACTTTTATAAACACTTTGTGTCACATTTGTATCTGGGGAAGGAGTATTATGTTTGTGTGATATTCCCTAATGAATTGCTTTAAGTGCTGTGGAGTTGTAGTAGTTTTGGAAATCTAGCCACTTTTTTTTTTTCCCCTGGAAGAACTTTGCTTCTTGCATTGCTCTTTACAATAACTGGGGAGAATCTTTTCTGCCACAGACCCTAGCTGTGGCCACTGGTGGTGGCTGCATCTTATTCCTGGCAGGGCTGCCATGGACAGATGCTTTCCTGAGCTCACCATTTCTGAGGGGATTTGTGAATTCAGATGGAATTGTGTTGCAAGCACAGAAGTTTGGATGCAGTCTCAGGTTTACAACTTATGTCTGTATGTCATGGAGAACTTTGGTTTTGAGTACTTTTCTCAAATTTTTTTGTTGCCTGTAATAGTGCAGCAACCGGTTACCTGGAGTGTGTTTTAACTGTCTTGTTCAAGACCAGGATAGTAGCTTTTTCTCTAACCTCCCTGTAAATATTTTTTTCCCTACCTCCCCACTGTTACTCATTTTTCTTATATTGTCTTTTTCCAGAAGCTGTGGAAGAATGCTTTATTGAAATGAATCTTGACATTTCAGGAAGTAAGGACTTCAAGCCACATCTAACTTTCCTGAAGCTCTCTAAAGCATCAAGGTTGAGAAGAAGGGTAAGTAACTGGGTTTAAGAAATATTTTTTCTGGGATCAGTTCTAGTGATTACTTTTCCTTCAATGAGATCCTTGGGATCTAAGCAATAATCATTGCAACTAGAGAACAACACAGCTTCTCTTATTTAACAAAGCTTGTATATAGGCTGGTCAACACAGTTGTTTGTTCATATCTGACTGGAAGAAATGAAGTCTGCTGCTAATAATACTCAGTATGGCCCTCTTGTAGAGTACAGCCTGCTTCCCTTCCACCGTGGCTGGTCAAATCTGCACAAAAACAGTGTCAGGCTGTTTCCATAGGACAGGATGGCTTCTGAGCAATATTTGTCTTCTGAGTAATATTTACCTCAGAACAAGATTAATGTCATGTTGGAAGTCAGGCTGGTGCCTTGATTTATACTAGAAATGTGTGATGTGCTTTTCTAACCTTTACTGCAGCATTGTATGGGGTTTATCACAAACAATTAAAGTAAAAAGCAACTCTGATTAGATTGCTCATTTCCCAGTGGAATACTGTCCTTCTTGTTTCCAGGAATAATACTTGTATTTATGAGGTCAATATACTGCAAACCTGAAACACTAGAGGAGCATGCAGAAAGGAAAACAGAAAAAGCTATAATAGCTGAAGAAAATGACCTTGTTCAAGTACTTCGTATTGACTTGATATTAGCCTTTTGTATACATGATAAAATCAAAGTTGGCTAGGACTGATGGTTCTCTGCTGGAGGCTCTTTCTTTTATACTGCCTATAGGGATTTTCATGAGAGAGGCATCTGCAATGTCTAATGCAAAAGAAACTATACAGTAGGCACGTAGGAATTACTGTTGACTCTTGTCTGGAGTATTTTCACACTTCCTCTTACTAAGAAATTTAAAATTAAAAAATAGAATTGTAATTTCCTGCATGCTCTCCTCTTTTGATCTCTAGCACTAAATATAGCTTAATCTCGCATAACATGATTTATGTATGCCATCTCATTGCATGTATATATATAAATATGCAAGTGTATAGGTCTTTGAATGTTAGAATATCAAGAGATAGGCCCAGAAGTGGATGCAGTATTCCTGGTGTGGCCTCACCAGTGCTGAGCAGAGGGGAACTATTTCTGTCAATCTGTAGGCAACATTCCTCCTAATGCAGCCCAGCTCCTAATGTCTGCCTTTGTTGCAAGGATAAACTACTGGCTCATGGTCAAGCTGGTGTCCACTAGGACTTCTAGAACCTTTTTCTACAAAACTCATTCACAGTCAGCTGTCAGCCTGTACTTGTGCCTGGTTCATTCCTCCCCTATGGCTGACCTTTGTGCTTCTTGTTCAGCCTCATGACATTCCTATCAGTCCATTTCTCCAACCTACAGAGATACCTCTGGTTGGCAGTACCCTCTAGTGAATCAGGCACTTCTCCCAGTTTATCAGTGAAGTTGCTGAGGGTGCACTCTGCCCCAATATCTAGATCACTAATGAAGATGCTAAACAGTTCTGGACCCAGCACTGTCCCCTTGTGTGCATCTCTAGTTACCAGCCTCCAACTAGACTTTGTGCCACCAGTCACTGCCACAGTGAGCTGGCTGTTCAGCTGATTTTCAATCCACATCACTCTTCAGCCAGCTAATAATTCATCAACCTTCTCTATGGAGATCTCACAGGAAACAGTGTCAAAAAATTTCCTGGACTTCAGCTAGACAATATTCGCTGTTCTTCCCTTGTTTACCAAGCATTACTTTTTTCTGTGCAAATTTGTTTTCACAATAAAACTATTGCCCCTAAAATATTATTTTACAGACCAGGACTGTGAAACTGGAGTAGGGCATAGGTTGAGTTGATTATTAGGGGCATGTGAGCTCTGTAAGTCCATGTACAAATCTCCCTTAGGTTAGTAAGGCTCAACCGTAGACATAAGACATGATCTTGAAGACCACTTATTGTCTGCTTAATTTCTTTCAAAATATAGTACAAATAAAAAGGAGAAAACTGATTACTTTTATAGTATCCCCTTCCTAAATAGTGTGGGAGAGAAATCAGCCTTCCTAAACACTAGAAGATGCCAAACTATGAATAAGACAAAATATCACTTAAGTTATTATGATGCCATCTACTGGCTGTAATTACTTTCTTTATACCATAAATAACTGTTTCCTTGTAGAAAGGGTGCTGTTTAAGTATTTCACACAGCTGAAGTGCTTCTTATATGGAGCTGAAGAGGTAATTGCTAAGGCAGTTTATATTTTATATCTCAAGAATACTTTGTTAATGAGAGGTATGTGATGATACAGGTGGTGTAGCTGCAGACCTTGTTCTTGTTTGGGGGGGAAAGAGGAGCTGGTTCTCTTTAAAACAGATATGACTGTAAACTTTCACCTTGGTAAGTGGTAAGTTGTGCATCTTTGGCTTTGGTTGTGTGTCAAAATATCTCAAGAGGCTGGAGAGATCTTGGATTGTGTGCTTTTTATTCTGAATAGCTACCAAAGGAGCAGTATGTGCTGTTTGAAGATCAGGTTCAAAACGGGCAGCGTGACCCTGGCATAAATAAAAAATATGGGTTCTTCAGGTGTTTTGACCTCTACCTTCCCAATGAGCCAAAAGGGAACAGTTCACCTCTTAAGAGAATCTACTTCATTACTTGTAGTAAGAGCCTTCTCCAGCACACAGGCAAAGAACTTTTGCAGTGTGGGATTTTAGCCTTTAGTGCTGGGCACTGCCTGATCTCACCTCTGCCAGAGTAAAGCAGGGGATCAAGTGCCTCTGTGCTAAAGTGGAAAATGTTTGTTTGTTCCCTTTTATGCTGTTTTAAGATTCACTTGGTGCAGGTGTGGAAATAGCTGTGGTCTACCCTAGGTTGTGAGAGAGAATACTTGTCATTTAACAAGTCACATACTTGTATTAAAATATTTGGTGCTTTTTAATGGAAGGGCAGTCCTAATCCTGCCCTCTTCTGGCTGCTTGATAAGTTATCTTCAACGATGTGACCTTACTCAAGTTTCCATTATCCTCCTGAATTACCCAGAAAGCAGCCCATGCACAGTGTGTCTCTGCATTTCAGCAGAACTTGAACCTTGTGGCATTTAGGTGACATGTAGCTCCTGGCTCTGACTGACACATCAGTATCTCTGGGGCACAGAAAAAGTGTGCTGTTGGTTTATTTAAACTTTCAAGTGTTATAGTCACCTCAGGCAGCAGCGCCTAATGGTTTGATGTATTTGGTTGTGAAGCTATTTATATCTGCATCTATCCAGGTGACACTGGCTGTTCTGTCCTCCCACAGTCTCCATGCTGTGAACCCTACATATCCACCTGCTAATAAGTCTGTCATTATGAGGAAGAAATCTTGTAAAAATGCTTTCTTTTTTTCTTCCCCTGGTGTTTGGGAGCAGGTCTGAACAAACTGATTGAGAGTTCTTTGAGGCAATGTGCTGCAAGGAGCTCCTTGGAGCCTTGTTAGCTCACATACTCATTAGGTTAGGAGAAGGTGAAGACTATTCTCTGTTGCTTAATGGTTCGTCTGTCCTTCATTACATCTCCATATGTGCCCCTAGCATATGTGGTTTGCTATAGGCTAAATGCTTTGTAGGAGCCCTTTGTATAAATTGGCAGCCTGTTACTGTCTGAATTAAAGGCCTGGGAACCATGGAATTGTTGGGTTGCTCACCCATCCCTGGTGACACCTGTACAGGGCAGCTAGTGCTGCTGGCCTAAACTTGTTGAGGGGGAGAACAACAAAGAAATGACTCTGAGGAACTGCTGATTTTTGGTCTTGATAGTCATATTGCAATGATTTCTAAGCATATGCTTTGGTTATGGCATAGAAGCTACTTTTCTTAGTCTGAAAAGAATGTGTCAGTGTTTAAAAACATCTCTAGGAATGTACCCTTTCAGTTGTATGTCATGACTGCTGTAGCATTTGGCCATTGAGACAGTGCTTGGCAGCTATCTAAGAGCTGCTTAGATTTTTCTGGCTTGCTGAAATCAGCTTGTTTTCCCAGTAAATCACTGAGTTAAATCCCTTTTGAATATTACTTTGCTCACAGGGATGAAGGTACATGAACTGTTTCTAACTTGTCTTTAGCACACAATTTAATTACTGTTGTGGAGTGTGAGCACCAAGGAGAAGGGTTAACTTTTCAGTCTGTTAAGACAGCTGTAAGATGAAACTGAATAAGGTAAACTCTAGGTAAAAGCAAGCAATTGCTCCTAAATGCAATTCAGAATAATTATATATGGCTGCTGTGAACTTGCCTGAAGTATCTAAAATTAGGTGGATGCATTTAAATAACAGTATGTTAAATCTGATTTTGTATCTGGCATGTTTTTTATTCTTGAGGAGGGTGGGGGGATGGAGGGATTCAGCAAAAGCCAAGCTTCCTATAACTTTAATTGGTAATGGTTGAGTTTTCTCAGTATCAACTTAAATACCACCACATGAAGCTGTTATTCTAATCAGGGGTGAGGTGGCGGGGGATGGTGTTTTCTTTGCTGGGTTTTGTCAAGATAATACTTGACACAGCTTCCCAAAGTGCACATGTATTTGTGCATATATATTATACATATAATGTCATATTGCTCTTTCAATAAATAGGGCTTCAGGAAAGTTTGTACAGATCTGTATAAGGAATATGAGGACAGCCACTTCGGCACAGAGGTCTTCAGTCGAATTGATCTCTGTGCCATGCGTAAGAAGAAGCAGGAATCGGGTTACTATTACTGTGAGTGTTCAATCAGTGTGGGCTCCAGTAGTAAGGAAGAGAGTAAAGAGCAAGAAATGCAGACAGAAGATGTGGGAGAAACAACCAGTGAAGACCTCCAAAACAATGTAGTGAAGGCTGAAATAGGAGCAACTCCTGCAAGCTGTAAGCTTGCCTCAACAGCAGTAGCTGATGAAAAACCATCTGAAAATTCTTCTGAGGCCTCAATTGCAATTAAAGAAAAAGAAATCAATGAGGCAAAGGGACAGCCTGGAGCTACAGATGGGACTTCTCCTGCAGCTGGAGATATCTGCTCAAAGTCAGTACTTGGTCTGCTGCCAGTAAGTTCAGATGTGTTGAAAAGCTTGGAAATGGAACAAGAAAAAGCAAAGATAACAGATGGCAGTTTGCAAAAAACTGAAGCAACAGAATATGCTGAACCTGGTCAGACAAGTTTGGAATAAAGTTGTTGCAGTCCTTGGTGAACTTGGTGAGGGTGGAGAAGGCAAACAGGTACAGTGGGGGTGAGCTGCATTGGGCTGAGATCAGAGGGGTGGGTATAGTGAATTAACTTTTGGCAGGAAACAATCTTTTTTGGAGTTTGCCAAAAAAAAAATAAAGATCTGAGGGGAACACCACTGAATATTGTAATGGTGAAAAGCCTAGCTCAAAATCTATATACCATCAGTGTGTGTGAGCATGTGTACTGCAAAGACAAGTGAGCTGTGATTTACAGAAGCAGACCTTTCAGCAGTCACCTATTGATACAAATGCTGTTGCTAGACAGCTCTGGCGCCCAAATGCACACTGCTAGCTTGGTTAAGCTTCCTTCTGCCCTGCTTCACCCCCTGCTCTGGGCTTGCACCCTCAGCTTTTCTCCTTTGCCTGCCTGCCTTCTCCTCTCTGATTACTGCCTAAAGACACCTTCTTGCTTACTCCCTACAGCTGCTCTCATTTGTGACTCCAAGCCATGATTGCAACACGGTCATTCACTGCATGTCTGTAACAGGCAGATGGTGTTAGTTGTTAACACACTGTTGTGAAGCACACGCTTTCCTTTGACCTAGTAGCCACTTAATGAGAATTATTTTGCCTGACTTATGGAAATAGCGTTTTTGAAAGAAAATGAGGTATAGCACTAAACACTTTGTTTTCCTCTTCCTCTCCTTTTCTTTATCTCACGGATTGTCTTTATAAAATGCCTTGAGGAGCATACAAGGGACAAGAGCGCTTTTCTGAACCGAAGTTTTGGCTGGGGCTGACGTTTCCTGGCTTTGCCCTTCGCCGGCCAAGGCCCGAGCGGAGCTGTGCCCGCTGCCCTTCCGGCACGGGGCTGGCGCTCCGGCGGAGCCTGGCGGCAGCGGCACCAGCAGGTGGCACCGCTGGAGAGCCAGATGCGCCGGGAAGGGACCGGCCGCCTCCCGGAGCCGCGGGAAGGGAGCCGGTCGGGCACCTGGGAAACGGCGTTCTTCCCTTATCCGCTCTCATTGCCTATTGAAAAGGGATGCTTTGTATTTTAATAGCTCGTTTTGTTTTTTTCATCCGTGCAGGGGGGAAAAAAAGTGTGCAGTTCAAAAAAAAAAAAAGTGTGCGATCAAGAAGGAGCTCCTCCTCCACACACGCGCAAAAAGTGTAGTAGCATCAAGCATACGGTGTTTTGCTTCCCTGAAAGGCGCGTGGGAATACACGTTTAGGCAGAATGGCCAGGATGCACTCCCTTAAATTAGCATCAGATTGGTTTAAAACTTGTTACCAAACTTTTGAAAAAACAAAGAGCTGTATTTGTACAATTTTCACAGGGAGTGGAGGGAAACAACCCTCCCCAGCCAGTCACTGTGCAGGAGGAAAGGGAAGGCTCTGCATTTAATGAACCTGCTTTGTACTCACACTGGGGTCTGTCAGATCCCTTGTGTTGCAGTGCTTGGCAGAACATTTATTTTTATGTCCCTCTGCTGAAGGTTGTGGACTTTGAAAAGGCTGTCCCCAAATGGTCTTCTAAATGCAAATTCCAGAGTAGCTATTCCCAGCTTCTCTGGGGTCTTCAAAAGGCAGCTGAATTGTTAGAGGAAGACTACAAGGTTATTTTGGGAGAGTACTTAAGAGTGATACCTTAGGGAGCATCTCTATATCAAGGCATTCTGGATGGTTTGTTTTGTTTTTTTTTTTTTTCAGGAAATCTTGTTTCAAATATACAATGAGGACACAGTGTTTCTTAGGTTTTTTTTGTTTGTTTGAGGTTTTTTTCCTAATTCAGAAAAGGATTAGCAGCATGATTCGTTGTAAGAACTGAATTGGATTCAATGGCCTAGGACCAAATACACTTTACAATGTGCTGTATTTCTTATTGAAAATGTTAATTATCTTTTTATAGACAGATGGCACTGGAGTGTAGCAAATGCATGGTGAACCTGCACTCGTAAACATTTGGGGGTTTAGTGTGTACAGGTTTCAATTAAGCTTAATACTTTTTTAGGGTTATTATAATGATAGTAGGGTAATTAATTTCACTTATCTTGGGAGTAGAATAACTTGTTTTGGGACATTAAGTTAAAAATATACTTAAGTTGTATCACTGTGATTAATCTTGATGATTCAGAATAGTGCTTGAAACCAAATATCTACCAAACTCATCTATTTAGTCTCTAACGACAACCAAGCCAAAATAAGCTTCTGTAATGCTGTTCAAATAACAACATTTTCAGCTTTGTGGTGGAGAATATAAAAGAAGTAATAAATAAGTCTTAAATTTTGTTGGTGCTCTGCTTTAGCCGAGAGTTTTTGTTCCATGGTATTTTTTTTCAAATTAATTGAAATATATTTGATTATTAGACATTTATGATGTAAAACAAGAGGGATAGAGTTTCTGACAAGAAAATATCTTTATATGGCTGAAGGAGAATTGTCCTTTTTATGACTACTGTAGGGAAATTAGACTGAAATTAGAAATTCAGATCTAGAAGGCAGTTTGATTCACTTTTTTTGATCTTATGATCCCTGCATTTGCTGTTCTTTTCCTATGATTTTTTTTTCTCTTTATGGTCTCTAACTTGCCTGGTTTTTTTTCCCTTTGAGTGATTTTCTTTATAAGTACTAGTAGTTAATGTCAAAATGCAATCTACTACTATATTGTAATTGAATTTAGTTGACTGTAACTTGAGTTATTGAAATAATGGTATAACATTGGGGTTGGAGAGAGCTTGCAATAAATATTACCCACTGTGACTTTTTGTGTAAGTATTCAATGATGAATTGCACTGCAATGGTAAGTACTTTCCAAGCAAGCTGGGAGGAGGCTCCTGGTCTGGTTTTAGCTGGATGTTTGTTAAACTAGCTATTCTAATAAATAAGATGCCAAAGCCAATGGAAATAATGTTCTGTAAATGCCTCATCATGAGTACCATGGTTGCTGATAGGCACTAAACACCAGATGGGCCAGTTTTTTCCTGGATGTTACATATTTTGCAGGTCAGGTGCAACTAAACAAGAGCTGTATGTCTCTGTGTTAAAACAAATGAAAATTGTATGGGTTAGTTCAGCTGGCTTTCCCCTTCCATAGTCTTGTATTTTGTACATATGCAGAAGAAAGCAGAGACACCTCCTTATTTACCTACATTTCATGTCAGGAAGATGCCAGCCTCTTCAGCTGGCACAGCAGAGCCAGCAGAAAGGTGATAGCTTCAGGCAGGAGCCTTACAATCATCCTGCCTGATCCTTCAGCTGGAAGCAGGAAGTTTTAGGGGGGTGAGTAGTTTGAAGCATTTTATTTTCTGCTGTTGTTAGTCACAGTTTCTATAGTGTGGTATGTTGCCAAGGCAGAAATCCTACATTGTTTCTGTGCACACAGGTAGAAGGAATAATCCCTCAAATTAAAACATTTAGCAACACTTGCTGTTGTTCCTCATAAACTCATGAAAAAAACAAATACAAACAAACAATAACAACAAAGGCAAAAAAAACTTTCCCAAATCCTTTACTTGGAAAAAATATTGAAGTTTTTTGCACAGGCCCACAATCCTTTCAATGTCACCATGAACTCCCAGCTGCAAAGCTGCAGGCTTAGCCAGAGAGAAGCTTGCTTACAGCACTCTGGAGATCAGAGAAAGCTGTGGATTTTTCTCTGTTAGGAAATCTTCTCTTCTTTACTCATCATATTGTCTTGGAACTAAAAGTAGTTGTTGGAATGAAAGACAAGTTTAATAAGTATTCCTGTTGAAAAAGCCGTGTCTTGGGCAATATTTAAATGTTGGTAAATACTTTCTTTATGAAAGTGGCTATTCAGAGTTAGAACCAGAAGGACACAACTGGGCCCCATAAATTCTAAGCAAGTTAATGTACTTGTATTCTACAGCGTTGTTCTCAAAACCACTCCCAGATGGGCTTAAATCCAAGCACTGTGTAGGCTTAACACCTCTGAAGCTGGCTTCTGACTGTGGGTTTTGGTCACTGACCTGTGCAGCAGAAACCTTAAGCAAGTCTTGTAAAAAGAGTCTAAAAGAGACTATATATTAAATGAGATCTATATACTAAATGACAACATACTTTTCCAAATCATGAAAGAAAAATTAATTTCCAAAAAAATTAAATTTATTTCAAAAAGTATTGAATGCCCACCCAGAGCTTTTTTTTTCCGTTGTGACTTCTGATTTTCTAATATGAAAAGTACTTTTTAAGATCAGCTGAAAACCTTAACAGCATTCTAGAAATTTTATTTAAAATTATTTTAATCTGAGTTGCAAGATGTGGGGTGTCAGTGATTGGATCAGAGGTGAAAAAACAAATTCTGTTTTTAAGCTGGACCGAGCACTCTAGATTTATCTATCTTTGAAATAAAAAAAATCTGGTAAACTGCTGCCTGGCTGTTTGCTACCCTTTGGACCTTCATATTAATGTAAAAAAGAGAGATGAGCACCTGTATGAGATAGTAGTTTATAGCCCTCTTTGCCAGAAATCCAGCATTTATTATCTGCTGATGGGTGCCTAGTTCAGCTTTCATGTGGTTGAGTAAGAAAACAATAATACTGAATAAGCACTAAATAGTGACAAGTGAATATGTTGGGGAGGGGTGATCACACTGAGCTTCTAATACACTTGTAAAGTTTATGGGATGTTTGACTTGTCTTTTTCTGAGACTGAGTCTGCTCCAGTGCTTGTCAATAGTGAACTGGAGGCAAAGACCCGTTGAAGGTTTTTCTTTTGATAAATTCCCTTTAGGTAGAGGGCTAAGCTTAGGAGGCTCTGTGGTTCATAGGTGTTTTTCAGAATTAAGTTGACTTGAGGTTAAATCCTGCTCAGACTGAAGTGGAGGCAGTGCCATCAGTGACACTGGGGTCTTATCTAATGCTGCTGAGACCAAACCAAATCCCCAATTTTCTGCATGATGAAGGCTGTTATTGAGAGTTACTGGGAGTCCTGTTTGCTGAAATATATTTAATAGAGAAATCCAGAGAATCTTCTGCCTGATCAGATCTTTTTTAAGGCTTTGCCTCCAAATACAGTATCCTGATGTGAGCATGCTGCTTCACAGAATAATTCATTCCCTTATCTGTATAAAATCTATGGAGCTGATTCTTGAATCTTATCCCAGAGAGGTGCTATCTCCTTGTGTTAGGTGACCTGTGGGAAATCCAGCCTGAACAGAGACCTTGGCCAGACAAGAAGGAGGCTGAGAGGGCTATGGGAGACTTGGCAGCTCTGCTGACAAACAGTTTCTTCTCTCACCTTTAACTTTGTGAAAAAGACCTGTTTGGTCTTGGCTTACTTTCCTTAAATGCACTAACTAGCCTCTGAGGCTGATACTGAAATTATTCTATCTACTAATTTCACACATTAACCACACAGAAAATATTATTTGCAGAAATAATCAAATTATATTGAAACAAATAAAACATAATTGAAATAAAATTATATTGAAGCAATATAATTTCAGCCTGGATAATTGAAATCATTTAGGTACTGTTATGAAACACTTTACAAAGTGAGTTATAAATAAATACATTATAATGTTAATATATTATCAGTCAAAACCCAAATGAATCTTGAGTTTTGCTTAAAGTTATATTTTAAGGTATGTTTTAGGGCATTTTAAGTGTTGCTGGCACAAGAAGAACTTTAAATGCATAAGAAGTGATATAAATACAAAATTTCAGGAGCTTAAGCTTTGAGAAAAAAATATTAACCTAAAAAGAGATGGACACCTCTTATTAACCTAAAAAGAGATGGCAGTATTTGTTTTACTTTTATTTCCTTCTCCACGTCTTGCTGAGGGAAAGAGCCAGGTGACTATTCCTTGGCATATCTGCACACCTTATCTCTTGGCTCGTCCTATGCACCACCCCCACTCCTGTGCTGTCACCCAGCTCGGTAGCTGCAGGACTTACAGTGACACTGTTCTGGTTTTTTAAAGCAGAAAAGGAGACCCTTTGCTTAACTGTCAGTATTTGTGTGCATAGAAAGCAAGCAGTAATGCATGTCAAGGTGATCCATAAAATCAGGTTTACCTTTTATAGCCAAAAGTACTTATACATTTAAATCTGCCTCTCAAAAACTTAATGTACATTTCCTTTTACCATTGTCAGGAGCATGGCTTTGTAGAATTTGCTAAACTGATTCACTGCTCCATCACTAGACCACCTTTTAACACTGCTTTTCCTATTGCTGTTTATTTTCTAGGCTCCTCTTAGTTTATTCTTCCTCCTATCCAGTTAGGCATGGGGCCATACACTTCCAAGTCTTCCATGATGTTTCTGTACTTGCCTGTGTTTCCCAGCTGGAACGTTTTGTTCAGCCTATTGCTGCAGAGCAGGATGCCCAATGTCCCCACTTTGAGCTGGTAAGGGCTCTGGGCTAGCTCGCTTTGGCAGCTGTTAGTCCGCTGCTTGTAAGCCCCTTTTGTTCTGGTTTGCAAGAGCCCCTATTGCAGTGGGGGCACTGAGCCATCCTGAAGTCTCTGAGCTGCTGTAATCCTGCTTGGAATAACTGAGGAAATGTGCTGCTGACTTACTGTAAATAGAAAGTGGGGCCAGCACAAAATGGGATTGCAGTAAATGTAGCAGCAAGTGTACGTCAGGGTCTCACAGAGCAGCACTTACACTTTCCTTTGCAGATGCTGGTTGTTTAAGATCAGACAGAAGGGGCACAAGTTCTCCCTGTAGTCTCTGATTTACTCAGATGACTCAGAGAAGCAGCAGCAAATTGCAGGATTTAGTGTCATGGGCTGTCTTGTGTCAGGCTGGCTCCAGCCTTGGACATGTAAGCACATCAGTTATCACTTGTGCATGCCCCATTCCTGGAAGATGGATGCCAAGATGGATGGGGCCCTAAGCAAGCTGGTCTAGTGGAAGGTGTCCCTGCCCGTGGCAAAAGGGTTGAAACTGGATGCTCTTGAAAGTCCCTTCCATTTAACCCTTTAACTCAAACTATTATATTCTTATTAAATGATTCTCACTGTTCCTGAGGGTGCTGGGGCTCCTCTGCAGGGTGAGCTGGCATGCTAAGGCTGCTGCTGTCACCAGTGTCCCTGCTCCTCACTCACTAAGGGAGGGTCTCTGTGCTGCAGCCTGCAATTGTAGGAAAAGCTCCACCAGTCCCTGGAGAGAGACCATCCACTCAGGACACACCAGTCACAGTGGTGTGGGGTCTGGAAACAGCAAGTTGGAACTAAGGACGTCCTTCCTTGGGAATAATTCCTGCCTTAAGTTGGATCCTTTCCCATATGTTTGGCTTATGATGTGGTACCGATGGGAAAAGTTCTCTCCTTTTGAGCAGCTTTCATGGGCTGCAGGTGGGCTCCTTGGCATTGCCTTCAGTTATTACTTGGGTTTTCTTCTTCTAATTTTTTTCTCTTTCTTAAATTATTTTTTGGCAACTTGTAGCAGGTTCAATCTAACCTCCCATTTCAAGCAGCTCTGATTACCAGGTCTATGGTTTTAAATCCTGCTGCACTGAAATCAGCTATTTACTCATTGCCATCCCCATCTATGACACCTGTTTTACTCTGAGTGCATATGTTACCCCATGTGTTGCACCAGAACTGCAGTTTTTAGCATTTGGCTGTTTTTTGGGCTATGCAGAAGTAACATCTTTTCGATGAGCATAACCATGCTGATTTATTTATGCCATGTTGCTGCAGTTGATGTACATTCAAGCATGTGTAACAATTGCTTACACTCTCTACCATAACAGAATTATTCAATTAAACAAAAGCTGATTAAGTTGTAGCCCTTGACAAAGGAGAAACAGAACAATTCTCAGGACTCTTCTTGATAGAATACTTGCTAATGCTTCTACATTTTAAGGCTGTAAAATCAGTGCATTACTTACTATTTCAAAGTCATGAAAACTACACACTCCCTAGGCTGATCAAACACAGATTTTTCAAGAGAAGGCTCCATACTGGATATTGCTTCCATTTACTATGTGTTATACAAACAGTCTATCATCTCATGTGGCTGGAAGGAAAACAAAAGAGATTAAGCAATCCAGCAAAATAGTATGGAATGTTTATCAGCATGTGTTTTAAATGAATATATCACTCACTTTGAATCTCCTGCTAGCAGAAAACTTCTCCATCCCCCACATTGCCACACGTATTCTGTTTTTATGTTAAAAAAAGAAATGTCTTGTGAACATCTAAAGATATTTAGGGAGGAATCTTTATTTTCCCTGCACTTTATAAGCATTCCAACTGCTCATAAGAAACCACAACTCATTTTGAAATAATTTGAATAACTTATCCTTTAATTTCTTAATGTTTTGACATCTTGAATTTACAAAACTATCTTGGAATGTATGAACTGATGGTGTGAAAATTTCATTTCTAAAGAGAAACTGAATTTTAGGATGGCAATTCTAAATAAAGGATCTGTTGTTGATCCAAACCTGATTCTTGTCTCCCACCATTTCTTTAGGCTGGGATTAAACAAAACACTTGCGTTCACTTTATCAATTTTGCTGAAACACATATGTCTATTATTCTTATAGTGGCAGAGTTACCTGAGCATATCTGCCTAAATTGCAAGTGAGATTTATCTAGAGGTCTAAACTAAGCCAAGACATTCTGCAGAACATTTTGTGAGGTACTTAGTTGCTGGCAGGTGTTGAACCATGACAGATATATACCTAATCTCTTTGCCAGAAAACATTGCTGTTGAGATATCTGTTGCCTATATGAGAATTCAACCTTTTGGTGACTCATTAGGCAGACTAAAATGTTTTTTTGAGTAGAGGACTGCATTTCAATTTGCCAGTGAAATGCAGAGAGCTCTTACGGAGTGAAACCAGAGGCAGCCATAGGCAGAAGCAGCCAAGTGCTACTCACCGGTCCTGGTAGAACTGCAGCATTTTGTAGTTACTCTTTTTGCCCACATTTGACAACCCAAAACTGCAAGAACAAATACAATAGAAACTCAGTGACTTGTTTCTTTGCTTGCCATCTTCAATAGTGGTGGCATCAGAGATGAGGCAACCTGCATTTTAGTTGGCTTCTTTTGCCCTTTAGGTAACTCCTGGGGCTCATTAGGTGCCGTGGTGGCAGCTGACGTACAATCAGGTGATGGCTAAAAGCTGCTGACCTTCCATAGTTCATCATGTAACCCTTTTCTCTCTTTCCAGATTGTCAGTGACGTGCTTGTACCAGCCAAATGGCTACTGAGATGCAACACTGCTGCAGCATTAGAAGCTCACTGATCCCAGAACCATGCTACAGCTTCTGTTCAGGTTTTCCTCTCTGTGTGCCAGAGGGGAGCCAGTATATCCCGGCAGAGAACATTGCTAGAAAGACATCCTCACCTTTCCTTTGCATGTTGGACCCAAGCAGTACTCTAAAGAGTGCAAGTGGTTCATTAAGGTGACTGCACCAACTCTGGTTTAATGGTCTGAAAGAAACATCTTCAACAACTTCCTTCCACAGCTTGCTTGTGGTAAGAGATGATGTAAGATGCAGCCTCAGCACTCGTCCTTGTTTCAGTGCTGCTGCTCCAGGTGCTGTACACGTTGCAAAGACAGACACAAGGACAGGAACTGTTCTGTTTGCATTTTCAAGCCTCGAGGTAGCCAGTAGTGTGAATTACGTTAGCAGTGCCAGCAGACAGTTTTAAGTTTCCAGAACCTAAAGAGCTGCTACTATCATCTCATGCTGTGTTACCACAATAAGGTAATAAGCAGTGCCAGACTTTGCCTGTTCTCATTTTCTCATTTGAAATAGAATGTTATCAGCTGCCTAGTGTCACTTGTGTCCTTAAATATACTGCAGGGAGGTCTTGCTAAGTTATTTTCTGTAATATTGGGTGTGATGAGTCTGAGAGACAGTGAACTAAATTAGCACTTCAGTGCCTCGCATGCAGAAAGAGGCTCTGTTAAGTTGAAGGATGGATCTCCTGTTGGAGGACATGTGTTCAAGGCTCTGTTTCACAGCAGGCTACTTGCATGGTTTGGAAACATCACTCAGAGGCAGATACATGCATGCTGTCATCATTGCATACTGGTGCTTATACTCTTCTCCATTTAAAGAAAATAAAAATCTGGTCTTTGCACACTTTGTCTATGGCTGTATCTCCATCTTGTTTTCACAGAGGAAGATAGTCATGCTTTTGTACCCAAGGCATGAGAGAGAGAAGTACATTAAGAGGTAATCTGATACTAATTTAATGGGAACTCTGTAAGAATTTTAAATAGTAGTTTCTATTAGGCTCTGAGACCAAACTGCCTTTCTTTAAAATGAGTTTTGACTGTAAAGTCAGTGAATTAAGTCAGTTGAACTGTTGTTCTACACAGAGAGACCTACAGTATACTCCAGGAATGAGGGAGGAAGGCTAGTCTATGGTGTTGCAGAAGTATCATATTATCCTGTTAGGGATTTATCCTTATGGAGCTGACTCTGGTGACTTTTATGTGCCCTTGCAGGCAGTTTTCTGTGAGACCCTGCCACAGATTTCTGTGTTGCTCCAAGGTGTGAAGGGAGCTGTGCTGCACCCTGTACCAAGCCACCTTTCCGCAAAGTCTTTAGTAGCTCCAAGTCTTGCCAGAACTGACAGTCATGTTCTGAATTCCTGCTCCTTTACAGGCAGATTTAGCTTTTGGCAACAAAATGGGAGCTGTATGGTATTGTCTCAGTCTGCTCTCAAGCAGGTCAGGCAGGATCATGCCAAATCTTATGAGTGATGAACAAAATGCAGTCTTGAGGCTGTGTGATGGTATTACATCATCTGATGTGATGGTGAAACTTGATTGCTGAACATTCCCTTTTTACTTCTCATTTTTTACTTCAACTATGAAGTTTAGTGTGGAACAGGCTGTTTATTTAAAACCAACCCATCTCTACCCGTTTTTACCTTCCAGTCTGAGAATATCAACTATGTGTCCTCAGCAGAACCAAACTTGTCATATACTCAGGTAACTCTACTACCATAAAAATAATAGCACTGTGTTTCAACAAAACTGATAAATAAAGTGAACACAAGTTTTTTGTGTAATCCCAGCCTGGAGAAATGGTGGGAGACAAGAAGGGAAAAAGATAAAATAATTCTCCGAAATCATAGACTGAAACTTCTTCATGCAGAGGAAGGTGAAGGAAACCTCACAGACCGAGTTATTAATAGTGACTTTTTGACATTTGTTTAGTTTGCATCTCTTTTCATACTCTCCCCAAGTAATTTTTCTATCTCATTAAAATGTAATTTAAAAAGAATAACAATGGATAAGAATCTCTTTAAAAGTAGTATTTTGGCTTCACTACCTCTATCGAAATAAAATGTAGATAAAAGACTAACTACTTGAAAAACACATGCCGTGTTACTCAATTTCCTGAATTATTCTGATATCCAGTCAGATCCTTTCTAGCAGCATAGTCTTCCCTCCAAACTTCAATGCCATTTTACCTGATTGTGTGTGCTTTTGTCAGATCTCCAGGATTTCCCTCTGTCTTCATATTTAGAGTGAAAGCTCAATGGTAGAAAATAACTTCTAGTGTGCTCACTTAGACTTTTCTGCTTTGGAGCTTCCAGAAATGGTAAATAGAAATTCTGGCTTCTAAAATGAAACAATAACAGTATATTCTTCCATGAAAGACTTTTTTACTGTGGCTGTGATAACCTGTTCATCCTCTCAGATTATGCCTGCACATGCTGCACATCTTGTTTGCTGTTTGTAAGCCCAAACTTAAAACCAGTAAGTGAGTGACCTGGCTAAAGCATTACATTACTGCTACTGACAGTCTAGGAGAGCTGATAAAGAAACCATTTTTTTTGTTCCCCACAATTAAAAAACGCCCCCCCCAAATCTATACTTTTATTCACTACTAAGATTTTAGTAGTCAGCTAGCAGTGAGCACTGTATTTTCTGAGTTTCGTATACAAAGAAAAACTGTTAAGAATTATCAAAGGCTGTTCTTTGAACTGAAACCCAATAAGATTTATCATTCTGTCACCTCCTTTATTTGTAATAAAAACTGTTGTTTAATTGAACTATTGCTACTTCCATGTAAACTGTTTTGGCTATTATGAAAATTGCAACAATCCATAAGATCTGTATTTCAGGCTGCAGACCCAAAACCATGTCAACAATTACCTAATTCAATGTTTCTAAGTGCACTATTGCTCACTGTTGGACAGCATCAGTCCTTGAAAAGGCTCTTAAAAATGCATCTAAACAATACAGGTTAATAAATCTGGGCTATAGTCTTTTGCAGTAGATCAGCTGATATATCAACAGTTGGGGAGTTCAGTAAATCAGTCCAGCTAAGCAAGCCAGGTTATTGCAAGGATTCTAAATACTTTGCTAGCCAGTGAAAACCGAGCCAGAACTGGGTTACAGTATGATCACGTCAGCAGCTTCTCCAGAGTCCTGAGGATTTTGTAACAAACAGCAGCATGACTGAAGTACAATTAGGGCATTTGTCTGTCCCCAGACTTGTCCAAACAGCATCTACACTCATAATGAGCATACACAGCCTCCCTCTTAGGTATGGGGGTATTCTGGGGGCTCAGGCAGAAATTAACTTTCCTCTGGAAATGTTATATAAACATCATAGCACTTTTATGCTAAAAAACCCAAATCAAACCAAAGAACACATTTCTAAACCAAAACCTGAATTTTCCATAGCAAAAATATATGGCTAAGTATGCCATCTCAACATATTTACAGGGATATCATTTCTCAAATACAGGGACTAATCATTCTTTCTAAATAAAGATTAATAATTTTTCTAAATTAGTTAGTTTGAATTAATTAAATATTTCTTAATAAACGTGTGACAGCCTATCTCTTCCTGCAACATGCAGGCAGCTGTATAATGGCAAGTAGAGGCAGTTTCTGGTGCTTGTCAAGGACTGTGGAGGAAGCACTAGGTGGCAGGACACCAGAGAGGAAGGAAAAGACTGGATTGGAGGAAAATGCACAAGCATCCTGTGACAGGATGCACAAATGATGTCCAAGAGGCAGCCTGGCAGTCCTGAGATGCAGTCAGGGCCAGCTCAGAGATACTTGAGAGCCAGACAAAGCACAAACCCCATCCCCCCAACACCTGTGGGTATCACCAGGAAAGGCTCAGCTCTTTTCCAGCTGCTTGTGCTAACACCAGTCACAGATGGTGCACAGGGGCTGAAGCTCTCAGTCGCTGTCCAACATCGGGGTGTTGGACTAACTCGCCCAGCCTGAATTTCAAACAAAGCTTTCTCACTCCAACTCCATCCCTGCACAAATTGCTCAACAAATAGTTTTAAGTAATAAATTTGCAAAAATAATGACTTGCAAAGACAGAGGCAGCTTTTTCTGCTTAGTAATTTATATTCTTGAAAATCACTTCTTGCTGCTGTTATTAAAAAATCCAGCTCAACTGATGAAAGTTCATGTTTCACATCTTTTTTGACAACAGAGGAACAAGCTATAATTTTACTTATTAAACACAAACTGGTATAATTTTGTCATTCAAAAGACTTAGCAGTAAATTAATCATCAGAATAATTACTGGCCTGCTTTGATTTAAATCAATCTAAGGAGTAACCAAAGGCTTTTTAAAGCTGGTTTGGGTTTTTTTTTTCCGAGAGCACACTTCAGATGACAGAAGAAATATTTACTAAGAATATTTTAAAAAGCACATTCCACCCTCGTGGAATAAAACAAACTCCTGTCACATCTTCATGAGGATTCCATGCCCCGGTAAGCAGCACACAACTTGCCTTTTCCCTTCACCTCCATGGAAGGTTTTAGTGTGGAAAATAACAAACAGGATGTCTTCAGCTCTGTCAATAACTAGCATCAGGTAACTCTGCTCAATGTATCTCATAAATCTTGGTGGAAGTCACAGGAGAAGGAACAGAAGCACATGCCCAAGGAGAACTGAAAGGAAAGATCCATGCATATGCCAGCACCAGCTGAGCCACCTGCTTACCATTTCCTGCGGTGCCTAATCCAACCCCATGCCAATCCAGGCAGTTTTACAGTGGATTTTTGCCAGCTGTGTGCTAGCAGTTTAACAGCAAAAAACAGTTCATACTGTCAGTGCACTGGTTGCCACTGACAGGAGGAAAGATAGTGCCACCTGGATGTCTCTCTTGCTCAAGAGAATAAGCACAAGAACTTTCTGCTTCTCCAGTTTCAAGACTCTTACATGGCAAATTATTCTTTCTTTTCTCTTTTTGTTTTAAATTAGTCTTATTTATTACAGAATTTTGCAGGCTTATTAAATGCAATTGTATTTAGTGATAGTTATAGTCCATGTCACAATATAAGTAAATATGTAGGTAAGCACTTTAAAACATAGAACCACAAGAAACATTTTAATTGCAACAGAAAGATTTCTGTCTGCCTACATATTGTGTTTGTTTAATGTCAATTTCTCTTCCCATAGTAGAGAAATGCCACATCCATATCTAAAATCAGAAGTATTGACAAAATCTACTGAGTGCATAAAGCTGTTTTGACAAAACACAAGTGGCTGCCATGCTGCAGCTATGAAAATGAAACAGCTCATCAATCTACCCAAACTTTGCCTGCAGACAAGGTATTCTCCAGGCTTCAGGAAACATGATGCTTTTCTCGTGCAGGAAGAAATCCTCATCATGCTGAACTCAGTGAGAAACTGCTGCTGACTTCAGCACAGCCGACTGCTACGAGACTGACAGGGCTATCATTACGCTTTAAAATTAAGCTTATGCACATGCATTCACGAATAGGAACCGCAACGGCAGAAAGGCTTAATGCAACAGTTATAAGGGAACTGAAAAATCCAGAAAGATGATGCAGCTCAAGACTAATCTCACAAAAAACCTAATCTGAATAGAACATCAAATGTTTAAATTTTTTTTCCCTTAGTATGTCAAAATGTCACATTTCTTAGACTGTCTGTTACAGAGCACTATCAGAAATGGAGACAGAATCTGCTGGTTGAATTACAGTGTGGTTTCTCAAGGACTGAACCAGTATTTATTTGGAAATAACACATAAGTTATTAATTACCTCCTTAAAAGTATAAGCAAGCCTTTGGCTTCATAGCATTTCTATAATCTTTCACAGTATAAAATGAAACAGTTTGTGATATCTGTAATTACTTACCAAAATAAAGATTTTTTTTTAAGTTTTGTTTGTAAATATTTTATTAAAAAACATCTTTAAATGCTATTAGTCAATACATGTGTAATAATACTTTGATAAAGTATCATGTAGTAATATGTATTTTGGATTCAGGAATGTAATGCTTTTAACTAAATCATCAGAGCTGTGTTCTGTTTCAGTCTCTTCTAAACTGTCATTTTTTTCCAGAATTTAAACAAACTCATTCTTTGTCAAGGTATGTCATCCTTAAGGCCTTGCAAATGTTTTAGTAATTGAACCAAAACAAAGAGAGAGCTCGGCTTTCTTTCTGAAGACCACGTTGCTTTTGAGCTTAAAAAGGTGCCTGCAGCTTTCAAGCGGTTAGTGGCAAATCAGCAAGAAAGAAATCAGAGGAGAAGAAGGGGCACTTAAAAATCAAAACAGTAAAGTGCACAGCTATACCATCCAAAATTGTATTAATCTGATCCAAAGAAGTTGCTGGACTGTGGATATTCAATACAATTTGGCTTGCATGAAACATACAATCACGATTAGACAGAAAGGATTTTCTTTTTTCTTCCTGAAGTCATCTACAGGATCTATGGAATTCAATTTTCAAGGGTAACATAGTGCAGCTCTTTGGATATTGATTGGTTTCCTAGTCCACAAGGAGACGAAGAAGCGGGGAAGGTGTGGAGGGATGCAAGGTGTCCTCTTGTTGTCTCTGTTTTATTTAGATGCCCGTACTCTCCAGTTCCCCATCCTCCAGCCCTAATGCAGCATGTGACCTAGAAATCATAAAGAGTTTCTCTTTATTTGTGTACTGTCTTTGAGTTTGCTGGGATTGCTCCCCTGTTTGTTCTCTGCTGGTAGCCTTGAGGGGGTCCATCTGCTCAACTGGTTCCTCCTCACAGTCCTGAATTTTACTGGCTGTGGTGTTGGCAACTGACTCCAAGGAGGTGCCTGCCTCCTCCAAGTGGCTGTAGCCCTTATTGCTGCTGGAAGGCTCAGACTGGGAGCTCTGGGAGTCTGTCCTGGTGGTGGCAGGAGGAGCTGAAGGGGGCGATGCCCCTAGATCTAGAGATTTGGAGTAGCTAGGAGATGCCTTTACCAAGAGGCTGGATTCCAGGACCCTCCTGACAGCTGGTGACCGAGGTGGCTCAGGGGAAAGGGGACGCCTGGCATCGGGCAAGCAGCTGGTGCTCTGCCGCCTGAGAACCAGCTTGTGCCTCCTTGTCCCACAGCCTCCCTTGATGTGGCTGCTGCTGAGGTCAGTTAGGCTCAGTTCAAACTCTCCCCGTGGGATCTCCTGGGCTCCCCGCTCACCAGGTGGTCTGTGCCAGCCTCCCCCTCCACTGCCTGGCCCCAAGGGCAGGAGGGTGAAGGTGCTCAGTGAAGAGCCGACGATGGAGCTGGCTGTGCTGCACCGCTCACAGCTCCCCGGTGGGCTGCAGGGTGGGCTGGTGACAGGGTGGCCAGCAAGGGCAGCACGCTCCTGGCAGATGCTGTACACAGCCTCAGCCAGGCTGGGTGGCTGTGGTGGGCCGCAGAAGGAGGAACGCTGCGGTGAGGACACCAGATCCGGTGGGGAAAGGGAGACACCCAGTCCTGGTGGCCAGGAGCTCTTGGCCAGCATGGCTGCAGCACCCAGGCCTTCCCCACCAGGCTTTAGCTCCAGGCCCCGGGACTGCATGTAGTTGACAAAGCCATTGAGAGGGGCTGAGGCCGGGGTGCCTCCATCCTTGGCCCTCAGGCTGTGGGCATCAATGACGGTGGAGTAGAGGTCACGCAGGTTGATGATCTTGGTCTTCTTGTCACGGTTTTCGTGCAAGACCGCATTGGCGCAGATGAAGAGGAAGATGCCGATACCCATGATCAGAGGGCCCAGCACCTTCAGCTTGTCCGAATGCAAGTAGCTCGAGAAAAGACGGAAAAGGAAACCCACGGAGGCCTGCGGGGATGAGGAAGTAGGGGCGGACCCATCGGTGGTAGCAGTGGTGGAGGTGTTGGCTCCAGGGGGTGACTGGTGGATCCCTGCTTGCACCCTGCCCTGGCTCTGGGAGCGGTTCGTGTGGGTGCCACCCTGTGGTGCTGCGTGCCGGCCCTTGCCAAAGCTGCTTTCTCTGTACACCTGGCTGGGCTTTGGCCAGTAGCCCACCACAGCCAAGGCGATGCCCACCAGCAGTACCAGGATGCCACAGAGGGCAATGAACCCTGAGAGGGAGCACAGCTTGAGCTTGCCTTTCACCACCACCACGTCATTCTTGCGCTTCTTTTTGGCCTTGCGTTTGCGTTTGGGGAGTTGGCTCTGGGGTTTCAAGGGGTCCTGTTTCCTGGCCGAGATCCTCAGGAGGCCTCCAGTGGCAATCATGGCTGGCTACCAGCGCACTGCCTCCCACGGCCACTCCAGCTCCTGCAGTGAAAGTGAGAAGAGGATGAGAACCAAGGACACACCAGCAGCACAAGAGATGTCTCTGCTTGCTCCTCCTCTTTCAAGGTCCTGGTAATTAAAACCCTGAACAAGGGGGATGGAGGTTGACACCAACAGGCAGACCTCCCTTGCTCACACAGCTCCTGTGGCAGACCAACCGCATCAAAGCAGCCACGTGTCCCACTATACTCCTGCGAAACAGCTAATGAATTACTTTATACTCCAGGTAAATGACAGACCTAGTAGTATCCACTAAAGTAAACAAAAAACCATCTTGCTTATTTCAGAAGGAGTTTGCAAAGCACCAGAGCTCAGAGGACACCAGGCCCCACTCCCTAACATATTCCGGGGTTACAGTGCACACTAACTGTGGTTAGTGATGTCATGCAGGATTTGAGGGGATGGGAGAAATAAAAGCAGGAAGGCGGTATATTTGATCTACAGATACCATTTGTTTCATTACTCTACTTGTACATTACTGGAGGGAGGGTTAAACACATTACTGGTCTTGCCCAGATGAGTGGGAAAGGAATTACTGTGAAATGCACAAAGGAAACATTTAAACACTGCAAAGTGGTGCCTTGTGAAAGTTTTTCCCAGACATTTGCACTTGATCTGCAATATTAGAAATTCGTCTCTCACCTGCAGTCCAGAGGCATCCCTAGTTTGGGAACATGTGAGATGTTCCAGGTAACTGTTATGTAACACTGACAAATTCAACCCCCTCCCCCCTGCCCTCAGAAAGGGGAGATGGCTGGCAGGTAAGAGATGGAAAGTCAAATCCTATTAGAGAAGTGAAACTCCATGAGTCACCCGGGGAAACCCTAACGAGTGCTTGCAGGGAAACTGGCAGAGGACTAAACACTGAGCATTTGTGGCTTTTGTCTTACTGGACCATCAGAAGTCATCTCTCTGTTCCCGTGATCTGAGCTAAACAACACAGTGTGCAGGAGCATTTCTGCACCGTGCAATTCTTTTTGGAACCTATTTCTTCATGCTACCGAGAAGCAGGATCCCCTCCCCCTTTTCTCTTTCTGAGCATCCTATTATTTTTTCTTTGATAGGGCAAAAGATGACATCACTGAATATAATACGACTCACAAAGTTCAATTAATTGCACCGAAAGGTGATTAAGTAAGCACCTAAAAAAACCCCTTTGTTCCTCTTTGACTGTTCAGCCTTTAAATCTCATGTCTTTTCTGTTCTAATGCCAGAATTGCCATATATGCAGTAACATTGTGTCCCATTTACTCTGTTAGTATTTTCCCCAGAAAAATAAGATGGGTGTTGTCAGCAAGGACGTTTTTAAATTACTCTCCGAGGTATTGCACGCTCAAAACAAAAGCAGAGATTTCTCTTTCCTATCGCTGAACTATTTATTAAAAATAGGGGAAAAAAAAAAGCGCATTTTGTTGATGCAAAAGTGTAATTTTCGGGGCATGCTTTGCTGTAATTGCCGATTCTTTGATCTCATTTTCTGCTGCCCCACTAGCCAGCTGCCCGTCTCCTCTCCGCGGTGAGAACAGATGGTCATCAGCTCCGAGGAACGCTCCCAGCCCGGCATCGCCCGGCACTTAGTTTCGGCGATGGCGAGGGCAGCGCTCGGCAGGCGAAGGAGGGCACGGCCGGGCCGCCGGCCATCGCCAGCGGCCGCAGTGCCATGAAACCACCCGGACGGGAACCACGGGGGCTGCAGCCATATCCCGCACGAACGGGCTGAGACCTCCCATCCACCCCCCGGCAGCCGGACCCGCAAGCACCACGACCTTGCCCGGCAAAGCCCAAACACCGCCGTAACAGTACTAACAGGACCCGGCTTAACTCCTTCCCCGGGTTCGCACGCGGGACTCACCGGGCTCCGGCTGGCGGGACAACGGGCACCAGCCCCTGGGGCGCCGCTGNCGGCGCCGTTGCCAAGCGACGGGAGCAGTGACACAGGGAAATTGCGGCAGGGCGGCCGCCGCCCCCGCCACCTGCGCACCTGCGCCCGCCCGCCGCCGCCTCGGCCCGCACCCCGGGGACCCCGCCCGCTCAGGCCCCGCCCCGATCGCCGCGACAACCCCCGGGCTCCTTTCCACCACTCCCGTCCTGGCAGCCTCATCTTCGACCACCTCACCTTTGGGGTTTTTTTCCCCCCCAAGTTTGCCAGAGTGCTTAGGGAGAAAGTCAAGAAACAGGTGAAAAGATGAAACAAGAGGTTGAAGAAGAAAGTGGCAGCTGAGATCCATCAACGGTGTCACCCTAAATCTCAGTTTCAGCAGAGAACGGGGAGCAATGTTCTCTTTAAAGCTACTTTCTGAAAAGTTATTAAATTGAAGCTATCACTAGTCTAACGTGTCCCGTCACACTGCTGCACTTATTCTTGGGAGGAGATTGCTGCCGATTGCTTTAGTCAAGTCTTATTAGAGGTTCACCATGATCTAGAAAAGCAAATCTTAGGCAGGTATTTCTGTAAATATAGAAAACTCATCCTCTGGCTTGGGGCAGCTCCTGAATGTACATAGGGAAGTTTTCTGGGGAGGATAGACTGAAAACCCGGGGTCTTGTACAGTAGCCTTAGAGTTCTCTTGAAGCTGGAGTTTTACCTCACTTTTCTTCTAACTCGGCATGCTCTCTTGTGTTGAAGACTGTGGATAAAACAGCCTGGCAGAAAGCAAAGGGCAATAATGAAAATTTTGTCAAATTATGTTTTTAAAAATAAGGGTTCCAACACAGATTGGGAAAATTGTCATAGAGGTTATGCATATTCAATTAAATTGTACGTATTCCAGCCTCTGCAATTCTATGTTCACCCAGACCATGCTATTTCACATCTTTCACTCCAACCATCAGTGCCTGGTTTGAGACCAAACAAATCCTAAAGCTGCACATATGCATTTTAATGTCATTTGCAGTTTGTCTCAGCAAAATCATTTGGGACACAGTTTTTTAGTACATATATATCTTTTGGTTATGCAACAGGCTTGAAATTTAAGATTTATTATTTAAGAACTTCTTTTAAATATGTGCTTTGAACCCAAGTCTTCTGACATTCAGTAATTTGCTTTGTGTTCAGCCCAGGCTATCAGAGGAAACCAAACATATCACATCTGTTTCCACTGGAGACCTGTATCACATCAATAATGCAGCATCACCAGACTCTCCCTGAAAGACTCATGTGTAAGAGAGAGAGGAAGAACAGGACTGATTTTTTAAAGGGCAAAGAACTCTTTTCCCTATCTGAGTCATATTTTCTATTTCTGTCAAACTAAACCATTCTATTTAGCTATCTTTATACAACAGCCCTTTTTTGCCATATTTTCATTCCTAAAGTTTTGAGTGATTGGGCTATCATCACATTCACAGTTTTCAAATAACTCTTAGCAAAATGTGTTGTAGGTGAGGCCAAATCCTGGAAAACGAGAAATATGTTCTTGGATGAAAAACTTCTGAAGGTGTTGTTCCGTGGCAGCTATCAATGTAATCTTAATTTGCTCTATGTGTTAAGAACCAGTTGTACGATGGCAGGCTGAATCCCTCACAGCAAACTACTTTGCCAAGTTATGCCTCCCTACCTAGCCTACAGATTCTTCTTGTGGAAAAAAAAGCTTCTGGGGCTTTAATGAAGCATTTATTTTATTTTTAGTTGATATGGATTTTTATGTTCCCAGAAGTGGAGTGGTTGCAAAAGGCAGCTTCCCTAAAGGTCTGGTTTACTGGTTGCCCAAGTGAATTTGTAACTCAGTGTTTGCATTGGCTACTGAGCACTGCTGGCAGGCTGTGCTTCTGACTTACTTGTATAACTTTCTACATGATGTTTTGCACTTATCATTAAACTGGGGCAAATGTAAATAATTATTAGGAATTGCAAAGAGTGTATTTGATCTGTGTATCTTTCTTCTTTCTTCCTTCTCCCTTCTCATGTCTCATTTTTCTTTCCTCCATTCTCCTTCTACCTTTCCTATTTTCCTTTTCTTTTTCCCTGCCTCCTCTCCTCTCCTCTCCTCTCCTCTCCTCTCCTCTCCGAACCTCTCCTCTCCGAACCTCTCCTCTCCGAACCTCTCCTCTCCGAACCTCTCTGAACCTCTCTGAACCTCTCCTCTCTGTAAATTTTTAAAGCATACACTTGGTTAGGTAGGTTGTTTGTGCATAAGATGATAACCTTTATCTGGCCCTTCTCAGGGCATGTTTTGGTACATCAGCACTGCCATCAGTTTTAGTATATCCACTTGAATATGTTCCATCCCAGGCTGGCTGGGCACCCAGGAGTTGTGTAGCCAAGCTAATATATCTCAGCCCTCAGCAAGCTCAAGGTCCAAAAGCAATCCAAAAGACAACCTAAAGTACTTGGTGTACTTCTCTAAAACACTGTAACATCTCTGGGTTCCAAACACAGACCTGCAGTTCCCACTGTAGAGATCCAACAAAACAAAATCAGGCAGAAGGCCCTTACTTGTTATAAATCCAACCCGAACACCAGATAAAAAGGATAAATATGGAAAGGATTCTTAATGTAGTATAAACAGTATAAGAGAGACATTTGGCATAGGTTTCAGGTTTTCCCCAGTAACTTCCCTTTACAATTTCTCAGGCGCAGAGTAACAGAAATACGGAATGGTCATTGCTATCTTGACTTACACCCTGCTAGCAGAACGAGTTCCAGTCAAAACAGTAGCTCTAGCCTGAAAGTCCATTTTTAAGCTACAAATAATAGCTTATTTAGATATTTTTAATTAGCTAATTTATTACATTAATAAAAACAAGAGCTGATATGCATTTTCTATATTAACCTTCATAGTATATTATGCTAAATGCCAAAGTTTCCTGAGTCTTTATTGCTGGAATTCATAGCTTCATCTTATTTAATAGCTGGGAAAGTTGTAAGAGGATCACTCCAAGTCTGGCCACTGGTCTCAGAGGGATGAGTGGTTGGTTTTTTTTTCCTAATCTTAGCCTCATATACTTTGTTTGTTTGCTTGTTTCCCATGGCAGTAGAAATTCTGATATGATTAATGGTGGAGGCTCTGGTATAGTTAATGATGATTTGATAACAAATGCAGAGGAAAAGAGCAGCATTGAGAATGAACCATGAGAAATTATCTTCACTGACAAAATATATGCTTCAATTCCATAAAAACCTACATCAAACACAGTGAATCTGCATTGTGTATTAGATTCATCCAGCTTATTTGACATTTGGTACAATCAGAGGCAACTTTGCTTTTCATTGTGTAGCAAGTCTGGGTCTAGATAATCCGCTGAGAGTGAATGGCAATTTGCATGTCTGCTCTTCTTTCAAAATTAATTATAGCAGACATACACATTGCTGGGAACATTTTCCTGGGTGAAGTAATACACAGCCATGAAATCTGATGATTGAAAGGTAAAGGGAATGAATGTTTTCATCAGAACAAGCTTTTTCACAAAAAAAAAAAAAGAAAAAAATAATGAAAGGAACTACCAGTTTATCTTACTCCAGTTCTTACTGTCATTCCCCATTAAAAGATTTTTTTTTTGTTATTTTTGAGGCATTAATTACATTAACCACTTTATAAATATATGTATTTTTAAGTGACATCTGGTGAAATACTTGAAACTAGAGGAGACAGAATGTGAATTGCTCCCGGGTCAGTTGTGACATATTGCAGGAAGCCTATGATGGTCACACCCGGAGGTTATGAACCATGCTCAGGGGCAGATGTCACTCACTTTCTTTTAGATGTTCTGTGCTTGACTTCTCAGATGGTTTAAAAAGAAGCAGGAGCTATTCAGCCATGTTATTTTCCTTCACTTTTGATTTGCTGATACAAGACAACTGCAAGTAACTGCAAAAAATTGTGTGTGTTATTTGTGGACAAAACCACATAAAAGCTAATCAGGAAAATTTCCCAAACTCTTTGCTTGGAAAGGAAGAGCAGTGCAGTATTTCCCCCAAATAATAGAAATTACTTCTTCTTTAAATTTATTTTTTCAGGTCGTTCTCCTTCCACTTCTCTTGCTGCTATATGATATAAGCTCTTTCAAATGGAGACCATCCCAAAACTGCTTGACCCTAGCTCCGATGAGATATGTGTGTACAGTTGTTTCATACTCAGAATCTTCTTATTTTTTATCATTTTTTGTTAATTGAAAATCCACAGAAAATTATGTGAGTGTGTATTTTGTAAGGCAAGTTCATAAAACAGGTTATTTTATCTTCTAGCCCTCAAAGCAGTATTTGGAGTCAGCGGGAGAGCACTAGCCTATGAGAAATAATGACAAAGAATATTGGACAGAGGGTTGAACATTTATTTTGTTATACACTACATTAAAAGTACACTACATGCATGCAAAAGCACTTGTTTGTAGGAAGGGAACATTAGAATGAACCAATAGCCTCTGGTTCCTCCTGTCTTTTTTTCAGCTAGGATGATAAGTGTTAGAGAGGTTTTTAGCTTTGGTAATTTAAAATTTTATATGTACAAAAATAAACTTGATACCAGCATTTTTGCAACTCTGTGCAAAGGTTTTTTTCATCAAGGAGAAAGATGCTCCTGCTGTTATCTGCATTGGTCGTTGCAAGTCTCAACATCAGACAGTCCTGGCAATATGAAAACGGCTCAAAGAAGAAGTGACTGGGGGGAACGGTGAGCAGATTGCCTCCTCCACATGGGGATAGGACATCCATGAAGTAGAGTTAGTCCATCCAGTTCATGAGCTGGGTTAGTCAACCACACAAGGAACCACTGTCGCACAACCCTGACTATTTTACAGGTATTCTACAATTTCAATTATACTAATGTTTTCCCCTGTTTCTTGGGGATGTACCTGCTGCTTCGCAGCATTTCCTCAGACTGCTGGGGAGCAGGGCTGCCTTTTTATTATACAGAATACACAATGCCAGTGACAGTTGGGGAAATTCCTGACTGGTCTGGTGAGACACTGGAACAAAGCAAGCAATCATAATCACATTTGGAATTAGTATTAAAATGACTTGCAGTAATCTGCATGAAAGCGCAGTCTATCAGTCATGACTATGAAACACTGATTGCATCCTTTCTTTTGTAAGCAGAGGTTTTCTTAGACCAGAACTCCCCACGTACTTGCATACTTGTGCAGTTTGGTAGGTGTTTTGCCCTACATTATTAAAGGATTAACAGAGCATTTAATAAATTGAAACTATCACAGCATCTTTTTTGTATGCTGTCAAGAGAGATTAACCCAAATTTTTGACCTGTTTTTTTGTTTTGTCATTTCCCTTCCTCCATGACCTGCAAGCAGTCTTTTACTCTACACTAGACTTCTCATCATCACTGTGGAGAGACAACAGGTTAATACAGAGTACTCATCCAATAGAAACAATTTTTAGGGTCTATTTTTAGGGTCAGTTTGCCCCGATGAATCATGAATGTCCTTTAAGAATCCTTGCTATCAATATCAGAGTAATACAAGATCTCCTCAAAACTCAAGGTCAAATTCAAGGTTTAATGGCACATGGGAACATGAAGGAACACAAAAAAGATATTTAGGACTGTGTTGTAGGAATCTTTGAGTTGCCAGAAGAAGAGTCACCTTGTTTCTGCCAGGTCTTCTGCAGCTTCTCTATAGAAATCGTCTTTGGTGCAAAGTCAGTAGCACTTCTTAGAGCACTTCTTAAACGTGAAAGGTGCTGTTACTAATCAGTACATGTGTGAACAGCTTGGGGGTTTCTTGTATGTGATAGGAGCTAAGTGCAGCACAAAAGTGAACTGTAGAGTTGTTTGAGCTCCTCTATGCTCTAGACTCAAGGGCCTGGGTCCGCATGCTGATACGTTTTCTCTTCAGTTACACTTAAGTTGTGTTTTGAATTTTCGTAACTGTCAAAAGTAGCAAAGAATATTTTCATAAATAACAATGAACTTTGCCCTAAAGTTGTAGACTGGTGATTTAACAGTGATCAGTAGGTGTTAAGTCCTACAAGTAGACAGGAAATAAAGCTCCTATTCAGAACTAGAGCTTGAATTCTGTAATTATACAACACTTAGGGACTCAGATTGTAAGCCATTGCTCATTAAATATAATTCATAGCATTTTATATGGATGACTTGATTATTATTCTTTTGGTATACATGACACAGATCATACCTCTGCTTTTATTTTCAATGTTAATCTTGCAACATTCAGTTATGTTAGTCAAATGACCAGCATGACACTAATTGTTCTCAAAGAGATTTTTCACTTTAAAGGTTTCAAATTTTATAATTCAAAAAAAAGTACAATTTGGTAATGCTTTTCTGTATTGATACAAGTCAGCTGAAATTACAGAATGTAGTAGATCTACAGGAAACATTGTGGTTTTGCCCAAACCAGGTAATATTCAGAAAGGCTATAGAAATCTTTTTTTATTTAATATAAGGAACATTACCATGAAAGAGTGGAACAAAATAAATGAAAAAGAACTAGCAGCATCACATGTGCTTGCTGTTACTTTTGCTTTCATTGTAGCGCAACTCTTCCTAAATTTAAAAGGAAAAAGCAAAGGTGCCTTTCAATTGTGCAGGCTAAAATAATGTTGCTGGTGCTGGTCTTTTCAATGCTCCCATTGGGGTAGGTTATGACCTGCCTTTTCTTAAGAAAAGACAATTGACTTGCCATAAAATTTCAGCAGAGATACTGAAAGGAGAATCTGGCCTGTAAGTACTGGGGAATTATGTGTGTGAGTAAAGCAACAAGGCTTCTGCCCCAGCTGTCAAGCACTAATCGTGTTGTGCATGTAGCAAGGTAGGAGGGGCATTGGGAGCATCTGTAGTCTTGAGTGTTCCTGAAAAACACAGGTGTTCCGTGCAGAAACGAAATGTATGCCTCATCTTGTGATTCAGAACATAGCTGATTTTCAGTCTTTTCTGTATATCTAGTTACTTTTAGAGAGTTATTTGGTTGAATTTTGTTTATAGATATTAATAGTGCAGATTAGGTAACTTTGCCCTAAAGCACTCAAAAAGACAGAACCTGAAATAATGTTTAGTTTTCCTGAAATTTATTACGTCTGGCTATTGAACAGAAGGATGGGAAGGGCCTTCTCGCATTCTTTTTTCTCTTTGCTGGTTTGAATATTTTGTGTGTGAAATGAAGCTTGTCATGCATGTGGGTTAAAAAGCCTCAATACCTCCATTTATTATGTGTTCTTTTTTTGGTGAATGATTATTCATGCATAGCCAGGAGATGAGGATCACAGATGTATTGAGAACTGTTGATTTAGCTTTTAACTAACTGATCAGTGTGGAAGAAAATATTGCACATATATTTCCAAGTAACACCTGCAGGTATAAATTAGTACATGGCAAAACAATTAACTGTCTCTATCAGAGCTTCTGATGCTGTCTCAACCACAGTCAGAGCACTTACATTCCTTGTTACTTTTGCTTTTCCTAGGTGTCCTTGCCACAAAAGATTGTGTCAGTTCCTGTCTCAAATATAACATATTTCATCTCAAGTGTGTGAAATTTATCTCACCTAACTTTGGAAGGCTGTGACATGCCTACATCACTTCCAGAGTAATGACAGGTCTGGTCTTCTGTTGGACTGCCAGTTTGAGGGGAGTGGATTTTTGCAATTTCTTTTTTCTTCCTAGTGATGATAGAACAACTTAAAGTTTAGCTTTTGATGCTGCAGATTTTTACATGTCTGACTTTTCCCTCTGCTTATCTGTGCTGTTTATGTGACTTCTGCTGGAGCCTTTTTGCATAACATCGTAAGAGTTCAGCAAAGCACAGGATCATGTTCAACAGATTTCTATTCCGCATTTCATAATGCTTTCAACATCCCAATATCTAGTTCTTCACACCACTCGGTGACTTCATGCATCTCTACTTTACTTACGGATTCTTTAGGGAATTCTGCATTTGCATTTCAGCTTGGCTATCTTTTATCTCTCTATTCAAAAAATTTAATTTAGTTCTGGTTAGAAATTTGACTGATGGGTGTGCTGAAGTGTAGACAAATTTTTCTGGGGCAGAAGAGTGGATAAGATAAACATTTCAGGAGAATGGCAGGTGGTTTCATTTCATTGGGCAACAATCTGAGAACAGCAAGTAACTCCTGAGTGGATCACATTGTGACTTAAATAACAAGAAATGGTTGCAGAACATTTGGGAATGGAAGTACATGTCCTTGAAGCTGTATGATGAGTCTTTTAGCACAGATACCAGAATGAAAGGTGATTTGCTTACAGGTAAAAGTGATTTGGCTGCTCTCTGAAACTCTGCTGTCCTTATTTGCTGTTGCTCAGTAGGCACTCTGCCTGAGGTTGGGAAAGCCATGGAGGAGACTGTAGACAAGCATATGTGCAAGATCAAGCATATCCTTATTTAAAAGGATCTGATCTGGAAGTTTTTCATGGAGAAATTTGAAGCAGGCATTATTCTGAATTGAGTTAGAAGGAGTACCAAATGTTAGGTGTGGCCTATGGACATTCACTCTAGTTCTGGCATTCCTCCCATTATCCTGGTAACTGATCCACTCAGAGTCCTCCTTCCACCATTGGCCACAATGCTGTGCATAAGGTTTGTTTTAGCAATAAAGGTGCTTTCTTCATTGGCATAAACAACATATTTGGGACTCAAATACACGCAGAGATTATGAAATGTTTACCGTATACTGGCTAACTGAGGAGTAAAAAGAAAACAAAATATCCTAAAAGATCAGGCATGACCAGCTGAAGAGTGTATTACAGGACTTATCAAGCACGAGACAAGCTACATTCTCCTCTTCTGAAAGGGAACATGACCTCTGGGCGATTAAATTTCAAGTAATGGGTTTAAACCCAAAGATTGGTGAATGGGAGCTTAGATCTTAAAAGTTTTATCTTTAAATTTTGGTATTTACATGACTCTATGCTGGGCTTTTCTCAGCATGAAGGTAGACAATATCAACTTCAGTAAATGCTTGAAAAAGAAAGAATCTATTATTTTGCTTAAAGGAGAACTCATCTCTTGGGACTTCATTGTGACAGGATCTACATCTGAGCACCATCACCTGTCTCCCAGAGACAGGCTGGTTCCCAAGGCTCCCATGACTGCAGCTTCCCTAGAGGTATCCCATAGCACAGAGGACAATATTTGCTTGCAGCAAATACAATTATTTGGTCCCAGTATGTCAAGAAAACATGTGTACCTCATTCTGAATACAGACATAAAACCCTGATTCCTTTTCTGCTCCCTCTCTGGTTGATGCTTCTCTGTCTCAAATGTCTCGTAGTGGAGAGGCTTAGTTTTTGGCTTTGGTTTGTGGTTGGTTTTGATGTTTTGGGTTTTTATTCCATTTTCACTTTTTAAAAATGTCCTCATTACTAATGGTGGGAAAAGTCTTTCTAAGAATATGAGACATGTCAAATGGGATCGAGTAGAATCCTGACTCTCTGAGTTCAGTGTTGTCTTTCACATAAAATCCAGAAGAGCAAAACTGTTCAGCTGTGTTTTCCCTACTCTTCCAAGCACTAAAAGGTAAAGAATCAACAATCTAAAAACAAGTGAACTAAGAAAATGTCTTAAATAAGATTAATTACTTTTTTTTTAAATACTTATATTAACTTAAAATTTTCAATGAGAGGTCACTTTGAAATTGTCAAAGGGACATGCTTGTCTAAACCTGTTCAATAAAAATATTTATCTTAAAATAAATTATTGTTTAATTATTGATTCAATATTGATTAATAGTTTGGGGTTTTTTAATAGCTTATTGCATTAACTGAATAACTAGCCCCCATACTCAAAATGCTCATGCAGCTGATGAGGCCCCATATTTTCCCTATCTTGGACACTGGCCTGTGAGTGACTAAGGCAAGGATGCAGAGGAATTGTCTGAGGAAATTGAAGGGTCATAAAAGAGATCGATGCTCTCATGTGAAGTCTAGGTGGAGTCATACCTAACAGCTCATAAACAGTTAGTTTTCCAATTAATTTAATTGAAATACAGAATAATGGAGCAAGGGCAATTTGGGTAGACTTTCTGATGGATTCTGGAAATGGGGATGTACTGGTTCATTAAACATAGCTATGTTGCAAGAAAATTAAGTGGATTTGGGCTCTTTATCAGTGGAATTAAAGAAAAATGTCTTTCCTGTGTGTTGTTTGATACAAAAGGGATGGAAAAATATTATCTGAGCAAGGAAAACACATAATAGAGCACTAAACTCTGTGGAGACAACGTACTGTGAGGAATTTCTATCCTCCAGAGCCTTGTGTATATATTTTATAATTAGTGATAAAATAAATGGGATGCTTAGCATTTATGGAAAGGTAATCTGGGGAACCAGTGGAATATATAAGCTATTTCTTTTATCAACTTTTCACTAATTGATATGAAAAATCAGAGAATGGATTTTGTTCCTAGTCATACATGTGTGAATCTTCAGAAGTACCTCAATGAATGATGAAATTGGTGTAACAGAAAGTGACTTTTATTTCAGACAAGTGAAACTCAAAACCTGTATGCTCTTAGTTTACTTACTACAGCATCTGCTTTTGTAATTTATTTTACCTAGAGGACAGCTTAAAATGCCGCATATGGCTCTAACCACTCTAAACTTCTGCCTGGGATGAACAAAATGTAAACATGAACCAAACTGAACTGAGGTTGTTCTAAGTGGACTGTTGGCATATTAATGAATAACAGATGAAATGAACCTCTGTGTGGGCTATAATTACCCAAACATGTGGAAACTTTGAAGCAGAATTTATAGAAGACATTAGAAGGTGGAATTTGTACCTCTCATTTAACCATTCCTGGGCATTGAATGAAGCCTTTCCACCCCTTGACACTGGCAGGACACATCCATCTGAAGAAAGTCTTGGGGGATCCATGAAACCCACAGTGTTGCATGGTCCTGGTACACTACAGTCATCCTAGATCTTCTGCCACGGTAGCGTGGAGGTAAAGTTTATTTTAACACGGGCTGTGCTGCTCTGTTGAAGTGCTGTCAGTGAAGTTGCAGACAGTTTGTGACATGAGAAGTGATGAGTTTGGAGTTTGTTCTTTCACAGACAATGAAATCATTTCAGTGCATCAGTATCAAGAATTTCATATATAGATATAATGAGGATATCACAGAACTGGCAGCTTCTAATCCCACTCTCACACTTGTCTAGAGGTGTTGTTGTTAGCTCCCACTCATAGAAAAATATCCAACACTTCATATGTATTTCACATGAAAAGAACAGACATGAAGCAGAAGCTGACTGGGATTGCAACCTAATTTTCTGTAGTTTCTTGACAAAACAAACTGCAAAATCTACTGATAAACAGAGATATAATGCCAGTAGAAAGCTGCTGTGAGGATGTTCTGGGATTTGTCTAGTAAACCATAGCCGGGATTTGTTCTAGTAAGCTAGGAAAAACTAGATGTAAGGGAAAATTTCATTTAACCTTTCATGAGAAATGTCAAAATACTTTTCAAAGCACTGTCTCAAAAAATAGAGAGCATGGCTATTTTTTTCTAACACTTTTCTTCTTTAAATCTGAGATTTAAAAATGGATTAAAGTGATCACTTTGGAAAGCAGCTAAAGCTTATACTGAGCAAATGCTTACATTTTTTAAAAACATAATTTGTATCTCCAAGACATGTATCTCTTCTAGGCTAGTCTTTTCTGAAGAAAATATGACTGCCCTTTACATTGCTGATAAACATGAGTCAAGCTTCTTCTGAATCCATGAATGAAACCGCTTATTTGCAGCCTCCAACTTAAACATAAGCACCCATAATCACTTAAGTCAAGGGTGTTTATCTGGGTATTGTTCATATGTGTTTCTGTGGGACAAGCAGAAGAAATAGAATATGCCTCAAAGTAGCATAAAATGAGCAATCAAAGCCAAGGGACACAGCGTGAATAAATATTGAGACTGTGATCCTGAAATGAATGCAAGCCTATACAACATAGCCTTAGGATTAATGACAGCTGGAAAATGGTCAGGAAATAAGGCAAAAGTGCCAGTTTCCTTCTTTCAAATACCTGTTTAATGCTTTCCAATATAATAGCTAGGGGTCAAAGAAGATTCTGTTTACTTATTAAAGGAGAGGACTTTTTATTTTGAGGAAAGAAAAACTCAAGAGAGGACATAGAGCCTTTAGGCTAACATGGTACTCTACTGAAGATGCTGTAACAAAGTGAGATTTTATTACTGAATTTGGACCATTCAGAATTAGGAACTTGATATTTACATTATTCTGTGTTTCTGTGGTTCTTTCAACAGAACTGGCAAAACTCATTAATCTTCAGAAGGTGATGGAAAGGTAATTATTGCCCCAGCTCTGAAATTATCCTTCCAGCTTGTGCCTTGCTGTGGCTATTTGCCCTAAACACAACAGAGTGGTTAATACAATATATTATTGGAAATGATTGTGGGACCCATTTCTTTAAAGTATGGGTGAATCAAACTTAAGAAGCCTGGAGCTGATGTAAATATAATTTAATTTTTGAAAAATAATGCATGACATGAACATTCAAGTTCTGACCTTGAATAAAAGGTTATCTCTCAAGACAAGGCTTTTTAAATCTGAACAACTTTTACTGACACTGGCATTTTAATAAGATGGAATCTTATTTGTGGAAACTAATAAACATATGACAACAATGACCCTGCCATCAATATATCAGATATGACACCTACTGACGTGTGTGGGGGACACTGGTAAAAGGACAATATGCCAGTCTGAAAATCTATTTACCTTTCAATCCATTTGTATTATTCTGTTTGGCTGCTTCAAGTGATGACAAACTGAGCCTTTTCACAGCTGAATAAGTATTCTGTGGGACTATTCCTTTCTAACAAATTATAACTCAAATTTTGTGCTTGGCTGAAAATGAGTAATTAATCATGGTGGTCATTTGTCACAGGCTCTGTAACTCTGGGGAAACAAATCTTCATATTCAGAGATGCCTAGAATTTGCTCATACATGTTAGCTGTATCCACTTACATTTTTCACAATGTTGCTGACCTTTCTCTTTTTATTTTTTTTAAGTAGTAAAGAGCAGTGGGAATCCAATGGCTATGAGCTGAGGCAGGTCATGAACTCTGTGCTTTCAGAACGTACTGTAATAGTGAAAAAAAAATTCAAACCCAACTCTTTTTTTCTCTCTGTGGTGTTACAAAGTGTTTGAAAATGTGGTGAGAAAGAGCCATGGAAGTGGGCACTTGCAATTAAAAAGATGTTTGATTTTCTATAAATAATTGTTCCAACATTTAGCTTTTTTTGAAGATCTCAAACAAATGGTCTTCCCAATTTGGTAAATATTTTCAGGAGCTTGTTATTTTAAGCCAGAAAGGGAATGAAAACAAGGCTGAAAAAAAGGTGTGCAGCTTACGTGAAATCTTGACAATAACTTTCTTTTTCCATCCCGCTCAAATGCTTTTCAAAAGCACACTGGGGAAAGCTGCAGTGTAGAGAATAAAGACTTACCTGGTATTCAGATGAAGGGAAGAGGAGACAACTGCATTTGATTTAGATCTCTCACAATTTAGTTGCACCACTGCATTGTGTCAAATACAAATTTACCTTGGTGTAAATGAGAGGAGACTTAGACCCAAAAAACTTGGATGTTTTGGAAACCAGCAGCAGATTAAGTTGCTATGCAAACCAGATGCTGCAACACTAGGAGTTTAGAGCCTTTTCTTTTTGAGCTGACCTCTTTGTCACAAAGGAAGGATGCTCAAAGGCTGGTCTTCACTTTTTCTCTTGCCCTGGGTCACATTGAACAATACCTGAATTTTTAAGTAATGCACTCTCTAATGGGGGGTCCTTGCCTGCATTGAATGTGGATCCTGCTGAAAGTGGGGCAGGACCAGATGACCCCCAGAGACTCCTTATGGTTCCAGTTACACCATAATCCTGTGGATTTTGGCCATTCCATTCCAGGAGAAAAACATCCGAGTGTGATGTTAATTCTGATGTAATTTTTAGATTTATTTTTACTGCATGGGTAAAGAAAAAACTTGATCTTGCCTTTTTAAAAAAATTGTTATTAACATGCATTGAGATGCGGACAGTTTTATCCATTTTTTACACTTTTTTGGCAGCTACATTTTAAAACTTCTGAATTTTCATTTAGTTAGAAATTACATTTCTATTGTCAGACAATATGTAACCATACCTAAATTATTATTTTTACTGCTCCAGTACTAAATTTGGCCTAACCCATTTAAGACATTTTTAGAGACAGATTTGCATTTGAGCTGATTATGTGAATGCCAAGTTTCAGCCTACAATGACTGAAAACAGCTGAATAGTGAAATAGTGAGTGACACTGTTCATAAAGGAAACAGCTCCTGACCCTCAATGACAGCTCTGTGAATATGATGGGACAATCACTTGAGGATTGTTCACAGTTATTACTACGCAGGTTCTTAATTTATTGCTATCCTCCATCATCAGAATATGTTCTGTAACTCACATTTTTAGAGTGCTGCATTTTATTTCCGTCTGTTTCCTCCGAGTGATATCTTGTGAAGGGCCACAATATTCATAAGATCACTTGCATTTATTTTCATATGGCTACACTCTCCTTTTGGGCATAGCCTTCAAACAGAGATGCTGCAACATGTTGTGCCACAGCAAGGGTAACCCCAGGAAATCACGTGCTTCAGGCAGTCCAATAAAGCACAGCTTTTCTTGTTTTTCCCCTTTTCTGGATAGTAAGTTGCAATTAGCTAATGTAGCAATGAGTTTGGCCAGTCCTTAAATAATTTCCCCTGTGCTGAGTGCATGTGTGTGCATATACAGAGTGAGGGTGAGTGAGACAAGCACCAGTGCCTTACAATAGATTCATTACTGGGGTTCTGGAGGTGTGTGTCACCTCTCACTCCTTTTTTTTTTTTTTTTTCTTTTTGTCCTTCTTCATTTCTTTCTCTCCTGCTCTTCACATTCTCATTCACACCTGTGCAAGTAAGTCTGAGGTCTGGGGGAGGCAGGCTCAAGTTCACACTCACAGTCACTGTATTCCCTTCGGAGTATCTCACACCCTGGCTCTAATTTACAGGGAACAATGCACAATTCTGTCTGAGGAAGTCTGATGAGAAGATCTGGTCCTGATGTATTAGTCCAAAGGGCAAAGTATGAATGTCACCAATGTGTTTCATGGATTACATAGTTTATAAATTTTATTGCATAGTCTATAATTTTTTCCTGAAGAACACTAACAAGATAATTTTTAGTATTTGAAGCATTTTTAGCCTCTACTTCAAAAAAAACCAAGCAACTAAACAACAAAACCCAGAAAAAAGAAAACAGAAATAGAAAGAAAAATTTTGGGGGATACCCCTATTATTTCTCTAAACCGCATCCTGCATTTTAAACCTAGATACTCCTTTACTCTTTCGTATGTACAACAGAACAGATTCAAACATATGATTCTGAAAGACTTCACATAAAAAATACACCTATTCATCCATAACTCTGAGGTAGTATCATTTAGCCATGTTTGTCAGTGGAAGGGAGTAAGGAGCTATAGAGAAGGAAGAGTCTCTTCTTCCTCTACAGTGTGGAGTGTAGATCTGGTACTCAATATATTAAATAAAAAGGGGTAGGGGGAAATAACTAGCTTCACCCAGGATTTTGCCTATTCTTTTAGGTTCCCTTGGTTGTGGGACTCCCAAAAAAGTGGATTTAGTTTTGAGCAACAGCCACCTGAAAAAAGAACCCCATCTAAACTAAACCAGGAACCAACCCAAAATATATATAAGTATATATATATATTTAGTGTCTAAATTCAGAGTCTTTAACACCATTCTTTGTTTTACTGAGGACATAGCAAGTTTCTTGCAAAAAATCTGTCACTTATTGGCATCTGTAGGTGAATGGGATGGAACAGTCTTAAGAGCACTTGAACAATTAGTTCTGCTGTAACTTTTACAAAGCCTTTGGTTTAGCCTTGTTAGACATTTTGTGTCTCAGATTTTATACTGTTTGAAGTGTCTCTTTATACATTATTCATGTTCCCATCGGCACAATATTGAATTTTGGCATCCTTCCAAGGACTGATAACATTCAATTCCAAAATGAGACTGAAAAGAAAAGGAGGGGAGAAAAAGATCGTATTTCTCATTTTTCACTGAAATTTATCTGACCACTGACCTACTTTATTTTCTTGAATATCATGAGAGATAAAAGTGGATGGATGAAATAGTTTCTACAGGTATCTGAGTGAAAGTGAAATTAAATGGAGGGAATACAATCTTAAAGAGACTGGGGCAAATTTACAATTGGGATTATGCCATCTATGGGTAGTATAGAATTTATTGTAGTTTTCTTATAGAAGAAACTGAACATGTAAATTTGTACAATCATACTTTTTACATTTAGTAAAAATGTGCTATGACCTTTCAAACACTGAGGCTTGGGCAAGGATCAGATGGAGTTTGAGAAGTTGATGTTTTAGTACTGGTGTGATCCCTGTAAGCTCAGCTTTATTACACTCCTTCAGGAGCTTCTGCCTAAAGCCATGGATGCAGTAAATTCTGGTGTTGATAGAAAGCTGTCTTATCTTCAAGGATAAACTGTGAAGGAATGTTGGTACCACTGCCCTTCCTCCATGAGGACAGCATTTGCATGGCTCAGACTTTACCAGCAGAGAACACCTCCTCCTGCAGCTTTGTCAGACAGGATGCCACAGAACATGGTATTCCTCTAGCTTGTGCTAGCTCTGGAACAAATGCCTCTCCACCGATTTGATAATATTTGTCAAAAAGTCAGTGGAAAGTAACAGGTGTTATTAAAGTAGATACAAATTAACTTCATGCTCTTGTTCTGGTCTGTTTGAATTGCCTCTGTGGAGAAGAGATCTGCGACTTCATGATATCTAGCAAAACAGCAACATGAAATAATTGCTTGGACTTCATTTCAGTGAGAAGCCAGCCAAGTGTGCACTCAAACTGGGAACTACATGGACAAACCCAAAAATTAACAGCCATGCTGATGACCTCTGTGCCAGCATCTAAGATGGATTGATCTCAGGGATGGCTCCTCATTAAGTCATCTGACTAACCCAGCACTGCCTTCCAATGCATAACACTCCTCTACGGCCCCTAGAAGCAAGCACTTCTAGACAAAAATCATCATCTGGTTTAATCAAAACTGGCAGCTGTTACATTTATGTTGATAAACTAGAATAGTTCCACTTTTTTTAGCGACAATTACCACTGCATTGGGTTGCAGAAAGAACCAACACAATTATAAATTTATTTTTTTTCGGAGTAATGCTGAGTTGGATCGAAAGATAACTATTGTTTCCAGAGTAGGAAATTATTGGCAATCACATTTTTAGGCACTTTCTGTTATATCAAAGACATTGTAGACATTGTAGAACACACTGGATAAAAATCTATGTTTCATCCTCGTTAGGGATTATTTTCTCTATTGCACTGACCAAGAGGACAGGACATACCTGAAATTCAAGTTCTTTACTGTGACCAGGCATGCATGGAGGAGCAACAACTTAGGCACTTAGATGGATGAATGCCTCCAAATATTCCATAGGATCATTCTCTCATTCTGCTAAGCCGGTGTGTAAGTGCCATGCTGAGCAAGGCCTTCTGAAAGCGTCACTCTGTGTGGTATCCTTGACTTCGATGCTCTTGTCCTCATTTTCAGGACATTTTTCTCTTGATTTTGTCTTTTTAATTTTCAAAATTTGTCTTTTCTTCAGGCTCTTAGTGAAGACTGGGTTGAGAGATGAACAGCCTTCAACTTATTTTTTCCGCATGATAAGTGTTGGATATTTATGTGCTGAATTGTGATGAGCTGTCCTTTCTATATTGCATATTACTGGGTATTTTAATTCATGAGATGGAATTCAGAGCAGAGAGGTGCTTCTGAATGTTTTTGTAGCTCTAAATAAATAAATGAGGCAGACGAGTTTTTGTCTCCTCATCTGCCTCTTCAGCAAGTGCATTTCTTTGCTCTTCATTTTAGCTACCTCAGTGACAGACATCATGAGAATCAAAAGAAACAACATCACCATCTTATTGGCATTCTCTCTTTTGAGAGAAGGATAGAACAGAACTGAGAAACTACTCACCTTTTTCATTTGTTTTCTTCATAAGTCTGGAACACAAAGAGTTTCACCAGAGTTGTGCAGACAATATTTCTAAGCTGTCCTCAAAATAATTACTAAAAAGTTCTCCCTTGGGCATCTGCACATCCTATATTCTTCCCATCATGTGAGTATGAGAAAGCATCTTAAAAATGTGTCAACAACAAGAATTTTACCTTTTGGTTTTTATCTTCCCCCACTCCCAAGCTGTTGTGTTTTTCACCAACCTCACGTATCTGCTTTTTGCAAAAAAAACAAGAAAAATTGAAGAAATGTTCAGAAAGTATGAAAATTTTCCAGTATAAATACAACATACAATAAAGGCTTTAAATATTAGCATAATAATAATGCCTCTTTCAGCTTCCTTCTGCAAAAATGCATAAACATGGAGCAGGATTAAAGTAATGTACTATTGATAATGCTCCTGAGTTGAACAAGTGACTTGGTCAAACACTGGCCAAAAATTCTTACTAAATAAGTAAAAATGTCAGTGTAACATTCATTACATGTTTAAAAGCTGGGGTGAAAAATGTATGATTCCTCTGGCTTTCTTTTATGATTGTGTGCTGTAAACTCCTTTTTCCTTTTTCCATCCCTTTCATATTTCCCTTTTGTCTCTGAAAAGGGCAGGAGAAGAATACAAAAAGTGGTAATTTAGTTTTTAATGCCTTAAAAATTTGTCATTATTTTCTTTATCAGGGTTAATTCTTAAGATACTTGAGAATAGAGGTAGAAATAGCTGTGACTAAGGCCCTCTGAGCTCCTTGTTCAGTCTTGAGGATGCCACATTTTTTGCCTTATGCCTACATTCCAAGGGATACCTAGACTGCTGACAACCACAAAGGTTCTGTGACAGGCAGCATGTTTTTGTTTGAAAAGCTCCTCTGAGCTCCTGAGATGGAAAGATCTACAGCAGCAGGGAATATTCCTTAAGATTATATGCAAGTAAACATAGAAGACAACTCTTCTAGCAGACTAGAAAATAAGAAATTAAGTTGCATTCCCTGAGTTGTTTAACCGTGGCCTTGCTTCTCGTTTTTTACAACAAATACAGAACAATGAAAAGGTGATTCTATCACTATCAGTGAACTCTGAGCTTTCATGCCAAATATTCTTTATTCATGTATTTTTGTAGGTAGAAAGTCAAGGAATACTGTGCTTTGGGGGAGAACAGACTCTTTGTGGTTCACACTGACAGAAACTACTGCAGGAGTTACATCTTTCTGTGTCACAGGTCACAGGGCTCCCTTTAACAGGGCATGGTGTGAGGACAAGCAGATCCTGGGAATTGCCATATGCAAACTGTTCATTAGAAATTACTGTCCTACTGCAAACACCAAAATCCACCAATGCATGTCTAGTTATCCATCCAGCTTAATTCCTCTGAAAAAAGTTGGAGCTTTTTTCCAGTTTTTTTATCTATCCAGTGTAGTTATCTACAGAAAGAGATCTAATGACCTGATTTTAAAACTTGTCTGCCATTGCATTGGGCAACAGGCAATATTTCTTGCTAGACTTTTAGTTTTGTTTTTTCTAGTGAGCACGTGGAATGGGATGCAGCATGACCAATAAATCGTTTCACCTAAGTAGAGGTGGATCACTAGCTAGGCTTGCCATAGCTGGTTCATTACTGGACAGGTCCCTGTTTTATCAAAAACCGTATCTAGAAGAGAATTAAGTATTACCTGAAGTCAGTGTGTTAGGAAGCTAGAAATAGAACTTACAGCCAGAGTAATTTGCTATGGGAAGCAAAAACCAGCACTATTCAAATATTTAAAGACATCTTGTGGGCAAGCAAATGTGTAAATGTGGCTGGGGTGGCAGAGTAAGGTAATATGATATTCCAGCTATATGAGTGTTTCTTTCTTTAACAGTCCTTCGTTTTATTTAAGAGACCTAGAAGGATTGTGAGCTCCTGGGTGTATAGTTCAACACTAAGGAACGCATTTCTCCAAGAAGAAACTAAGGAGCCAAAGGTGTAGTATATGTGAGATTAGCCTGCCCTGGTTTTGTGCCAGTCTATAATTTTGTTAAGTTTAAAGAATTGGAGTTAGACATAGTTTGATACCTCTATAGGTCACAAGCTGCTTGGGAGAAAGATTTTTAATGAGTTAAACACTGCCTGGAGGTGAGACACTGCAATTTTAGGGCTTTAAATGGCTCTGTCACAGAGAAATCTAAAGTACTGCACAAATAAAGAGAAGCAGAAAGGTCATTATCTCTGGCTCATGCCCTGGGAAGAGTCTCTATATGGCTTTTTCTTCCAGTTCCTCTTCTTTACCAGCATTTGTTTTCTCAGAGGATGTCTTGTGTTTTACACTTACTTTCTAATGTTTGATAGTCAGTCTAAATGAAATAAGAAAGCAATGGTTTTTGGAATAGCATCATTTGGTAGAATTTGGAAGCAAAACAGAAATGTGGAAAATATAGCTCCTTCAAGACCAAAATGTGTGAAGAAAGTCTGTTAAAAATTAACATAGAAGTGTTTGAGCAGGAGGGAAAGAAGGATGTTCCTGATTTAGGGATCAATTCTGAACAGCATGTGGCCATCTTGAAGAGGTGGAGGTTCAACAGATTTTAGAGAAGGGGGATCAAAGGAATATTTTTACTTAATTTATGTTGCTGCTAAGAACTAATTGAAGTGTAGGGGAACATCTATATTTTAGCTAGAGAAATGAAGGATGCAGAAGGAATGACTGAGTCAGCCCAGTGTTTGCCCAACCTGGTGTGGAGAAAATGTGAGCTCTGAGTAATAAATTATAGATATCAGTGACACAGTAACATAAAATAAATAAGCCTGAAAATATTAAGAACAAATACATAATTCTATGGTACTACTAAGGATCCTTTAATTAAGAACCCTTTAATCCAGGCTGGCCAGGAGCCCACACACAAGGAGGAGGAATGAGGTGCCCAGGGTCCAGGAGCCTTTGCCAGTTACATGACAGGTCTCAGCAGAGTACTCACCAATAGATGAGATCTGGAGAAACATCCTTAGGGAAGCCTAACTCCAGAGACGCCGTCCTCTGCCCTCTCTCTTGCAGGAGTGCGGGGAGATCTCAGTGCAGGCAGGAGCTGTCCTCAGGCCATGCTGTGGCACTCACAGGCTGCCGTTCATTCATGGGCACAGAGGCAGGGCATTCCCACAGTTTTTTGAGTTCCCTGTGTTTAAACAAATATAAGACCTATTTGGGCAGAGACAGACGAGGATGAATGTCTGGGAGTACCAATTTTGAAGCTGTTGACACTTGAGGCTGCCATGGATACAGCTGCATGGGATATGGGCTCCTTGCCTAATATTATCTGCTTTTCCTGAGCTCAGTAAAGAGAAGGGAGGGGAGGCAGGGCCAGAGAGTGAATCAGATGCCTGAAATTAGTTGCTGTGAAATCTTTTCTCATTTAATACCAATCTCAAAGGCCAGACTGCAGTTGCAAGAAAGGCAATAATAGACAACATTAAACTCTGTGCAGTCTGTCTGGGCTTCAAATCTTCAAGAAAAAGCTCCACACTGCTAACACCCTGCCTCCTATCTCCACAGAGCAGTCAGTGCATAAAACTCCTGGTACCAAGTGTGTGCAGCACTGGATACTTAGTCATGAGGGGGAACAAGGCTGGCAGCAGAGCTTAGTGCCTGCAGAGAGAAAGCATTTACCAGCTGATGCTTCAAACAGCAGCTGCAGCATCCTCAGATTCACCAGCTCCCACTCAAAGACCTTGCCTGAATCGATTCAACATACACCAGGAAGGCCATGTGCATCCAGGGAGGAGCCTACTCTAAGCAGAGAAACATCTGGCCATGAATATGAAATAATCTTTACCCCACTGGGACCAACAAGGATAAAGGTGGGGGCTCTATGTGTTGTGGGAGGGGAACAGAATCTTTCCAGTGTCAATGATGTCCATATACCATTTGCAAGGGAAGGAAAGCAGTGAAAAATGCTGCTTTTGAGAATGGGAGAGGCTGAGGCACAGATCAGTAATAATGCATTGGAAATTAAGGAAAATCAAGGCCTGCTACCTCATCATTCAAGAGGTGTTGGACCTGGGCTTGCACCGGGGAGAGGGACCTGTACTGGAACCAGGCAGACTGAGCTGGGATCCCATTATTGGGTTGCTGCAACTTTGGCCTTACTGCGTACATCTGGAAGGATACTATTGGTTGGCATTGGCTTTTGTATGTATAGAACTTGGGAATGTCTTTCCAAAACATACTATAACAAAATATGCTGTGCTCTCTACAAGATATTTGTGGGTTTAAGTATATATGTATCTGTTTTCTACTATTTATATGTTATATGAATATATATAGATGGGGGAAAGAATAAATACCTGACATATGGGTAAAATATGAGTCTATGGTCAAGCATTTGTTCTGAATAGTGAAGAGATTCAGAATAGAAAAGGGCAATATTTTTTAGTGACTGAGATGGACCTTTATAATTTTAAAAGGATCTTTATACTGTATTATTTGTCCATTACTTTCCAGAAGGGTATACATGATATATGACTGAATACCACAAACAGTTTCTTTAAGGAAGTATTTTCTACTTGTCAATAAATGGACAGCATAGCTGAGAAGAGGATTGCATGACCTTTTTTCCAGATTTCCTGGCTGGCAGTCTGTGCTCACCTCCCAGTGGCCCTCTGCTCTGCTGCTCTGGCAGTGTTTAATGTTCAGTTGGAGAGAAAAGAGAGGATTGTCCTTTCAGAATGTACATACATCAGCCCTGACTGAAAGAGAAATACAGCAGGAAACACTGATTCCAAATTGCTATTTAAAGTGTCGGACTTCTTCTGAAATGCAGACAAAACAGAAATAAAACACAAGCTAAAAGCAGTGATTTTTGTTCAAGCAGAGAAAGGACTCCCTTTTGGCTCCTTTTTAAAGGCATTAGCTATATCCAAAGAGAAGTTGAAATGGGGTGAGAATAAAATGGTATTTCTGATGTAAACAACTGAGCTTTGGTAGCAATAACTACTTCTTTAGATACTGGTTTCTGCTGTACTGGAATTTGGGAGGTAAAAATGGTTTCTTATTCTTGGTGGTAAATCTGCTGGGCTAAATCTGAAGCTAAAAGCTCCAAAATCTCCAGGCAAAGCTTGCCAAGTCTAAAGAATCCTACTGAACGTATGTCATCTGGAGGCTGATACATGAGCTACTGCTCATATACTGCACAGAATTATGCAAGGCCCTCCACACAGGAGACTGGGGTTTTGTGGCTGAGAAGTGGGTCTGGATCTGCTCCACTCTTTGGTGTGGGGAGAATGATTATTGCATACTAGATGGGCAGTACTGTGTATTGCATGTGACATGCTTGCTCACTGGGCTTTTTTCTCTTACCTAGCCTGTCAGTAATCAGAGATCAGAACTTGCGTGGCAGTTTCTGGACTAATATCACTTGATGCATTAGCCAGATCTAAAAATGAATCACCTGCTGTGCTGCTCCCCAGACATTCTTTTATTATTCTCCTTGAGTGATAGCAGATACAGATGATACCCCAAACTACCAAAATTTCTTTGGGTTTAGTGCCAATATTTAATGCCTTAAAAATGAGAAGATATAGCTCTTATCTATACTTAGAAAAGCCTTTTTGGGCATGCAACATGATGTCCAATTCTAGCAGAGACATATCCAGGGCTGCCATCTGCCACATTGAGCCTATTCCTTCCTGATTCTGATCCAATGCCAATTAAATCTAGCATACAGAAAGCAGAGGTAAAGAGCCCAAAACAATAAAGAGATCATGAAGATCACAAAGGGAAGTTAATGCCTCATTCATACACCAGTAGGGATCTATCCACTAGCAAAGGGCTTGAAATAAAGAGCAGAAGCAGGAGACCAGAAAAAAATATAGTGACTGCAGGACAAAAGAAATGCCACTGTGTTGGTATTCCTGAAGCACTTCAGCCACCCTTTTTGATTAGAGTAGGCAACAATGACCTTGTCTCAGAGAACTGGTATGAGCAGTCATTGGCTTTTTCTTGCTGGTTTATTTAACTTACTAATGAACCAATATATAAACATACACTTGAATCATGATTTTAAAGAGTTAAGATTTTAGCTGAGGGTTAGAACCAATTCATATTGAAGTTAGATACACCAACAATAGGTTAATGATTATTAGATGCTTAAGCTAAAGCTAATTGTTATATTGTGAACTTATTTGTAGAAAGATGTGGAACAAGTGAACTGTTATAGGAAGATATTGAAACCAGTAGAACAACACCCAACACCTAAACTCTATGTTAATCCACCACGAAGCAGGGGGCCTTGGATCGTGCCAGAGGGTCACAGAGACCTGAGAAAGACCTTCCTGACTTCATCCCTGGGACCACTGACAGAATTCGAGACCACTGACCCAATTCAAGAGAAGAATTATGCATGCATGAAGGACTAAAAACCTCATTTTAATACAAAGTGGGGATGGGAGATGTTGGGGTTATGCATACGTATTATTTTTGGAAATAAATAGAGGGTAAAGAACTTTGTACAGGGTGACCATGCCTTTCAGGAATGACCCCTGTGCTGCCTGCTGGTGTAATAAACATACCACTTTCTAACTTTAACTAGTTAGAGAGTCTTTGTCCATGATCTTTGGTTTTAACGGCTCACACTTGTATGTGCAGAAAATACAGACTTTAAAATTAAACTGTTTTCAGAGAAGGCCAAAAAATAGAGATGCAACTGCTCGTGCTAAGGTGCTAAGCATCTGATCAGCTCAGGAACACTGTGCCCTGGATGGAGCTGGATGCAGTCTCTGGCAGGTGGGCATCACTAGTACCACTTTCTTCTCCCCCATAGAACAGAATAATCAACAACAGACCACTTATTTCAAGCTAGAAAGGCAGCTGTAGGTGGCTCTCTGTGAGAGCTAAGGGCAGAACATAAGAACAGAAGAAATGTTTTATTGTTCAAACCCAAACAGGATACTTCCTCTTATAGCTACAGCTGCTCAGGTCACTGTAGCTTATTTTCTGAGGTTTTCTAGTTTGTCGTGGTGTTGTATAGGGTTTGTCTGGCTTTTGCCTATTTATGCAGTACTTGCCTGGCTTCTTTTTACATCCATATAAGTCTTTTCATAGCCACAATAGGAAGGAACTCCACATGTTCCACTTGCATGAAGAACTAGCTCCTTTTGCTGGCTTTGAACCCAGCTCTTGCTTTTTTGTCCTTAGTTCTGGTGTTGGAGTGGCAGTAGTGACTGGTCTTTGCTCACCTTCTTTATGTTGCTAAGGATTTCTTGGACCTTTACTCTAAACCCCTAAAACACCTCTTTTCCATAATAAACAGTCCCAGACTTTTCCTCTTACTGAAGCTTTTCCTGCTTTTATTTATCCCTGTGGGTCTTCTATGAACCATATATGTTCTTTTGCAGATGAGGAGAGCAGAACTGAACATAATATTCAAGGCATGGGCAAAACATGGATTTATACTGCAGCATGATGATTTTTGCTTTGTTCTCTATTGTCTTCGTGATAATTCCAAACATTTGTTGTTCTGCTCTCTCAACAGCTATAGAACAGTAGCATGATGCTTTTTGTGGACCTATATATCATAACATGAAGCTCTTGTTCCCAAGTGACAATAATCAGTGTAGAGCTCACAATTTTTGTGTGAAGCGAAGATTGGTTTTCCTCCAGTACATCACTTTACATTTATCCACAATGAATTTCATCTATCAATTTATTGTCCAGCTGCTTGGCCCCTTAAAGTAAGAAAAAGCCATCATGGTTGTTCTTGTTCTTAGTGCCTTCGATATTTGTATATTTTCTGCAAAAAAAAAAAAATTCTGTTATCTCCTCACTCATTCTCTTCTCAAGGTGATAAAATTTGAGTGTCTTAAACAGTAAAAGTTTTAGCACCATTTCATGCAGAATTTGACTAGAGATTGCACTGAAAAATGACCATTAATGCTATTTTCTCTTTTGATTTTTGTATGCAGTTTTATTTTCTGCACATGCTTATTTCCTTTCTCTTTGACAAAAGAGTTTTAAGAAGCCTCTTGGAAATCCAGTTGCATCAAACATATACCCACTTAACCCTCTTCTTGCACCTTAAAGAAGCCGTGCTGACAACTCTCAAACGAGGCACTGTCAGTGGATAACGTCTCTGATGAATTCTCTTCCCCCTAACATGGCTCTTGCTGTGCTCCTCTAAGTGACTCATTTTTGACAGGCAATTATTTTAGCTACGGTCCCATTTCCAGTTCTCAACAATAGCTCAAGAATGAGTATGCATCAGCTCTTGGAAACTGGCCACAGCAATCTCATGGGGACCTGTCATGTCAAATCTACCAATACATTTGTTGTGAAGGTCTGTGAGGTGCTGTCCAGATGATTTACCCTGATGAGCATCCACAGTGTCCATAGTGCTCTGTCTGTGAGTGTGTGTGCACCCTGTTGCAGCAGCCTGTTTGCCCCACAGAATATCAGCTTCCACAGTGGCAAGGCACCCGCCTGCATGCATCTTATCAAATTGTTAACTACTAGCATGGTGCCTCAGTATCTCATACTGATGAGGACCTCTTCTGTCAGTTCTCAATTTCTTTAGTAACCACTGAGTGTCCTTTCAGGGCAAGCCATTGGGGCTTCTGGTGAGATTGCTTTCCTACTAGCACAGAAAACATCTTAAAGTTAGCACACCTCAAGGCCTGCAGGAAACTGTTCTAACTCTACTAAAGAGCAAGCAGCTCAATGGTATTTCTAGGTTTGGCCTCTGTCATTAAAAAAGAAAGACCTCTTTCTATTTGAAGGTATGCTGGTGTGGTATGCAGAGTTTAAGGCACAAATCAGCGGTGCCTCTGCCTGTCTCAAGGGGTATAGTCTCTCTCACACCTTCCAAATACTTACCAGATTTGATCTTAGGGTATTGTTTTCACTGTTAGAAGACTGAAAACCAAGAATAAATATTTGCATGTAAAATAAGCTGCCTTATTGTGGACATTGAGTATTAATCAGACTCCATATATTTTCATGGACACAGGCTCAGACCTGCTCCAGAGAGCTCACACACAGGCTGCCTCTTCCTCAGAGGGTCCACCTAGATTTTCTCGAAATCTTTCTGGACGAATCCAGCTGAGATTTCTCTCTGTGCCACAGGCTGGGCTTGTCCTTAGGAAAAGAAGTTGTACAGGCAAAATTCAAACACCTATAAACAAAGGGTGTTCATTAAGAACCAACAGATGCATGGTGGAGCATGGATCAAAAGTGAGTGGTAGACTTGCTTAAGAAGGAGAGAGCCCTAGCTGCTGGTAACCTTGGGGACGGTTACATAAAACGCTGTGGGCAAAAGAGTCCAGCTGCTGGACAGTGCCTCTTGACAAATCCTGATCCATAGCTTCCTTTGAAATGCTGGTGAAACGCTTCCAAATGCCTGCTTACTGCTTCTCAGAGCTGCTACTATGACTGTGGATAGTAGCAAGCACTGTTTTGTCCATAACTTAACTAAAGTGAAAGGAAGTCCTGGCTAGATCATTGTGATTGGCTACTGTTCTTTGCCATGGAAGCTTGTGTTGGTGTGGCCCCTCCTGATAGCTGACAGAAATCCCTCTGTGTGATTAAACAGATGGGTCATTTAAAAAAATTGTGAGAAGAACAAGCAGGACTCTGAGGCAAAAAAAAAAACCAAACAAGCAAGCAAACAAAATGTACACAGGTGCTGGTGTCCAAACACTTCTGCTAAACCTAAATAAGATCTACCACGTGAACGTGGGAGGCTTCCTTTGGGGCAGCCTCTTCCTTTGGTCTCTTGTTAAGAGGAGCACAGGGGATGCTTGAGCTGTTGAGACCTGCGTGGTATGTGTTTATGGACAGGGGGATGTAAGGCTGCAATATGAAACTCCTTCAAGAGGACATCTCTTAGGTAAGAATCATTTGGACTAGGTGTGGATGTAGATAGTGATCTCCATTGTGTCTTTGCACTTGGACCTCTTGCTTGTAGCTGTTTCAGTTGGATTGCTCTCAGGACGTCTCAGGAGTAGCTTCAAGGAGTAAGCTGTGTGGAGGGACACAGTGGTGGGAGGTGAGGAATCTAACAAAGAAAGCTGTGAACTAAAAGACCTAAAAGACAGTCTTTGGGTCTGTCTTGTACTGGATGCTTTTGGATAAAGAGGTTTTTTTAAGGGGAACGAGAGAGAAGGGGGTAATTTAAAATTTCATTTGCGCTTGTAGTCACAAGCCTTTGATGTTCTTGGGGAGCTACCTCTTATCTCCAAAATTCTACACTAAAATAATAAAAAATTCAAAGAGTGTATGCTTCTACATGCCAACAGGTTGTTCAGCGTAATCTGAATACACCTTTGTGCAAACACTCCTGTCTAAGTCTCAGTAAAAATATCTACATCACTCGTCAGTGAAAAATATCTACATGGTTACATGTTTGAATGTGTCAGAGTTTCCATCTAACTTCCAGGTTGGGCAGTTCATGTGTAGCAAAAATGATAACAAGTATAAAGCAAAAGGGGAATTATGAAACCATGAGGAGATGTGCTTTATTTATTACATACGAAATAAAAGAAAAAAACTCACACTTTTTTAAGCGCACATGATTCTCACTTTGATTATTTTTAAAGTGTTGGGTTATCCTATCTTTTACAGATATAAGTGAAAACTCCTCACAGTCCAGATGGAAAAAACATCTGAATATTTCTCTGTTTTGCTGATAAAAACATATGTAACACATTTATGAATACTACTTTTACTATCAAGCTGAGGATTTTTCTCACAAACATTTGAAATAATTTTCTGGTGGAACACTGCTTTTGGAACAATGCTTTAAAGCTTAAAAGTGTTCATGAAAGAACACAAGCATTAATATTTGTGGGCCTATACTGTTTTAAACTCATTTTCATCAGAATCTGTTGAAAGTACAAAATTTTTGCTTAGTTGATATACATGACCTAACCTGAAGGATAAAAAAAAAAAAAATTGACATATTTCTCAGGTTCTGAGGATTGCCAAAATGTATACATGAACACATGCCAATATTTTTAAGCCTGATACTCTTGTGTATAAAACCTATGTAAGGGTTTGGGTTTTTTTTAAGTGCTGGGTCAGACTGAGCATGTCTTGTTTCACCATTCCATTGGACCCATGTGCTGAACCACAGCTATTCCCAGTCCATACTTACCTTATAGTGTATACAAGACTTTTCCCAAAAGATCTCAGAAAGATTAATGTAAGTGATTTGAGCAATAAATACACCTACATGTCTGTTCTTCCAATAAAAATCTTGTAACATAGACAATCAAATTTCAGAGTTCTCCAAATACACACCTAGTAATACACACAATCTTAGTTCAGAGATTATCAACAGCTGAGTCAGATTTAAAGATTTAAAGTCATCTCACTGACTATGGGCCCTTGGACACCTAACTTAACTTAGTTAACACCTATTTTTAGATGACTAGAGACTCCAGCTAAATGCTCCTCCTAATATTTTCTGATATTTTATCCTCCACACGTGATTTTCAACTCAGATCCTTTTAATTTCCTTGTTTTCACTTGATTTTCAAATTTGATGTGAAGTCTTCTTTAGGTTTTATTTTTCTGAACGTAATACTGGGTGATTTTAAATGTTTTTCCTGTAGTAGTCTAGAGCTCAAATCCACATTTGTTTTATACTCATTTTAATTTTTTCTTTATTTATTTATTTATTTTTCTTTCTCTTTCTTTCTTTCTTTCTTTCTCTCTCTCTCTCTTTCTTTCTCTTTTTATTTTCCTCTTCTCTCAGTTTTGTTATACTCTTTTAAAAGCATGATCTGCTTTCCTTTCTCCTCTTTAGGATCTTGTTTTCTTCATTATCCAATAGTGCATCCAATGCTGCTTTTCTTATCTATTCACTGATGGTGGCCAAATGACAAGATAAAGTGATTTAGTAAATACTTGCTTGACTCCTTGCTTATCGCAGTTTGCAATCACATTCTACTAGTGAGGCTTTCTGTGCAAGCGAACTGTGAATCTATTTTCAACACTCCCCTCCACCATACTTTTCATTGCCCAGCCTGTGCCAATTCAAAAACTGCAGTGTGAAAGGAGGCACTCTTTCTCCTGCTGTGATTCTTGAATCAGCTTGAATATTTGTCAACACAACATTCCCAGTTTTTAATATGTGCTAATGATAGTAATATACATCCTGGAGAGATTTCCCTTCTGCTTAGTTCATTTTTGTTCTTTATCCTGGTGTATTGTCTCTGTGATGAACTAAATAGATTTAATGAATACTAATAACTATTATCTTTACTATGTGTTTAAATCAACAGGTAGGATATTTTCCCAATAACTGACTAATAAATTATATTAAAATAAGGGGATCTTAATGATTTACAATGAGGGGCAATTTTTCATTAATTTCTATGCAAAGGTATACGTGTAGCAAAACACTTGGCAGAAAAAGAGCAAAGAACCCTTTAGTAGGCACAGTGTGTTGCAAAAACTATATTATAATTAATAGACATGCATAAGAGGCTTTTTAGAAACCAGTCAGGTAATTCAATGCAGCAAGAGCTGGCTTTCATGGCTAAAAGATCTCCAAACTAAATTTTACATAATGTTGGACTAGTTCATACCGAATTATTAACATGGACTAGACTATAAACCAAAATCTTCATTAGCTTGGGTTTCTTGAATTATATATAATAATAAAACATAATAATATATATTAATATATTATATAGAATAGAAATATAATTATATATTTTTTAATTAAGCTAGGTCTTTCTGTAGGAAATTGTGACTCATAAATACCTTTGTGATTCTCTTCTGCAAAGTCACAGTCCCTGCCTGTGTTCACATAAATAGTTGTTGGCAGCTTTATGTATTTAGAATTCAGGCATTTTAAGGGTATTTATTCTTACAAAGTGGTATATAAATAAAAGCCAGTCAAAATGAAATTTCAACAAATGTAACGAATATTTTCTCAAGTGTCACCCCAGGGCATCACACTGAAGCAAACCCATGTGCTTTACTGTGTGCCAGTCTCTCATGCCTTGTGTCTCACTCCCTCCTCTCTAAATGCCTCTTTGCTTCTGAAATACTCGCCTGGCACTGACACTGGATTAAACAAGGATTCTCCAAATACACTCAGGGATTACTGCATCTCTGTGTTTGATTCTTGATTTGAATTTAAAGAAAGTGATTCTGACTTTGTAAAAAGAGGGTTTCCTTTTTCGGTCTGAATTTTATTTTCCTATCATATTTCATTATCAACTTCCCCCTTGTGACGTGGCTGGTTGGGCAGGGGTCCGAGCAACCTGGTGTAGTGAAAGGTGCCCATGGCATGGGCTTGGAGCCAGATGATCTTTAAGGACCCTTCCAACCCAAATCATTATATGATTCTATGATTCTATACAGCATGACAACAGCACTCATTTAGATGCAGAAACGGAAAAATTCCTAGGAATTAAACTTTTAAAATATTTATATAGAAATGCAGGTGATACAGTCATGAGTTTATAATTCCATTTGAAGATTTTTGGTATGGATACAGAAATGTCTTGTTTCTTATGAAAAGAAAGGATTTGCTACCTATGAAAAAGAGCATATATTTATATTAGAGCAAGTCAACTAAAACATGTTACTCATGGAAACTTTTTTCCCTGAAAATATTGCAAATATTTTCCCAAGTAACTACTTTAGAAATCAGTTTCACTGGAAAGTAACAATGTGAGATAATGACAAGTGTAAATAGACAGTGGGGGGAAAAGGAATTCCCTCACTTAAATTATCTGTTTAATAATTTCTATTTCCAGATTGCTTGAGGACAGAATCAAACTAAATTTGTTACATGCATGAAATAATTTCTATGCCAACTATAACATTGGTAAACAATGTAAAAGTAGGAGTCACAGTAGGTACTTAGAATATTGTAATACTATTTTTATGACACTTTCCTAGGGCTAGCTAAAAGAAGAAAAATACGGTTTTGCTTTTTATTTCTTTACTTCTACCTGCCAGTGCCATACTGTGCAATTCAATCCTCTAAAGGTAGTGGTGTTTGGATTTATCCTTTGATAAATAGTATTTTGTTCAATCTAAACCGAATTTATATTTGCAATTAGAACAGAAAATACTGTAAATTTAAGAGTTGCATTTCTAAAAAGTAGAAAAATGAATTGTTGTTCCTTAATGAAAATGCTGAATTATAAACACTCTCAGTCATGGTAGATGTAAACACACAGGCAGAATTGATGTTTCAAGTGTCTTTCTCCTGGTATGAAACCACTTTAATCATTTTCAAAGATTCATTAATTTTAATATATTTTTAATTAGTTCAGTAAACTTGTAAGTATGATGAAGAGATGGCAATCAAGATTGTTAATTTTAAGTATTAATATCCACTGTGACATCAAGGCTATAGGATTGTAATCAGTTAAAATGTTGCTTTTGGGAGAATTTGCTGACTGAATATAACTCTGAAAAATTAATGTATTTTGCTTAATCAAAGGAGGCAATATTTGAATCTCTGAACCAAATTACTCTTTTCAACAGTACGCTGGAATTGCATCCCACATATTCCACTTTAGCTGGTTAAGAAAAGAGCCATCAGGGAAAGCCATGCCTCAGATGAGATTATCATATTCTGCAGTCATAAATCAATAAACTTGAAAGAGGAGGGTGAAATAGAAGTTGAGAGTTGACATATAATGTAAATACATCCCATAACATTACTGGATTGGATACTCTACTTTTAAATGAAGGACTGAAATTTAGCTGCTTTTAGTGCTCCTAGCTGCTCCTAATGATTTTATGACAAAATTATTTTGCTATCCTTTAAGGGATGCAAGGGAAAAAATGGAAAATCAAGAATTTCCTTCCTTAATGACATGAAATAACTAAAGACTACTGTGATGATGCATCACGACTTATTAGTGATGCAGTGTTACTTCTTCAGAGGTTTAAGGACATCTCTCATTGTTTATTTGGACCTTTGTGGAATATCAGACAGGTCTTTGAAGAATATTCCTCTGGGTAAGAATACATGTTTCCCTTTATAGTCTTCAGTGCTCATGTTTATGGACTACAACATTAGTTATTCTTGAATGAATTTCCTTACAAATATTGACAAAAGGGCACAGACCTTTAATTATGTAACAATGGGCACCAATCAAACCTAATTTTAAATTTCTTAGTGGATATTTAGACTAAAGAGTGCTACAGCACTGTAAATATATTTTCAGTCTGGATTGGTATATTTGCTAGGGTACATTCCTCCCTAATTACATCAGAGAAGCACAGTGGTGTAGGAGTGCTCTTGTTCAAGCCCAAAAGCTTACGCAGTAAAAATTGTTAGTGGGTATTTGCAGCTGAAGTACCTTGGTGTCTGAATGTGCTCTATTCCCCCTTCTGCTAGCAATTACAGGATGCTTCACAAGGGATGCCAGGCTTTATGCAGTGTTCTTTATTTGTAGTAAATTAGGGAGATGTTCTGGAGCTCTGAGGTTGCTGAATATATTTACCAAAGGCCAGGTGACTGCAGTTATCATTTTACAGGAGAACAACTAGAAGTATCTAATTGTGCTTTGAGTGTATACATCCACAGCAGTCCAAATTACATCAGCAGTAGTGCTGCTATTTATACAGGTGGTAATAACACTACAGAAAATACCACCCACCTGGGAATAAGAGACTGTAGTAAAAGTCCTTATTTATCTGCCTATCAAAATACTCTAAGGCTGAATTTACAAAAGGATAGTGTTTATATTAACAGTGGAAAAACTGTACCTATGTTCTTTTCACTCATGGAAAACGGTCTGTGAGGGTTTTTTTTAATCTGTGCAGAGGAAAATCACCACAAAATCACAGTGTACTGTATAGTGAGGAAAACTACTAAACAAGTATAGATTGGAGGTCTGAGAAACAGGTTATAGAAGATCAAGGCTAAAATTCACTTATAAGGATGTCTGTTCTTACCCTTTCATGAATACCTACTCTGACCTGTAGTAGAATGGTGTCATGTTTTAGCATAAAGCTACAAATGGATGTATTGGTTTGGCACAACCTGGTTTTAGGTAGCAGGAGGGCTACAAGATGGTTCCTGTGGAAAGCTGCTGGAAGCTTTTTTCCTTTTTTCCCTCCTCTGCCCAGCTGTAGCAGGGGTGGGGGGAGTGTGTGAGCGAGCGACTCTGGTGTGTGCCTGGTGTTGGGCCAGTGTCAAACCACGACAGTGGAATACACGTGTAGACAGCACACAACCTCACTGAAGGTAGCAGTAACCCTGCTCTGGAGTCCTGCTGAGGTGCCACAGCAGTCAGGGCATGCTACCAAACATGTCTGTGTTTCCCAAGGGGCTGAGAACACTGAACGAGTTGTGGTTGTGCAGGGTATATTGGCTGTGCCATGCAGTCCCAGCTCAACTTTTCATGCTATTGAGACCCAGGGGAAGCAGAGGTTTCTGCACAGTGCTCCTGGGACCTCCTACAGCAAGGGCGAGTGCAGGCAGAAGCCCTCAGGAATCTCTCCACAGACTAAACATAGACTAGATCAATAGGCATTCCCATTGAACTACAATACTTAAACACTCTTTAGTTGGCTTAAGATGAGAAGTGCTGCAGGCATAATGATCTGGTGATGTTGTTCCACATTGACTTTTAGGAGGGAGAGAGAGAGAACATCACTTGTTACATCGGGGAAAGGTTGTCAACCTTACAGAGAAGTGAGTTATATATTTTCAGGTATATAGATATGTTTTGGTGAAGACTGGAATTTAAAACAAACCTCTACAGACTTAGCTAGTAGAACTGATCTTTAAAGAAATTCTTCAATTCCCCAAAAATTATGGTATTAGCTGTTTTTTGGTGTAGTTGTATGTAGGTCTTTCCAAATTGTTCACTTCAATTTTTCCTCACTTCACCACTGAGTGAACTATTGTATACTGGTATTTACTCTAAGTTAGCATAGTCCCCACCATTTCAACTCACACAAGTCTTTTGTACAGGTCCTCAAGAGTCTTCAAAAGTAAATTTAGTGTTAACATCTTTATAACTGGAAAGGCTGAGGGGAATCAATGGGGCTAGTCCATCAAAGTATATAGTGAATGTTTCTTCTAACACCTATTATATTTTCTAAGTGGGCTGTTATGCTTTTTATATCTTCACTGATAAAATTTATTTTCTTATAAGTGGTTTTGAATTAAGGTGGGAATAGAACATAAAATGGTAAATGTAGTACTTTCACACTAAACACACGTGATTGTTTTGGCCTGGAGCCTAAGAAGAACGAATAATTTTTCTCTGCTATAAGCTTCAGCATTAGTATTTTTCAAATTCTAAACACTTGCCAAAGAGCTAAAGATGCCTCTTCTCTCTCCTTCTCTATGTTTTGAGTTCTATTGCTTTTTGATGCACTCTCCTATGGCTTCTAATGTCTCTAAATAGTTTAATTCTGCAAGTGGGATTAAGAGAAATATGCACAGATGGCTAAAGCAGAGGCTTGGTCAGGTGATCTGTCATTAAAAACAACTGTGTTTTGTCTTGGCTATTACAGTCACTGGATCTAAACCTTGCTCAGGGAAAATTAAGGGTACTAAAAGATGAACCTGACCAGATTGTTATAGGCATGTGAGTGTAGTTCGTTCATGAATAGAAATACAATTCAGGACACCTAGATTTCATTCCAGTTATTGTCAGCCAACCTCTATGCTGTTACATTTGTCATACATGGATGACCTACCCTGGTGCCTATAGAAAACTTTTATAGGAGAGGGAAGATCTAGTTTGGGTGGCTGGTGTTACCTCAATGTTTTAAGTTAATTTGTTTAGGGCTTTATTCTGGTTTAGTGTTTAGGATTTAGAAGTGGTCCTAGTTTGTATCTAGTTCATATCTAATCCCTGATAGGGTTGATAAAGTGTTTTAGCAGATATAGGATGAGCCATTGATACATGAGAGCAGAATCAAACAGGGAAAAGCAACTTATGTGAAGGATCCTGGGGACTGGAGCAGGAGCAGTGTGCAATGTTGTTCCTGGTGCCTTTGCAGGAGTGAGGTCTGGAGGAGAAGGTGCTAATGAGAAACAGTTGGCATGCCAGTCCTTCATCTATCAAATGTGTGCCTTGTCCTGTGGTGCCTCTGCACCCTGGCAGTGCCAGCAGGCCTCTGGCATGTGTAGGCAGTCTGAACAAGTGTCATTGTAAGAGCACTGAAGGCTCATTGAAGACAAGGTGGTGAACGTCCCCTCACTTGCTAGAGTCAGAGAGTAGAGTTTGATGTCCTGCATGACATCCCAGGCTTGGCCTGGGCTTTGACAAACCACAATGTTCAGGTTATAATTCAGATGATACAAACACTTGGCATCGTAAAGGTCTATATGCACCAAAGAGAAACCCCTCTGTATTTGTCATAGAACATATTTTTTGAAGAGGGCAGTGATTCACAATGGGCTTCCTCAGATGCCCACAATTTGTACTGAATACCTTGGTTCTGGTGACAGTGCAAATCTCTGTGTTGGATCAGCCACAGATTTTAATTATCAGCATATGCTTCCCTGATGAGTTTCTTGCAAAAGATTTTGCTACATGCCTTTTTACTTGTGTAAGTACTGACTATATTTCATGCTCAGGGAAAAATTGGCACTTGCTTCCCTCACTGACATAGTTTTATGTGTTTTGTATTCCTCCTCTCAATTCACTTTTGTAGAAAGCCATACTTCAGTCAGGTTTATCCAAAATGCTTAAGCCTAAGCATTGATAGGTTATCATCACAAGGTGCATCCATGTGCATGAGTTACATTGGCAACAGTGGTGGTATTTGCACCATTTCAAGTGTACTTTCTTTACACTTCTGTACATGGATTTGCAGAATATAAGCTTAGTATTTGCAACATTTTGCACATTGCATGGCAAAGGGAGGGTTTCACAACATGTACTTGCCATCAAGGACAATAGGCAGGTGACTTCATTAATCCTTCACAAAACAGATGAAGAATTCAAGAATAACTTACAAAAGCCAGATTTTACAGTTTATGTTGCTTTGTCCAAATTTTAATGAGCAAGAAAGTAGCACTGCAAGGGATGAGTCAAGAGAAGCTCAAGAGAAAGCAGGAAAAGAGTTCAGTCTACTTTTTCCCGGTTCTCAGAGTATGATGATTTTCCCTGTCTAAAAGTCTGTGGCAGACTTCTAGGCACTAAGTGTTAATGCAGGTACAGACTCTTCTATGAGCTGATAACTCATGTCATTGAGACACAGGGCACTGACCTAATAGCATTCAGGCACCAAAACACTTCAGAGCAGCAATAGTAAGTAAAATGAAATCCCTATGATCCATGGTAAAACTAATGGTGGGAGTGTCTTTCAGGTCAGGCAGCCCCTGGCAGCTGCTGTTACTCAGGGTTTTGGCATTACCCCAAAAATACAGGTCCTTCTACCCAATTTTTCACCCTCTTGTTAGCAGCAGAAGAGGCAATTTTACTGCTGAGCACAGAATGCTTCCCCTTTACTCTTCTCTTTTTATGTCTGAAGAGCCCTGCACAGAGGGCTCTTCATGGGATAACAGAATCAATGCTGGTAATGCTTTCAAGAAATTTTAAGGTGAGCTGACTACCCAAACAAGCTAGTTTAAAGGCAACTTGGTTATGTCCGCACAATTTCAAGTATCTGCAGTGTAGGCATTTTTTCAGATATGCCAGTTCTCTTGACTAAAGCCACATTGGAACATTCTACTTGCCATATTATGATACAGTTATAGTGGGTTGACCTATATTGGCACTGAAATAGTATAAAATAAAATTAGAATGTTTTTAGTTTATGTCTGAATAAACACATCAACCTGAAATCCTGCTGTGGAGTGTATATCACAGGCAGAGGTACATAAGGGTCTGTGAATATTCTTCTACTTTATGCCCTATACATTCTTTCCTTCTGGCAGATCACATTTAATGGCTCTTATACTGTGTGGTGATATTTGCTTTTGTGCAAGTAGCAGCATTCTGTTCAATCATTTCCTGGAGAAGGCATACAAAAGACAGCCTTTCCTAACCCTTGTCTGCTTCCTTCACCTTCAGGCCTGTCTGCTTCACCATCAGTTTCTCTCTCAGCTGGAAAGAGATTCTTATGTTTCTTGCTAATGATTACTAACTTTGCATTTAAAAACTATTGGCTTACTGCAATGCCCAGAGGATCCCAGTGTAAAGAAGAGTGATAGCTGAAGTAGCCTAAGGGTGATGAAATCCACTCCCCTCATTTGGTATTGCCTCCCACTCGTTCAATTTTGGTCTTTATTGCAGCGAATAGAAAGAATAAAGTAGACCCCTCTAGACTTCTAAAATTTCCCTTGCAAAGTAACTTCTCAGTAAGAGATAGATCAAAAGATAGCTTGGGCACTGAGGTGCAGACTAGAAAAGAAGAAGAGGTCTCAAGACTCTAAGACTCTGTTGTTGCAAAGCCTAAAGGCAGGTTCCCAGCTTCAGAGAAGAATTCGCAGCATCACTCACTGTCCACTCCTGTACTGTACCAAAACCTGGGATCTACAACTGGCACTGAACCAAACCAAGAGATCCTGTGGGTAGGAAATGGCTGTGAGAGGTTCTACCCTCATGGTTTGGGCACATTTGAGAGACTTGGATTCAGATATTTGCCATCTGCTTCAGGGTTAGCTGGTTTTGGGCAACAGCTTTCTTCTGAAATGCATCTGTCCAGCCCCCATGGAGTTTGCCAGGGCAGGGTCTGGCAGCCAGTGCCTGTCCCACCAGCAAGGCCAGGAGCAGGGCAACTGTGAGACCTTGGGGCAGCCCCAATGCCAGGCTTCAGTCACCTCCCTGGACTCAGTTTGGAGCATCCCATGTCAGCATGGAGATTGAGCCTGCTGTGGCATTGTAGGTGCAGGGGCTGACAGCCCTGAGGGGCTGAAATGTGGTCCTGGCCTGTGGCAGGGTGGGGATTACACAGAGAGGGGTGAGCAGGGACAGGCAGGGCTGACAGGATGTCAGGGCCATGGTTGTGTGATATTTTGCACCCACCTTTTGTGTGGCACCAGGCACTGAGAACGTTCCCTGAAGGAGAAGGTATGGTCCCCAACCCTTCATACCCCGAGGAATTCCCTTCATTCCTCCTTTATTACTGGAGGATACCCATGTGTTTCAGCACTTCCACAATTTTTGTCCTCCACGATGCAAAACCCAGACAAAGGTGGCCAGCTCTTCACATAGGAACCACTGTATCCAAGTCAGGCTTGTGGAGCCCAGCCTAGTGTTGAGCCTGAGAGGTTGACTTGTCAGTACGGGTCTCTGCAACTTGCCCACTATAATTTCAGCACCAGTTACTGTAAGTGTGTGCATGTATTTCTGTTCTTTCACGGAAAATGTGAAATTCACACTGTTATATCTCGTTACTTTAGAATAAACTCTATGTGAAAATTTCTATTCTATTGAACTTTTGTTTGCATCTCTATAAATATCTCCCTGGTGTGAATACCAGTGTATTAAAAACATGGATGAAACCGAAAATCAAAATCTCTTCAGTGTGATAAAGGAAGCTGATTTAAATTAAAGAATTTTTTCGAAGTCATTGTTCAAAATTCCCTTATATAGAAGCAAATGAGCCAGTAGTATCATAAAAACTCCCCTACTTGCTAGTTCTAAGGATCTGTGAAGGAAATACAGGATTAATAACTCTGGTAAGTTTAGAACAGCATTGAAAATTATAGAGGATCTTGAAACACTGAAACTTTTAAATAAGTCCACTCTGAAGCTGTATTTTGAATGTAAAGAAAACTAAAGGAGAACTTCAAATGGCAGACCACATAATTCTTTAATTTAAACCATTTTGATTGCCTGTGAAATGAAAAACATGTGTAAGTAAAATGCTTATTTATATACATGTCTCAAGTGATTGATCATTTCTTTAGAGGTGAGGAGTAAAAGGTTAAGGGGTAAAAGACTCAACAAGGGAAATTCTGTTTAGATATTAAGGTCATTTTTTTTTTTTTGACTGTGACATTTGTCAGATATTGTACCAGATTTCCCACAGACTTCCAATATATCTATCCTTGGAGATATTCTTGGCTGTAATGAAAAATTCCCTGATTCCTCTAGATTGGCTCAGTTTTGAGCACTGTGTGGATCAGTTGACACCCAGAGGACCATCATTCTATGGGTGGGGAAGATTCAGAGGATTGCATATGAAAAATGGTGAAAATCAGAGTTAGCGGGACAAATTCTCTATCAAATTTTGGTCTTTGGTCTTTCTTTGTACAGCATACACTACTTAAAATTTCAGCAAAACCACAATCCCAATTAAAATTCGCCCTGGTGACATATAATTGATTGCTACTAAAAAAAAAGTATTACAGGTCCTCTGGACCCCATTTTTAAAAAAGGCTATAAAGTAATATAGAACTGAAGAACCACACATCCTGCAAGCAACTCTCCCCAGGACCATTATCTCTGTATGTACCTCTGTGTTGCATACAGATGTCATTCCTGGAAAAAGGAGGTAAGGGATTTACTGGACAGAATTAAAAGGACCAAAGATAACATTAAAAAATTATGGGTTTTACTTCTCATACTTGAGTAGCTGAGTGAATGAGACGAGTCCATTGGTGTGAGTGGAGGAGGCACAATCCAGGATCAGGCCTTTGATGATGATAGGTTCTGTGCTCTCAAAAGCATCAGCTGTGATTTTTGGAATCTTTAACAGGGATCTTTAATCACTTCACTTGATGAAACAAGGTGCTGTGGTCTTTAGCCTGTCCTTGAATTCAACTGATTCTGCAAGCAGATCTGATTTGGATGTTGTAAAAGTGACAGGAACTTGGAAATGGTAAGAAGGGAAAATGTATCAGTAAATTACCTAGTGGCAGTTTTCCCTGGCCCATTTAAAATGTTCCTGCCCTTTTCCTTCAGAGTCAGCCTCAAAGTTATTGTCATTACCTAATGGCTGGAAGAGCTGATGCCTCTGCTATTATTATTAACATATTTGATAACTGTCCCACTGAGAAGTGGCACAGGAGGGGATTTTTTTTGACAGCGAACCAAAAATCCTATATATGAAAGAAAACCTTAATTAAAAACAGCATAGCAAAGAGGGGTTTTGTGGTATATATTGTATAGCCTCAGAAAATGCTAAATTGTCCAGCTAAATTTTGTTGTGGTTTTAAGGTTTATTTTTGTATTTATGTGGTTCTGCCCCCTGCTACTACTAGACAATAATGCATATACTTTGCTTGTCTGAGTCCTAGGCAAACACAGGAGTGGCTTACCACACTGTTTAAGATTGAATGGAAGGTCTGAGGAAGAGTGGGGCTCTGTCAGGGCTGTCAGGGAGGCAGATGGTTGTGTTCCCTCAGAAAGAAAATTCTGGAAAAGAAAACAGGGCTGGAGAGGGTGTTTCACTTCCACAGAAAATTCCTCTTCCTGGAAATTTTCAACCCTTTTGAAGCCCTGCCATGTAGCCTGTCCCAGAAAAAGATTGCCAACTATTTGGTATTTGCTCCAAGATTATGGAAGATTTTATTTTTTTTAATATCAGTAGTAGTGTGCCGTAAAGGACTCTGCTTGAAATTAACTGATGAATACTCTAATCCCGGTAGAAACAGAATTTTTTAAATAAAGGAAAGGTTCTATTATCACAGAACCAAGAAAACACTTGATGCAATAAGAAGTAATTACGTTGGGATTCATGAGAGTAGAAAGAATTATTAGACAGGAGAGAGACCATGTGAGAAGCACAGAAGGAAACCAGAGAGGAAATAGCAAAAACACAACAATTACCTCTTAAAAGATTTTAAGTGAAGTCCATATGCTTTATGAGATGCGGTGTATACAGAAGCTGCAGGATAGAGGTTAAAAAAAGGATTGGATTATTTTTATGAAAGTAGTCTAGATTTCCTGTTGAATCACAATCTTTGTGTCTTTTACCACAGCTGATTGATTAGACCATGATATAGCAGAAAAATGTGTCAGAGGTGCATCAGCCTTGCAGAATTTATAACTTCAACTGACAGAAACAACACGGATGCATTTATACTTTAATTAGCAGGGGAAAATCCCATCAAGTATGGGGAACTGTGCCAATTTACACTAGAAGAGGACTTAATCCTTAATATTTTGGATAATCATACTCGAATGAAAATCTATAAATATTTTTAGCAGTCTGTATTCTAATTGCTTTATTGCACATAGTAAATTAAATAAACAAGTAATGTAATTCAAAACCTATTATGAGGGCTTGTATCCTGTTAACTGGGTCTGAAAATAAAATGCAGCCATTATTCAAATGTAACACACCCTTGAATTAATTGCATATTTTAGATTATTAATCTAACCCATATTTTTTGTTGGTTGCTCCACTCTTTTTTGTTCCTATTAGAACTCAGAAAGGTTTGTATTACGAACATGCTTGCCAATTGCTTAACTTACCCTAACGTACTGCATTATGTCTCCACAAAGATGTCTCAAGCCTGTGTACATAGAGGTAAAAAGGCAAAATGAATTCCTGGGTTCATGCATTTTTATGTTTCACTTGAATGCAATGATTATGCACTGTTAATACAGATTTTTTCAATGCTGACCTTTTTAGCATGTAAATAAATCATCTCCCTGCACAGTGCAATCAACAGGATACAGGGTGATTGATTCAGGAAAAATTCACTTGAAAACTTCAAGTAAATGATTTTATGAAAAAGCTTGCAGATATAGCACGGTCCAATCTAATGTGTAAGATGTGTTCATGAAGCATGCAGTTGCAATGCTGTAGTCTCTGCCTACCCATCGTGTCTATAGCTAAATGGTAATTCACTGTTTCTGTGGTTGTTAGAGCCTTTCTATTTGAAAAGAAAAGCAGATAACTAACAGTCCTAACTAGATAAAAAATAAATGCCTCTATTTTTTACAGATTTATGGACTGTGTCAAAATTGCTGAAGTACGATCCTTTCAGAAACCAGATATTTCCATGATGAAGGACAGAAATAACACAATCATAGGAATTCTTTTCCATAATTTATGCAAAAAATGTCTCCTAGCATGTAGATCCCTGGATTCCTGCAGTCGTGAAGCCTTTACTTCTCTTACAGAAGGCAGTCTTAAAATTTTATAAAAGTGGTTTGCACATCAAGGAGGCAGATTCAACTTCAGCTGGTTTATTATTGTGGGGTAGAGCAGAAAAATGTCATTTAAGTTTTTTCAGGGTCCAAATTTTCTTTCCCCTATGAATTCTTGCCTCTGATCCTTTTGAGAACATCGAGGGTCAGTGAGCAGCACTGCTGGAGAATATACTTGTGAGGATAATAGTGCTTGCTGAGAACAGGTCTTGCATGTATTTTGGGGGAATAAGGAGAAACCATAACAGAAACATTCAAGTTCCTGATATTTGCTGATCACAAATATCAGCCCTGAAAAAAACTAAAAACATTGCATATCAAAAGGAGGTCCTGTTTTTCAATTGCTAGAGCTCCAAACCTCGTCAGTAGCTGCTCCAGATGGCAGCTGCTAATGCTGCTCTTGTCAATCAGTTCTCTTGTTGGAGCCCGGGCTTCTATCAGAAACATCACCTGAAGGTGACACAAAGGTCGTTCCTCTGTGCTGGCAAAGTGCAGCAGTTGCTAGAAAGACAAGATAAAATAATTGTATTCATTGTCCCTGGTAAGGTGAAGGAAAATCCCTGTGACACGAAGTTCCCGGTCTGCTGAGACATCACAGTGTCAGCCTCTGACCTTGCACAAGAAAGGCCTTGCATTTCTGGCAGCAATGATGCACTGAAGGTAACATGGCTTATCATCTTTTGCTGCTTACACTTCATGCTTCTTGTCTTGTAAGGAATAAAAATGGCAAGGTTGAATTTCTTCATGCAGAGCTAAAGAAAACAAAGAACTATTCATAAAAGTGCAGCCACAAATGGATTTGACTGCAAAAGCTTTTAAAATATTTTATTTTAGTTTGTTAATAATTGTACGGTGAGCCCTTCTCTGAAATTAGAAAGACGATATATAATATGCTGCCTTGCATTTAATTAGAACATTTTATAATACTGCTTGTATGAATGAATAGCTTTGGACAAAATACAGTTGAGTTGTTCTTAATTTGGTCACTGGAGAACTGCCATTTTTTTCACTTACAACAATAGAAAGTGTGAAAAAAAATATTACAAAAGTGGCTGGCCCAGAATCTCAGCTATCACTAAGCAGCTCTCAGAACAGCCTGGGAACGACAGTGTGTGGGCATATAAATATAGACTTTTCACTCCTGTGGATGTCTGCGTCAGGATGGTTCTCCATGTTTTCCAACCTCTATTTTTCTTGTAGCAGTTAGTAAATGTTTAGGTCCATCAAAATACTGAAAATTGTGAAGGCATAGAACTGAATTGAACTAAACCCAAAAGAAAATAGTGGTGTTTTTTTTAAAGTGTTGGCAAATGGGCTCTAAAATTTCTATGCTTATCTAGGACAATGAATGCCTGTAATGAGTTTGCCTGTGTATTTTGTATGGTTTACAAAAGAACACTGTACTAAACTGAAAGCAGCATAACCAAAAATATCCAGAAAAAAAGCACTGCATGGTTAGGCAAATCCTTCCTACTGTAGCAAGATGCATGGTGAAGTCAGAGAGAAATTATCCCACATGTATTGTGTACTTCTAAAAAGTATAGAATAGCAAGATAATACAGGTTTCTAAATTATAGTCCTCTAAATTAGCTGTGTTGAAATGCATTAAATTAGATGAACCCTTCATGATAAGTGTTATCTCCTATGCAGAATGCTTCTAAGCAGAATAAAGAATCCTTTCCCTGAAGGGACCACTTCTGCTCTTCAATATCAAAAGACACTGTGCACATCTAAAGACAGACCTTGGCAACTTTGTAGTCACAAAGGATTGCGTAGCTTGGGGACATGGTGCTGACAATGCTAACCTTGGCAATATAACTAACAAAGTGCTTGTTTTCAGCATTTTCTAGCATTACTGTGCTCTCTGAGACCTGCAGATGTGTTCCTTTAATTTTTTTTAGAAGCTCAGTTAATCCCATGTCTAATCTCACTTACACAGAAGCAGCAAAGTGTCTGGAAAAGAAATAGCATAATGCTGCAGTCCTTGCCAGAGATAAGCACCCTAATTCTCTCTGTTGTGCTGACTTGATGCCAGTGTTGCTTCCTAACTTCAGTGTAATTCCCTCTACCCCCCATATACAGCTGGTTTGGCAGAACATATGAGCAGATCCAAAGGGGGGTGTTTGTAGGGATTTTGTGCATTTGCTGTATTATTCTTACATCAAAAGTATGTAGTCTGCTTCAAACATGTCCCCCCCAAGAACTGGGTTAGCTGGAAATGCTTTAGCTGAGCAGCAAAGAACATGTTTGCCATGGCACACAGGTAGTGCTGTCATCTCAAATAACCCCAAGCAAATCATAATAATGGACTAAACCAGTGTTTCTTTTACTGGGAACTCTATTTCAAATTATTTACTTAGAATCAGAAAGCCTTTCTAAGGAAGAAAAAAAAATTGACATTACACTGAGGCACTACCTGGAAGAATGTGTTGAGTTTACTAGGCATAAGAGAGTTGAAGGGGAGCAGTAATCCCACCCACGACAGTGAACAAGACAGGCTGATGTTCTGGTTCACAGTCTTCTCTAAAAAATTTCACTTCACTGCTTTTTCTCATTGTGAGAGTCTGGGCACTGAAATGAAAAGTGAAAACAGTCTGTAGCCCTTCTCTCTCTTGTTTTGGAAAAATATTTGGTGAATCATTAAACAGAATATTTCATTCCTTTACTCTTGAGAAGCTGAAAGTTTTTAAGAAGGCAAGACTTGGATATACTGTATATCTAAGCAATTTTATATTACCTTGTTAGTTTCATGGGCATAAATGTCATTTCAAAAATCCAAGAAAAAAAAAGTGCTGTAGGAGAGTAATCTGTTTTAAAAAAAGAAGGAGAAGAAGAAGAAGAAGAAGAAGAAGAAGAAGAAGAAGAAGAAGAAGAAGAAGAAGGAGAAGAAGAAGAAGAAGATGAAGAAGAAGAAGAAAAGGAAGGATTCCTGAGACATACATTGAATGTCCTACAGCTGTCCAAATTGTCCACGTCATTGAGGGAATAATTTTTTCTTGGAGCAAGTCACAATAAATTCTGCTCTTATTTAACCTTCCTACTGCCACACTGCTAGGCTGCCGGCAATATGATCTTCATCCCACTGTATCCTACTCACTGGACAATATTTATTTTGTCTTATCAAGCTGGCATGAATGAGAGATGCTAACCATGTTGCCTTATGCTGTTTTTCACTACCACCAACCCTTAAATTTTTACACCTTTTAGGATTCAAAAAGTAGGAAGAAATAAATATCTCTAATGAAATAAGTTTTTTTTAAATGCCTGCAAACTTTTCCCAAATTTTGCAAACAAAGGGTGAAAATTATACATGACCTCTCTGTGTGGTTACCTCCATATAAATAAGATACAACATGAAAATTATTGTAATCTTCATCCAGATAGCTTCTGACCTTTGAATACACAGAATGTTGCTCACAGCTAGAGCAGTCAATTCAAATGTTAATGTTCCCTGTTGAATAGCGCTAAGAAGCAGAAGACTGTTAATAGCTTTTGAGAAAGCATGTGAACAGACAGACTTCAAAGATAAAAGAACAGTCCCAGGATCTGGAAAAAAAACAACCATTAATCTGTAACAGTAAGTGGGAGGTCTAAATGAAGGAATATTGGACAGACTCAGATGCTTACATGTGTACCCTGTCTAACAGCACAGCACAAATAAAAAGGTACCAAAATTGCTCTATTCAGATATGTCTGTCAGCACTACAATTATCTTTTTAACTGAGGACCATATGAATCACCATGCTAGATCACAACAAATGTTGATCTATTTCCATGTTTCTAGAGGTGACTAGCTTTTGGCTGGCTGGCCATAATCCCCCTTTTAACCTTCCTTAAACCCTCCTGGTTTTGGCCTTAAAGGTCTGTTTATACCTGTATAATTAAAAGAAAATCTATTTTTTTTTTAATGTAAAACACATGTTTTGGTGGAACCAGAATTTTCATGGATATGGGCAGTACTGAGTGGAGAAAGCAGGCATGCATAGAAAGAAGTAATCCCTTTATGGAGCAAATTAGAGGTAGTTAGTAATTTTTAGGATTCTTGAAAATGTGATTAAATGCACAGTATTAGGTCAATGTTGCAACATATGTCATGTGTTATATGACGTCTGTGAATGAATCTGAAGTGGCATGCACTGAAATTTGGAGCTAAAAAACATTTTGCACACACGATTTTTAACTGTATCATAAACTCTCCAAGACAAATTGTTTAACACCAACTTAAGCATTGCCTTGGAAGCTGTGTTCTCTTTTGATTATTTTTTTTTTCCTCCTTTGGAGTTTTGTATACTTGATCCGTATCTTCAGATCACCCTGAGCCTTGTCATGTGTTGCTCTGTTTATATGCCATAACTCAAAGCAGCGTTCTGGGTTTCTGAAGTCAGTCGATACAGCTTTTGTAAATTTTCCTTTCAGTGGAAAAAGAGCCTTTGTTTCCAAAACAACGGGTTTTTTTCACAGCTGAGTAAACAGAGAACTTAGGGGAAACTTATATCCTTATTCCAACTTTGCTGTAGCTGCTGGTATCTGTATTGAGTTGTTGTGTTGACATACAGGCAAATATTAAAAAAAAAAAAAAAAACCAACAAAAAATTGCTAGTTTTCTGTTTAGCAGAACAAAGCAACATGATTTGAAAATTCCATCACCAGGGACGCTAGCAAAATTGACAGTGCTACAGTGTCTCAAAGCTTCAAAGTGTTAACAAAAATAGCTGTATTTGCGTTAACACCCTATAGTCAGCAAACTCGTATTCCCTCAATGAATTTTGCAGTAGGCCTGAAGACCAGTGGTCTTGTCTGTAAGTCAAGAGCTTTGGATTTCATTATGCCTTATTCTGCATCTTGGAGATTCTCCTGGGTAAACCACTTTTTCTGTGTGCTTTGGTTTCCCATCCATGAAGCGCTGTGAAGTCGGTGGTTCCTCAGTGCGATGCGGTGCTGTGTCACTAGGGCAGCAAGCAAAGCTCTCCAACATGGACTGCTGGCTTCCTGCAAATGGGATGTGAGGGGTGGAAACATCAACAGCTGGTGAATGCCACACACCACTCTTCACACACAGCTGTGGCATTCTGTTGAAGCCAGTCACTAGAAGTCTATACCAAGTCTTTATTTCTGCTGTTTGATCCTGTCAACACCTACAAATAAAGACTTGCAGCCCAAACAGTTTCATCTAGGAAAAAAAAAAAAGGAGGAAGTATTTGCTAACAGAATTTCTCTTTAAGTAAATGTCAGACAAGTCAACATGTCAGACATATCTCTTCAGTACTCTAAATTGCACTGGGGCAGACAAGCTCATTTGTATCTCAGAAATGATAATTTGACTGTGGAGGACATTGTAGTATTTGCTGTAGCTGGTGGTGAATAGGAAGAGAAAAACTTGTCTTGAAATAAACTTCATTGCGTTGACGAATTTTTAAACCTGTGTATTTGTGCTGGGTATTGTTATGAGAAAAGGTAGTTAGAGGTGTGGTATCAGGTTAGGATGTTGAAGAACTGGATGGTGTTTTGAATTTTTCAATGCTTTGACTATAAATTTTCTTATATATTCTCTCTCCATGCGTCAGTATACTAAATAGGATTTGTAATCCTGATTTGCTTGTAATGTCAGATCTAGAGGTTAAATATAAAAAAGGAGACAAGATCTGCATATTATTGTTATTTTATAAACACTTGTAATAGTGAAAGGTATTTCAAGTACATTCCTTCCCTTGTACTATGCAATAAAAAAGGCTTACCTTTGAAATAAAAACAAAACAAACAAAACAAACCCCCCAAAACCAACAAAACAACCCTGTTCTGTTCATTTGAAGACAGAGACCTCTATTTTCTTTGATTTGTGTAAAACAAAATCTATAATGTGCCTGGTCCATGCTTAAGAAGATAAAAGCTCACAAATATTGTAAAGAAATTGGTAGAATAATCTGGTAGACATATTTCAAATGAAGGTCAAATACCCTTTTCTTCTGCAGAAGCAAATGAATATGCCTCCAGATACAAGCTGAGGGGTAGGTGGTTGACCTCCTTTCACCAAGGGATACATTTCAAAACAATATCTTGGTTTCCTTGAAGAAATGAACTCTGAGGAGATTATATGGCAAGGCAGGGTGTAGGTTGGATGGAGAGATCATGTTCCCAAAAGAAGAAGCACTAAGGAAGCAAAAGTTTGGAGGAGATATTGAGAGTGCACTTTGTAGAGTCACCTGGTATGCAAGTTTTGGATCATTGTCAATGCTTCCTATGTAATCTTTCTAGATTTACCACAAATAGTTGGTAGCTTTAATCTGATTGCTTAGTTTTCCTCATTTAAAACTGCTTTTTTCTCTATAGAAACTAAAACCGTGAAAGAAACAAAATTGGCATTCAGCTTGTCAGTAAGTAAAGGCATCTGCAATCCATAAAGGTAGCAGTGCCAATATTGGCATCTCTCTTGTCTCTGGTCTCACAGCTCTGCTGTTCAGAGCAGTGTGTATTACAGCCCTGCTCTCTGACATAAAAATTGCTCCATTCCCTGGAAGAAAGGTTTGTGCTGTTATGTTGCCAGTTTTTATTGGCAGGCTACTGGTATCAAAAGGGACATAAAATGAACAACGAGTATGGAATCCTCAGGAAGCCCATAGGAAATATCTGGGACTTGAGGGTCTTGTTAGCTCTGCCACAGCAGAAGCACTGTCTGTGACATTTTCAGCTATATATGTGCACATCCACAAATGCATCGCAGCATTCACTTCTAACAACTTCTCTTGTTATTAGCCTGTAACAAGATGAGAGGTGTCAACTTTTTGTATTCTAATTACATAGATCTTCTAAAAAAAAACCAGCCCACAGAGCCTAGTAAAATGGAAGTAGTAGTCAAAATTTTGAACAGTGTGATTTTTCTCCTTGATACTCAGTTTCCAATCATGATAATTTTTGTGTCCGTAACGGTTCTGCTCTCTGAGATTCGGCACAATATGTATGATTTAAAAATCTCTGGATTGCTATTGATGCATTTTAATTTAGTGTTTATAAACCACCTGGCATCATCATTACATTGCTTGGTATGATGGTTTGAATAAAGTCCATGTGCTGGTTTCCTTCCAAAAGGATCCTCATGTGTTTAATGCAGCTGGAAGACAAATCATGTCTTACACATCAGTGGGGCTTATATATTCTGTGTGTCTGAATCAGGAGGCACTGTGCAAAGAATTGTGTGCAAAGAGAAATATTTCAAAAATATTGGAATAGTCTTTCTAGAACTTGCCATTTTAGGCTATCAAAACTGCTAGATGTTGCAATCTTTGAGCAGCTGTCTCCATTGCAAGATTTGTCTCTTCTGCTCCTATGTCCCTCTGAAATGCCTGCAGCAGTGATGACCAAGTAAAAGAATACTGCCCTGGTTAGACACATTCTCTGCCTTGTCAACTCTCTTCAGTATTTCTTCTTACATTAGATATTGTCTCCTCCTTGACAGCTTATGTATGTACTGGCTTTCCTTTCATGAAATATCTTTCTGCTTTTCCCCCTCATTTTTCCTAACCTCTTTTATTACCAAATTTGCAAAGTTACAAGTTAGTGTGAAGATGCATCAGCTTAAGTTTAAGAGTAGGAGCAACTGGACAACACTAGGGAGTCTTACATTCCTGAGACTATTTGCAGTATGCAGGTAGCTTTCCCGTGCACAAGCTGGTTTGGGTGTCAGTGGCTGCATGCACTCTATAGAGATGTGAGTTTTGGGAATGCACAAGGACTCTCTTATGAATTAGTGTTGACAATGATCTCTGTGACATATTGAGCTCTTTCACTAAGTGAACTGGCTACAAATCTTACTTGTCCTTGCAACAAAAAGCAGAGTCTACTCAGAGTGAATCATTTCTGTCTGCTCAGACACAGTCAGACCCCATCCCCACAAAGGTGGGAAAAAAACATGGAGGTGGCTGCAAGGAAATTGCTCCATAATCATGACTTAATGCTTAGGGTCCTCTGAACATTTTTTATTTTACCTTTCCACCAACCAAAAACACAGCTGGAGGTGTTCCATCAAGTTAGAAATACGAACTGTCAGGTAATTCAACATCTCCCTAGCTTTGAACCTTAGCTTGAAGTACACCAAAGTCCTGCTGTCTTGATACAATCACATGGGAACACAAAGATTGTTGGATGAAGATTAAAGCAAAAATAAGGGAATTTTTTGAGAAGGGAAACCTTTCGTGTCTTAGATTGGTCTTTCAATGAAACTTTCTGCTGGACTGAATTTTCAAGGGTTTCTGTATGAATAAATTAAGTATTAAAAAAAAAAAAAAGTGGATATATTTTGCTCTATGATTCAGGTATTTTAAATATGTTTGTGATATACCATACAACAGCTATTGGATTCAGCTACCCTCTTAGCTAAAAAAAAATAATTTTCAATTTCTTCAGAGAAAAAACCCAGTTGTATCTTCTTAATACACATCTGCTTTAGAAATCAAATTACCATTGATATATTTTATAAAGCAATACTAAAACTCAGTGTTGTACAGGGAATTATTTTTTTTGATGGACGAGTAGTATTATCTACCTATATTGGGTATCTGAAGTAAAAGGTTGTCCAGGGAAATAAGGGAAGCTTATACTGCAAATTCAAGCCTGACATTTTTTAAGAACTTTGGGTACTGCAGATATTTTCATTAGGTCTTGAAGAATCTCAGCAACCAAGCAAAGAAAAAAAAAAAAAAAAGAAATCAACCTCTAAAATGTTTCTCTTTTGTTAAAATCTAGTGAAATGCTTTTTTTTTCCTGAATTTTTTTTCTACATGATGAATATGCCTCCTGACAAGTTCCTTGAGCTGTATAACATTCTTACTGATCTTTGCCTCTTACGTTTATACAATGAAAGCATGATTTTTAAGAAACCTGCTAGATGACCAGCATGAACACATTCTGTACGCAGCTTTGCTCTGGTGCTGATGGTGAGAACAGTCTAAACCACAGAAATATGTACCAGTTACTGACCTTATCATTTTGCAGTTTTCATTAGCAGCAGCAACAGCACAGACCAAAAGTATACTCTTAGAGTGCAATTTCTCAGAAAACTGACATGAGAAGTAGTTTAAGTATCATGAAATGTTATTTTATATGAAAAATCCTACTGTCCTCTAAATTCTCCTTCCAGATTACCTGACTGTATTCTGTTGCTGTCCCTGGTCTTGATGAGAAGCCCTCTAAAGACATTCTTCTGTGCACAGTGTCCTGGTTCAAGTACTGCCATACAAATAGTGACATAGACTAAAAATAAATTGAGGACCAACATAAAATTGTTCCTGAAATCTGAGAGAAAAAACCCCCACCAAACACTGGATACCTGCAGCTGAATAGAGGGCTTAAACGTGCAAACTGGATAATTCAGGATCTTTGCTTCAGGGAATTTCACTTTTATGATGGTCTGAGTCAGATGTAGCTTGATCTTGACAGAGATCTTTTGCTTTTTAAAATCACTTTGGTAGTCTACATGAAAGTCCTAATGCACACTGAATGTCACGGAACAGATGACACTTGCTGAGCATATCAGGAGTAAAGATGAAAGACTGGACAAAGCCAAATTCAGCTGACACTTGAACATGACTGCTGGAGACAGCTCATCTTTCAGTTTGTGTAGCAGCAAGAGGAGCTCACCTGGCAGTAGATCTGAACTCAAATAAATACCAATTCAGACTCATAAAGCTTCTGTCACTGAGGCAGACCACAAGGCACATTGACAAGGCAGTTCAAAACATTCCAAGTGCACCTAGCTGTGCTGCAAATATTCTGTTCAGAACTAGAAGACTGCTGGGGGTGGAAGTACTGAAATACTCAGCTCTCACAAAAGTCCAGTGATTGAAAGGGAGTGTTAAAACCCCTCCATGTAGAAAACAGAGTTCACCTTTGAATGTTCTTTCTTCAAAGGAGAAAATGATAGCATTACCTTTTATGCTTTAAATTTTATTTTAAAAACTCTGAAATTCTTTCTTTATCCATTATCTTTAGGTTCTCTCTATAGTTACTGAAAGTGTGAAACTGTCCTCCTGGAGACATACTGCAATAATTCACCTGCAATTTTGTAGAATGTCTCATTGTTCTTGGATTATGAAGCAGATAGAAAGATAGAGTGGGAAAATTTCAGATCTACCTTTTCCACAACTTTCAATTTTATTAAACACATTTCTGCTCTGTTACATTTCAGGATATCAGTTAACAAATTAAGTTCCTATGAAAACACTGAGAGTTTTTAGAGCATATTTGGATCTAACTTGAAATAATTCAAGTTTTAATTTTTTAATGCTACCAGATGGGGTTTTAGGAGGTTAGGTATGATCAGATATTATTCAGCTTTCATAAAGAGTCTTTATTTCAAAGTTCATTTTCAACTGTTATTTCAAGTTTCAAACATGCTTTGTGGAGGTTCAAGTAGAGCCCAGTGTAATTCCACAGGCTGTCATGTGGTCCCTGAGCTGTGAAGTGCTGGACAACCTGTAAAATGCAGTCTGACAGTCTTCTGCTTACTGCCCTCCACACCCATTCCTGGTTGCACACCTTGATGTTTTTGCATTGGACATGAATGATCTTGTATTCGGGCTGTGACTGCTCTGCAACCAGCTGGGAAGCCTCTTTTCCTTCATTTTGATGTCACATCTTATCATAGTAAATGTTTATGTCCAGTTGTGGCATCCTTGTGTTCCTTGAGGGGAAGGGAGATATTTCATCATTCAGTTACAATCTTTACTGCTGCCCCTCGGCATCATCCAGCCTTGTGGCTCCCCCTGGCCTTGGGTTAAATGGAAAATTAAACCTGTTTGTCCTTCCTACAACAAGGATCAGCCTACGTGGGCAATCAGGGCCAATGGAAGAAAACAATCTTTTTTGAGAATTCCGCTGAACTTCATTGATGCTGATATCAAATTTTTCCCAAACACAAACATTTATACAAATGAAATCAAAGAAAATACTAAGAATGCAAATTCTAGGAGTAATCTTGAAGAGACACTTGTAACACTGTTCATGCTAACATATTGCAGTGCACTTTTTCTTCATCACAGCTATTTTGGGTATGAAAGCTTTTTACTTGTTTCAGACAGCAGTTATTTTCTGTATTACAATTTCAATGGGACAACTGGAGGGTAAGTTGCTACTCCACTGGCTTCTTTTTCTATCCCAAAGTCTCACTGCATTACTTTCCTAAGTGCTGTGTTCCAAGGCCATTTGTACTTGAGGTGAACTTTGCAGTACTGGTCTTTTTCCAAACTTTAAACATGATTGCAGTTTTTGACTGCTGTGATTTAAAGTTCTTGAAGACAAACTTGAAGTTATAAAACCCTGAGTAAAGACTCTTAACATCTTAATGAGAAGGAATGCAACACACTCTTTAACAAGCTCCACAGAAGAATTTAAAGAAAGATATGTGCTTTAGAAAACTGAAAAGAAAACCAAACCAGACCAAATTAGCAATCCTTAAAGATGTAGCACTACATTTGCTATGGAAAGGAGTCTCAAGATAAGCCCCTGAAAAAAAAATAAGCTGCTTCTAAATATTGGCCTCTCCAGAAGACTGTAAACAAATATCCTTTATATCTCTGAATTGTTATTGTACATAAACCTACAGGTTTTTTAATGCATAGGATTAGGGATTAGGGAACCTTTATTTATGGTCATTTTTGCTTGAATACTGGGATACCGTTCTTTGTACCTGGACATCACTGTTTCAAACTCTCCCTGGAAACAGAGGCCCAGGTGTGATTCCTTGAGGAGTATGGCCAGGCAAGAATATGAAAATATTCCCTGATCACCTCTCTGACTTTGTATCACATTCAGAGCTTTTAAGAGAGTATTTTCATTTTCTCTTTCTTTTAGGGAGCAGTGTCACAGGGCCTCACACTCTTCTTTCCATGTTCTTGAGATAAGACTGAGAATATGGCATCATCTCCTCTGCGTAGATCTCTTTTGCTACCTTGCCCTTTCCAACTTCTGAAAACACATTGGGAATAGAAGTAAAGCCTTTTCTTACTCCACTTTCATCTTCCTGCAGACTCCTCTGCTCATCACAATCTCACAGTGTTTCTCTGTGCCTCCACAGAGCAGAGCGACCACCTCTCTGCTTTCCAACCTGTTTTTATCCCCATGTCTTGCTTACAGCTTCTGAGTGTAGGAGAAGGAGCCAACCCAATGCAGGGCCATCCATCATCCTCACTTCTTGTCTGTACTATGAGCCTGGAAACTTTTCGAGGCAGGCTTTTTAACCAGAAATATTTTGAACTTTGTTATGTTTATTTCACATTTTGAATGGAAAGATGGGGGTGGTTTTTGGGCCTTGAAGTTCATTATGACATTTCAAAAGCCCTGCTGATAGTTAGTGATATAATTCAAAGTTTTACATATTTAGGAAAGCTTTTTCCAATAAATTCCAATAGAGTATTGGAATCTGCTGAGATTTTCAAATCTACAAATAAAGGAAGATGGTGAAACACACAAAATACACACTTTTAGAAAGAAAAAGCAAAATCAGATTCATGGTAATCTGATGCATTCAGATCTGGTTTTTGAGATGATTGATTTACAGCCCCACATTTTTTTTATTCCTTTTTTCTTCAAGAACAATAAATATTCTAAACAAGAAATTTATAATAGCTTGCTAGGCCATCTGGAAGGTGGTTTGGCCTTGTACAAGATTGCCAGACTACTCGTTTACACAAATGAACCAGTTGAGCAATAGTCTGTCTAGAAAGATTGCTTTTTTTTTTTTTTTTTGTTTTACTACCATCAGACAAGCTTGGGAAAAAAAAAGGCCCAAAAGTTCTAGAAAGACAAACAACTGTCAAATACAAAGATATTGTCCAGACAGAGAAAGAAAGAACAATAATTTAAGAGAAAACTAGTGCTCCTCAGGCATGAGACCTCTATTTTTTAAAAGCACATTTAAAAGAAGATTTGTTTTTTGAATTTCAATAGAAAAGAAAAGAGAAAGTTTGAAGAAAAATGACAATTTCTGTAGTTATAGTTTGAGGTTAATACCACAATACATCAGCATGCCACTGTCATTAAATAGCACTCCAGATCTTTTCCTGGCTCCAATCCCAGCAATTAAAGCGATACTAGAATGAAATAGACAGATGATGTGCCAGAATTCTGACTGGCTTTAAAAAGGTAGGAATTGTACCCTTTGGTAAATGGCAGTGATTGTAATCTCATGAAGAGCCAGAAATCAGAGAGCCTTGTGACATAGCTGAGACCATCTGAACCCCGAGGAAACATTTAAAGGGAAATTAAAATGCAACATCTAGTTCTTCAGGCCTAAGCAAAGCCGCACTCTCCTGGGTATTTGGCTTACAGAGGAGGAAAGCTTTTTGATTATGATATACACTGGTTTAATGGACAAGAAAATTTGGGGAGAATTCTGCATACTTTTGGACTCATCTTGGATGCCCTCAGTCCTCTGAAAAATAGAAAAGAAATAAGGTAAGAACCAAGTAAAGAGTAAAAGCATTTCAAGTGAGAACCTGCTGACATTTCCCCCAAGCCCATATAGGATGCAATATCATAAACAGTCATGATCATCTTGAATTATAGATGGTGTTTTTACTTTATATTAAAGAAGTTTATATAAAGTACCACAACCTCCATCCTGCACTTACCATCCCCCAAAATCAGACAGTCGTTCAGTTTTAATAAGTTATAAAGACTCATTTAGCAGCAAAAAAAAAAGAGTCAGCTGGAGTACAGCATAAATGTTCTGTTGCTGTTTTAGTTGTGCCAGATCAGGGATACCAACCAAGCAGAATCGAGCTGTTGTTTTCATCACAATGTATTTTTCTCATGAGACAGTATCCTTTCAGATAAGAACCTGACAGGTAAAATTACTTAGTATATCACCATAAATCTTCCTAGTTTTTTTTCTTCTATAACCCTCAATTATGAAATGATGAATGCTTGCATAAGACACAGCACATTCACTTCATTTTCCAAGACTAAATTTAAGTCTCTTGGCTTGTAATATTTCACAAAGTCTGACACTTTCTTTTCTGCAAGTAGGTTAATAATCACACAATAAAGCAATTTTTATTATCAAGATATGATAATATATTGCTTTTCCATGGAAATTATAAGTGTCTATAGCATCTCTTCACTGACAGTTATAAAATAACACTGGGCACACGCTGATTCATTCATTTCAAATTAAATCATATTTATCTCATTTAGATTAGATGAAAAGGAAACTGATGTTGGTTCAGTCCATTACAGAAAATGAAATTCACAACATGTAAAGTAAGCATCTACTTTTAAAAGTGTTTTTATTGTTATTTATAGAGAGATACAATATCACAATGATTAAATTAATGGTTTAAAGGCAGTGATGAGTAAATTGCTGGTTTCACAACACTGCTTAAGTACTAATAAGTTTCTGAGACTTCTGCAGGTCTTCCTTAAAACCTTGCCCAATTCATGATATGTTAGCATGCTGTGAATCTGATGATTTCTTACTGGAAAAGCCATAAATAAACTAAAGAACTTCTGCCCCCCAGGTGTTCTGGCTCTCTGCAGAGGTGAAAAGTTCCTCAGGAAGCCATCAGCAGGAGGAAAAGCATAATTTCAGGAAGTTCAGCCTGGTTACAGAAAAAGAAATCTGAGATCTTGCTTTAAATTGCATGATGCCTTCTGCACACTGTTTCCCCTAAAGCACACATCCCATTCCTAGGGATGACTGACATGAACGACGTGTCAAGGATATCGTTATGTTTAATCTTGTCATTCAAATATGATAGATGTTTTTCTGATAAATAATTTTCAGCCTGCAAAATCTCATCTTGCAGGACCTCCCAAACTATTTAAATGGTCAGATATCAGCAAGAGGCCATCAAAAAAAAACAACCCAGAAAAAAAAAAACCAAACGCTATTTGCAAGACAATTGGTTTTGAGGTTACAACATTTTAAACTATTTTCATTGTCAGTTTTTTATGCTTCTTGAGATGACCACTTGCTGTATGTTTATGTATGCACAGCTCTGTTTTGCTAAATTGTCACTTGCTCTGCCCTCAGATTATGGAAATCAAATGGCACTTCTCCATCTGCTGTAAATTGCTATTTGTAGATCTTTGGGTGCCCCAGTATAATAAGAGCATGCAATTACCTCACTTTGTGCAGGTTAAGAGTTGTAACATTCCATCAGTACCTCTAATAATTATGATCTATGGAGTTGTTTATGTTTGAGTTTTCAGCAGTTTGCCTGTGTAAGACAGGACCTGCCTTTCACTGTTTTTGTGTTCAAGTCATGGGTGTTGCTCTTGTTTAATAAGTAAGAAAATAGTGGATGTTCTTATCTGAATAATTTCTAATAGCTTCAGAATGTTTCACTGCGTCTGTTGCTTAGTGAAGCCCTGTTACAAAAACTGCACAGCAGATGCAACCTCTTAGTGAACCCACACTGTGATCACTTTGTCTGTTTCTAATGAGAGAATAGACTGAAAAAACCATGCCCTGTGATGGGACCTCATCCAGGGAATGGTCATAGAGAGTCTGGAGGTAAGTTTTCACTCAGCATTAAGAGATTCTTGAAAACACCCACGAAGGGAAAGGGATGTGTTTTGTAGTCACTGGATAGAACTCACCATTGGTGAAAGTGTGAAGAACTTATTATTATTCTCTGTAAGTAGCTGCTATGTGTAATGGTTATACAAATGTGTCTAAGAGCAATAGGACAGTCATGTGATGTTTCCAAGCGTTTATAGAGGAATTCCAAGCAGGAAAAAGAAAAACGAGATGTCTGTCATCTGCATATCTGTAATTCATATAAGAGAAAATTCCAGGCTTCAAAAAAATTAATTAGTTACCTCGTATTCAGCTAGGAGGTGAAAAAAATTACCATTTCAAATTTAGGACCACTCTATTGGTAGCTTAGAATATGTGTTTGAGGAATGTTTTCCAAGTTCTTTTCCTTCAGTATTGACCATAGTCTGTGTATAGGAATGCACAAGAGTCTGATTGTCTGCATTTGCATATGCAGTTAATACAATTATTAAATCTATTATGTTAATTTGCTATGGATACAGGAATAATGATTTGTATGTATTGATAATTCTTCATCCAAACAGAGGTTTATATGTACATTTTGTCTTACGGCTAGAAAACCAATGCAGTTAGACAATTTTAATACCCCCTGTGAAATTAACAGCTCCTCTGATTATTTTACTCATGTAAAACATTCTTTTGCATACAATTTTGTATTTGAGTCAAGATGTACAGCAGAGAATACTTGGAAGATCCTTAGCTGGTGTAAATCACAGTAGCTTTACTGATTTTCTGTCTTTTTATATGAGCTGAAGTATTAGGGAAATTTTTCTCCCATGTCTGTTGTACAGAGCTGTAGAGCCATGCCGATATCTTTGCCCGAATTGTCTGTGCAGAAGCTTTCTAGTTTATCTCAAGGTTAGTAGTGAGGAACTGTAACTTTTTTTTCATTATTTCTATAGGAAGTGAATAGGACAGGTTTTACTTCAGCCAGAATATGAGAAAACGTAACTAAAACCCCATGAAAGCTGACACATTTAATTTGCATTTTAGGGGAAATGTAGTGCTGCTTTTGCTAGTGCAATCATTTAAGCATGTGCTTAACTTAGAAATTAATCAGACCTGAGAATGTGGCAGAGTTTATGTACATGTTTAAGTGCCTCACTAAATCAGAAACCTCATCCTCACCACATAGTTTGTCAAGTACCGTGATAAATCTAGCTTTCTTTTGTTCAGAAAACACATAAAGCCAGGTTTGGATTTATATAACTCTATTTATTATTAATATACACTTACTGAATTCTTTATACAACATTACGCTGTCTAGGTCTGAATTTCCTGCTTTGGATATATATTGTCACAGCGCTTGAGACAGATTTTTGATTACCAGAAAAAATATATGTTGATTTATGTTGGAATAATGAAGACCTGAAGACTAACCATTTTACACTATATATATATATATATATACAATCCTTTTCTTCCCTTTCTTTCTCCTCTGCTGTTGGGCTGCTCACCCACCCTAATCATTGATACACTGAGGTCAGGATTCAGTTTAGAGCCAAGCAGGATGATGCAGACTCAGTCTGTAATCAAATCCACACTACCCACTGCTGTTTTATTATTAAATGTTATTTCCACTTTCTTTTTCGTGCATAATGTAGCAGAAATATTAACACAATTTATTTATTTTAATACAAGATGAGAGTTCAGCAAAAGTTTAGAATTCTCTGCACAAAAGAGTACTTGGAATTACAGAACTTTGGCAGAAGTTGAGGGACTTGATAAGCTTTCTACAAAGTAACACTATCTTCCTTTTGGTGGAAAGAATGAAAAATGAAAGTATCAGGATCCATTTAGCTATCCTGGCAAGTCTTCTTTCTTAGTGGGGAGTATGTTCTGCTACCCTTTTCAAACTTATGAATCATTTTCTTCTAGACAAAAATTGACAAACCAAGTCCTGTGAGTTCAAGCAGCTAATGGCATTGATATGGGACTTGAAACAGACCTAGGTCCCTTTAGAGGGCCCCCTCTAAAACATATTTGTATTTTTGCCAATATACTTCAGCTGGTCCTGAGGATTGCAAGCTATGATGAGGAAAGATGCCTCAATGACTGAGAATGAATTTAGTAGTGAGGAGACGTGCTCTATCACTTTTCCTGCCATGAGCTTTGCAGGAGAGATTCAGATGCCTAAAAGCAGTCATCTGCTGCCATTTCTGATGTCCTGGCCTCCAGCGGTTCATGCAGAAAAGCACAGGTTTCCTGTGAGTTCTGTGTCATCATTGGCTACCTGGTGGACTTACTTTGGACATAGTAATGTTGCTGCATACGTGCATGAGACATCCCAAATCTCTCCCTCAGTGTAACTTGAGCGATTATTACAAGTCATATAGGGAGGTCATTTTTCGGTGGACTTGCAAAGGCCAAAAGCTGTCTGACTCCATGGTACTGCTAAGAAATGCTTGAACAATATTAAATACATCTTTGGACACTCTAAATACTCAAGCATCCCTTTAAAAATGGAACTTGTTCTGCATGTAGGTATTTATGAGATGCAAAGGAGCAGGGGCAGAAGCACGGGCCCACGCTGGTATGTCTGCAAGGAGGTCTTGGACACCAGCTTAGTGTGGTGGGCATTGGTATGTCCCCAGAGTGCATCACAATGCAGTGGGTACATGGTTTTGACACAGATTACTGGTTGGTGGAGAGTCCTTCTCTTACAAGATGTTGTGAGAGTTAGTCTCTCTCATCAATAGAGAACAGGAAAAAGATTTTCAAAATAGACTTTCAAAATTCTTACTTTTTACTATGTCTCAATTAAAGCAGTTTCAGTAAGGGCCTCAGTTACTTTAGAAATTGTGCCTGGAAAGAATATTTTTTCTTCAATGTGCAGAGGAGAGAGAGATTCCTGTTCTATGCTCATTTACCTCTATGGTTTCAAGAAGCAGCTGAGGAATTATTTTCAAATGTTTTGTAATATTTAAAGTAACTTGTATTGAAAAAATGTGGTGTTTTTCTTCCTTCCTATAAAGAGCAATGTGTTTTGCCTTTGTGACTTTTATCGTGGTTGCCCTAGTTTCTGTTATAGAAGTGAAAGGAATGATTCATGTTCTCTCCCTTTAATTTAAGCAACATGATATTTGGCCTTAATTATTCTCTTAAATATGTTAAAAAAGAACATGTTTAGAGTTTGGTGAAATTTCATATTATGATAGGCTGAAGCAGCAAAACAAAGCCAGAATTACGTAGAGCATGACCTTTCCTTGTATGATGTCTCCTTGTATAAAAATAAGACTCATCAGACTGTGATTTAGATGCCAAGCCAAAGGACGGTAACTGCAATTAGAGGCTTAAAATGGCAAGATGAAATATCCTTATGTTAAATCTAAAATGAAGCCTTAAAAAAAAATCAGGAAAATGATTTTTTTTCCACTTTATTTATGTAGTACCCAACCAGCTTACTTCTTGTTATTTGTCAGTTCTGTAGCATCTTACATTGTGGAAATATACTCATTAGTAGTATTCTGTGTAGAATAACTGGGGTATTATGATATTTTATTATCTTCTTTAGAATCAGGCAAATGACTGCTGTGCATTTAAAATGTACAGGGAAAACATACACACGCAAAAAAGCACTATAAGGTTTATTTATATGATAGGTCTGAAAATCTGGGAGAAATGTGTCATCTTATTTGCTGCAAGAAGATTTTGAGGGAAAGTAGAGCAGAGAATTTAGTTTCATTAATCCTGTGTTGATACAGATTGTTTTAATTTCATGCCTTTTCTATGTCATTGTACACTTTATTATTCATTGGTATCTTGTTTATTTTTTTGGTAGCTGCTCAATGGTTGTGTGGTTTGCAATGAAATTGCTGACACAGCTTTAGCAATTCAAGCTTAATTGAAGTCAAATGTATGAGTGGTAGTGTTCAAACAATGTGGATAGACATCTCAGAAATAAGCTTAGGCATTTGCCTTGGAGTAAAGCATGACTAGTACCTGTAAGCTAGCAGTGGAAAAAAATAAAGGTAAAAATCTTTTTGACCATGACTGGAGAGAACAAAAATCCTGTAGTGTCAGTAATAGCCCTCTGAAAGGATACTGCAAACACAGTTTAAGATATTAAAAGTTCTCTACCAAGTTCAGTGTTTTGGGAATAAATGGTGAAATACAAAGAAGAAAGGGAAAAGTCTTCTAAAGAGCTGAAAACTTTCCAAAGCAGGGATATGAAATCATTTTCCACCTCCCAAAGAGAGGAAGGTGTATTTTCAAGCAATGCACTGAGACTTAACTGAGCAATCTTTGCTGACTTTAAAGAGACATCACATGGCTACATTTCTGAGCAGAACTTTGAAAATCTGCCCCATAATGTGATGTAGTAATTTACTGAAAATTTCTAACAAGGAATCTGATTTTTTTTTTATTAAGCATTGAGACAGTTTAGATACCGATTCATCCTTTATTTTTCACATGAAAATGTTTAAAGTGATTCCTCTCTGTAAACAGGCCCACCCATCAAATGACATACACAGTTTTACTAGTTTCCAACTGTACTCTGTTCATTCCTTTTAGTTGTCCTGGAATCTCCAATTCCTCCTTCCCAGCCTCCAGCCTGCCTTCTGAACAAAGCACATCCACAGAGAAGATGAGAATAAGAGCATTCTTCCCAACATGGTGTATCCATAGATCCATAGATTTTAACCCCTTGCCTCCCTCCTAACCACATAATTGGCATATAAAGGTCAGGGCTAAATGATACACTTTCTGATTTCTCACTTTCTTCCCTCTTCCTTCTCTTTCTCATCCCTTGTCTTCCAACGTTGTTTTAAAATTGAGTATTTTGCTTGTTATCTGGAGTATCAGGAAAGTAAAATAGAATTTTACATTATATACAAGATTGTCTCACCTGTGGATTGGCTGTAAATGGAAGAAGAAAAAGTCTTTAAAAGAGAAACTCTGTCAGGAGGCTGAGACTATAAAGGACTCGTTAACTCTGCTGCCTTTGGAGAAATACACAATAAGTTTAGAAGCAATCAAATACTGCCAAGGGAAGGTCTCCCATTATTTTAATCTGTTGAAAAATAATTTTCTTATGCAAAATTATTCTGCTTCTTTTTTTGAGACTGTCACTCTCATGATTATAATTCCCCAAGTCAATGTCTGTTATTTATAGCCATACTTTACTCCTGCTGAAAAGGCAGAAGCTTAGATAACTATTCAGTGTTTTCTGGAGGCAGAGAGTGAACTGAAAGAACAAAATCAGGAGTCTTAGTACGGGGGTTTATTCAAAGTAAAATTAGTTTTCTTTAGATGCTTGATAAAATTTCCCTGGTATGTAAGCAAAGTTTTCTGGTCAAGAGTAAAGACAACAGGATTTTGTGAGTGTAATTTCTATTCGAATTTTAATGAGTACAAATATATAAATTTTCAGTATATTTTTCTTGAGACTTTGTAGGGCCAGACTTTTCATTTCATTGTTGGACAGCCAGGGTATGTCAGACAGGCATGTGTAATGCAACCCAGCTAGACTTGCTGAGCAAGTCCTGGTGTAACTCAACGTCCTGCTATTTGAAAACCAAAAATCACACCCAAGCAGGTTCAATCCAGCATGGTGTACCTCATATGCACTCTCCTTGTTCTTCTGTCTTCCTTCTTGCTTTTTTCTTTCTTTTGGCACCAGAGGTGGAGAGACAGATAATCACAAGATGAAGTTGCACAGCTTCTGCTGGTATTTCACACCATGAAACTCTCCCTGTTGGCCACCTGCCTCAGAATATGCTCTCGTTCATGTGGCTAAGGGCTTCTGCAAAATGCTGGCTGGTGAATCCAGACTATATTGAGTATCTGATACTGCATTCTGCCCTTCTACTTGTTGTGACTTTGAAAAATGGTAGTTTTAGGGAAAAAAAAAACCAAAAAACCAAAAAAAAAACCCACAAAAAAAACCAAAAAAACAAAAAAACAACCAAACCAGACAGAAAAATTTGAAGATAAAGGAAAAAGGACAATTAATAAATCACTCATTAAATAATTTTCATCAGACAAAATATTTCTCTCAAGTTTTTATATAATTTCAATAATGCAAAGCTAAAGACCAAATTCATTTCAGGCAAATGTGACAGGAATTTAGAGTAATCTTTATTCTTGTGCAGCAAAGATGAAAAATGGCCTGCTGTGTTATGTTGACCCATATTCTGGTTTGGATCAGACATGTGCACAGTGTGAAATTTCCTAATGCAGCTGAAATCTAAATACTTAGGTCCCCTTTCTGGCTGCAGGCCTTGGAACCAACCCAATGTGACTGGCAGATTTTGCTTTTTAGTTTCTGCTCCTGACATTTCTTGTTTTACCTGTGCATTGCATTTGCATGACAAGGTTTTAGTTCAGGGGGACCTACAGAGGTGGCCACAGCCATCATACAGCCATCCATAAGAGGATGCTGGAAGCTTTCCCTATGTCTGACAGACCTGCCACTGGCCAAGCCCATTAGTGATGGTGGCAGCATGTCTAAGATAACAGATTGTGCTGTTAGGAGAGAAAAAAACTGTGTGACAGAGAAAGAAGAGTGGATATAAAAACGAAACAACTCTGCAGACACCAAGGTCAGTGAAGAAGGAGGTTGAGGTGGTGGTCCAGGAGGTGTAGCAGAGATTTCCCTGCAGCTTGTGGTGCAAACCATGGTGAGTCTGCTGTGTCCCTGCAGCCCATGGAGATCTGGAGAGGAGCATAAATCCACCTGTAGCCTGTAGAGGACCCCATGCTGCACCATGTGGATGCCTGAAAGAGGGCTGTGACCCTATGGGAAGCTGGCACTGGAGCAAGGTCCTGGCAGGAACCGTGGCCCTGTGAAGCAAGAAATGCACCTAGGAGCAGGTTTGCTGGTAGGTCTTGTGACCCCATCAAGGACCCATGGTGGAGCAATCTGTTCCTGGAGGACTGTGTCCTTTGGGAACAATGCAGGCTGGAGCAGTTCATGAAGAGCTGTAGCCTATGGGAAGGACTTATATTAGAGAAACTGATGGAGGAAAACTTAGGAAACTTATATTAGGAAACTGATGTCCCTTGTGGGAGGGACCCCATGCTGAGCAAGGGAAGAGTGTGATGAATCTTCTCCCTTGAGGAGGAAGGTGTGGCAGAGACCACAGCCCCTAATCCCCATGCCAGACTGCTGGGATGGGGGTGAGAAATTAGGGTATTTGTGAGTGAAGTTAAATCCAGGAAGAAGAGATGAGGTAAAGTAGACTCAGTACAGGAAAGATTGATGTGCAGTATGTGCTTAAGGACATTAAATGAAATATATAAATATTAAGCAAATTAAAGCCATAGCTGTGGAAAAGCTCTGGCACTGAGCTGTTACAGTTAAGACTGAATTACAGCCTCTAATGCAGCTCTCTGCCATTGCTCCCTCCATTTCTGTATATTTCATCTCTTTGGTGGCAGTGTTCTGTGGCTGATTCCTACCCAAGGGCAATTTAAAAAAAAAAAAAAGAAAGAAAGAACTAAAATAGTACCTTTTTTTTCTGAATATAAAGAGGAAGCTAAACTCAAACTTTTCCCATTATAAGAAGAAAAGAAATAATGTCTCTTTTCTGAGCAGCTTTATAGACAAAATTACCATATGCTGTGAGATTCAATACAACACAGGAAGTGTAAAAGTCCTTCCAATTGCTTTTCCTAAACAAAATTAATTCTAATCTGCCCCAGTCATGATCCTACTTTTACCTATGTCTTAGTGCAGTCAGCACAGATCCAGGAGCAGAAGGCTTACAAATTCCTTCCTCAATCTTAGGCTATTCTAGGATTAAATCACACTGTCTTTATAGAGGTAAGCCCTTGTTCTCAGAAATAATTCTTAAGTAATCCAATAGGTCTGCTACATGTGATTAAGGCTTATTGAAACAAATGAGGATTGAGCAATTTTTCTTGTAATTGTTATTGGTGCTTTAATCCCTTTTTACTGAATACTCATACCATCTTTTTCAGGAGTTCTTCCATTTGTGTGAGATATTCCGAACTTTGAATGGCTTATTCAAGAGGCCACAGGATATTTGGAAGAGATGCTGGTTTTGCTGCATTTCATGGCAAATCACTAATTACTTTCAAAGAAATTAGAATTAAAAATCATAACAGAACTCTACTGCACTTACCAGACCTTGTAGCCTCCATGAAAACTCTTCAGGTTGGTGCACTTGGTTTACCCTCTCTGAAATAAGAATATATCCTTCTGCCAAGTTCATTCAGCTCAGAAATAAATATGCCATGCAGCTTTAACATACTGGTATTCATTTTACTGACAGTAAAACTTGAGGCATGCTTTATCGGTATTTACATCCTTCTCAAAGTGAATTCCAAGTTCTCAACCTGGAAATTTTTGTTGTTGTTGTTTTGTGAGAAGGATTGTGTGATTTTCCTTTATTAATTATCTGATTTCAAGACCACAGTCTGATTTGTGTTTTCCTACTTCCTTCACAAAACTGTTTTGTGGAATCTCATAAAATACATTACTGAAGTCAAGTATACTTTGGTACATTTGTATTATATCCAAAAATCTTGGGTTTATATCTCTGAGGGAGATTAATTTGAACTGACCAGCTTTAGGTTTGGCAAGCACTAAAGAACTTAAACTACCTATCTGCTTTAGTGGTCAGCTCATCCTTGTTTTAAAAGCAAGAGTTTCAGTTTCAAATTTGCCAAGTCTTTTTTTGGTTTTTTTTTTTTTTTTTCCTATGGGTAAAAATAGATTCAGTGTATTCACTTTAAAGTTCAAACTATGACATGCAGTTTTCAAACCAGCCCTCATAAGTCATATGTATCAATAATAGTAATAATAATAATAATAATAATAATAATAATAATAATATAAGAAGAATAAGCCATATGTATGTTTCATTATATGTCTTGTTTCTCAAGGTTATTACTATCAGTGACTTCTCATTGACAGGAAGAAATCAACAATTTATTTTTAAATAACCACATCCTTACTTTGCAGTTCATAGAGCTGCTTCTCACGTTAGCTTCCACAACTGGGTTTTACAGGGAAAACCACAGCAGACCTGTACTAGGCTTTGTTTGAGGAAGAACTGCTCTCCTCTGCTTAGATGCAGTGCTTCCCTCTGAGCTCGCCCACGCACATCAGGCCTAATTTGGTCCACTTTATGCAAGTAAGGAAAAAAAAAAAGAAAAGAAGAAAAAAAAAAAAAGAGATTGAGATGACTGCATACAGTCCTAGCTATCCAGAAGGTAAATCAGCTGGAGACGGAGAGCAGTAACAGAGTGCCAGCTTCTGAGCCCAACTGAGTCTGACAACAAATCCCCACGGGACTGAGGGAGTCTGTCACTGGTAATGACATGGAGCTATTGGCAGCAGAGGTAGCTTTGAGGTGCCTCCTACCTTCCTAGTAACAGCAGGTCTGCTGCTGAAAGCCCTGAGAATCTTGCACATTAGCTATTATGCAAAATGCAGAGTGTAAGTTAGCAACTTCAGCAGTCATGTTAATTTGGTTTGTGCCTAGGAGATTCTGCACAGCTCTCCGTGCACAAGTGTTAGAGTTTTGGGGGTTTTTACAAATGTTGTTAGGACTGATGAGAGTTTTGGTTTCTGATTATGATTATGATGTGTCATAGCAATTAAATGCAAAAGAAGGATACATAAATCATATGCTACAATAAACCTGTCTCTAAGACTGACATCACATGTCAGTAGAGAGATTCGGAGACAGATAGATCAGTTGTCAAACATGTTAATTGCAATGCTCTCTGAAAATTACTACCTCCGTCACCAAAAATACGAGAACGTAGCCTGTAGCTAAATAAACAGCATATTTATGTGTTTGTAGATGAGCCATTTTAGTTCATTTTGGGATCAGCACTGAAAAGACCTGTGCTCTGTCCTACTGCTTATGCCTAACTCCCTAGAAGACCATAAGAACAGAAGCTATTTTTATTCTTTTCTAAATCAATAGAGATTTCTTTCTCAAAAAACACCGAATTTGGCTTTCTTAGTTTATAAAAAACAAATGTATTAAACCTAACTAGGTATCTAAATTGCAGTGAGAAAAATAAACTCTGATTCTGGCAACTTCAAAGTCCAGCATACAAAAACACCTACTGTGGTTCTGCAAAACAGCTCCTATCAGTCTTTGTTGATGGAATAGACCATGATCCCAAGACCACCAAACTCAGAAGGGCAACTTGCCATGATCTTGGAGTATAGTGCAAGCCACTGGGGTGATCCCACTCTCACTTGCACTAACTTCAAGGTCTAAATTAAGTCTTGTTCTTGAGCACCAGGTGCACCAGACTTGATCATAGAGACAAGTCGTAAGGATCAGCATTACTTTGAACACTGTCATGAATAAGTGACTTCTCCAGCTAAGAGAGTCCATGGAAATTGTGTGCCGCAGAAAAGACAACAAAGAAAAAGTAAACACAATTACAGTGAGAGAGGATAGCAATTGCTTATATCCAGGGTGACAGAGCAGAAGCTAGATGTTACAATGTTTTAAATAAATTTCTTTCTGCTTCAGCCTAAAACTCAAGATTTCAGCCTCGGCTCACCTAATCCAAGTGAAGGTGAGACAAAGGAGAAAATATACCAAAGTATCAGAAGGAATATGAAATACCAAAAAATTATTAGATACAGATAAATATGTGAATACCATAGTTGCCTAGTGCAAATACACAAGTATGTTAACCAACTGCAATGCATAGATTTCTTTAATGATTTTATAGAAAAAATATTTTGTTCTTCTACAAATCTTTCAATGAAATAAAATAAAAAATAATCCTAGACTGCGAAAAAACAACTGCTAAAATATTAGTAGATGTTCAGTTTAGTGAGAAGATCTGAAGTGATTCAACTTCCTTCTTTTGCCTGATCTCCACTCAGCAGTTTTCCTTCTTCAACCTGCTGGGTGAAAGCCTGTGGCTCATTTCCTCCTCCTTTCCAATAATCTGTACCATACCCATTCTTTTGATGGCACTTTTTAAATAACCTTCCTAAAAGAATTGAGAAGAACTGTACTAGAATAGCGGTGATCACCTGATTCAGTTTCTGCAAAACCATACTGAAAATAAAAGGGGAGTTTCCATGTGTAGTTGTGTCACAGCACATGCATGTGGTTCATTTTCCCCTCTACTCCTCTCTGCAGATCATCCAGGAAGCAGGAGATAAACCCTTCCTTGCAGTTGCATGGTAACTGGCTGTAGCTGTGCAATGACATGAAAGCCTCCAACACCTCAGTCTTGCTAAGACCTGAGATACTGCTGTGGACCTGAAGATAATGAAAAGGGTGAATCAGCCTCCCAGCGTGAATGCTTATCGTTTGATGAAAGCTTACACATCTCTAAGCATGTTCAACTAAAGGACTGAATCCAGTGATGAAAAAGTAGGCTTCCCATGTAATTACTGTTTTACAGTGTAATGTATCCTGCCTTCTGTTGCCTGTCTAAAGCAGACTATTCTTTCTGCAAAATATAATTTCTACTGCTGTTATGATTTTTTGGCATATTCACAGGATTTTCTGTGAATAATATGACATCGGTGATGTTATTTATGCAAGTTGCCCATCTAAACTCAAAATATCCTGGCACTCATTCCTATACCAGAGCTCCCAATCAATATGTGAACAGGCCGAGTGCCATCTGAAAACATAGACATGAATGTAGGCAGCCAACACATCCTTTTTTATGATCATACGGATGCTTGGGGCAGGAGTGCCAGCAGACAGTCTAGCACTGTGTGCTGCTTAGACTCAGGAACACATCCATTCTCTTTTGAATTTAAGCTTTTTTTTTTTCTATTTTAAGTCATACTTGCCTATTCTTAAATCTCTTTTAAAATATCAATGCACTGAAAAGCACATCTTATTTGTTTTTATACTGCACAGATTTTTCCTAGAAGAAAATATTTTCCCAGACAGAAGTTCTTGTAGTAAATACTTTTTCTTCTTGGCCAACATTTTCAAATGTAGAAAGTTTCAAGCAGTTTTTAAATAGTCCTGAAGAAAATGTCAGTGGGTCCTGTTATGTGTGATGTGACACAGGAAATACTGTATTCACTCTGACTTGGTGCCATACCACATCAGGGATACATGCAAGCCCTGTTACAGAGAGATGTGGAATCGCTTACTCTGTGCAGGCTAAACCTATTTCTGGCCTCTTCTGAGCTGGAGATGATTAGAAAGGATTAGGTCTTGACACAGTAGTCTGACCTCCTTCTCGTAGGGTATTACAGTAACTCTTTGTACCAAAGTAAAATTCTTAATTGCTCTTTGTTTCTATTTCATCTTTAGGACAAAATGAGTTTTTGTATAATGAGTTCCTTGGTTTGGCTGCACCCATGCTGGGTGATGAATTATTTTCCCTTGATTTTAAATTTTGAATATTCTATTTTTTGTGCATTAGGAAACAAAGAGTTATCTGATTTAAAATATTCTAAAAGTTGTTTCAGTTCTACCCAGTTATTCTTCTCTGAATCCTATTTGCTTCTTTATTATGCATACTTTCTACATTATTCCAGACAAGAATAACAGAAAACCTACATCTAATTATATTCTTCACACTATTGATAGTTCTGTTCCTTACACATGCTTAGGAATGCTTGTTTTGCACCTGGAATTGCACAGTGAATAAAAGTCTCCATTTTATTGACTACAATGACATACAAGATCATTGATGTTAATGTAAAATCCTTTAAACTGCCTGAATATTTAATTCCTCTCCCCCTCTTCCCACAGACACTTAACACATATATACTGGTACTGAAATATATTTTGTCATTGCTGCAACATTTGAGTTTTTCTCTGTTACCCAATGATTACCCCCATAGCAACATGGAACACCTTGGAAGTCAAAAGAAACTGTGGATCTGAGTCTCTTTTACACAGGGGAACATGCTTTACCTATAGGAAAAAGTTCAAAGTGTCTGAGAACATAGAGGAGAGGCACAATATTTCTTCCCAAAACAATGTTAATCCAATCTATCATCTCACAAAGGCATTCTGCCATACTGGTTTTGTTCCTGTATCAGCCAGGTACAGGTATAACCATTTCTTTTCTCATGCACTTGAATGAATAAGAGGAATTATAAAAATAGAGAAAAAACCACATTTGCACTAACATTATCTGTTAGTACTTTGGAGCAGCAGCTTTGATTAGATACTTCAAATTTTGGATGAAAAATTAGCCATTTTTGTTCATCTGTTTCAGAGCTCTGAATATATTAACTCCAGGACTGGGCGTTTATTGCTGCTGCTGAGATATGTGTAAAAAATGTTCTTTTGACACTTGTTCTTGTTTCTCATTATTTTCCTTTTAAAAAAGAATTAAAAAGGAAAGGACAAGAAAACCATTGCTTCTCAGCAATATGCCTGATTGCTGCTTGATTGAATATTCCATCGGGCCAGTCTCTTCTTTTATCAGCTTTCTATTTCTGTCATACCTCAGAGTATGAAACAATTGATTGAATGCCATTTAGAGATTTTGGAATTATGATCTAAAATACTTAAATTTGGAAAAAAAATTTCTAAGTTTAAGAAATTCCAGAACTTACCTATAAATATTCTGAGTATTGTGAGTAAATCTCACAATATAAAAACCAGTAATAATATATACACGTGCATATACCTGTTTGTGAGATTTTAAGGGTCTAATTTTGTCATTCAGCTTTGATAATGCTGCTGTCAAGAGAAGATATAGCTTAATTAACCCGACTCATGATTATCTGTAATATTTATAAAAATTAAATAAATTACAAAATGTTACTGTAATGCCTAAAGATAATTTGCTAGACATGATTTGGTCACTTTTGTTCCTAGAGCTTGGGCACATGACTAAACCACACAGTATTACAGCTGATTGTACATGAAATCTGTCAGCTTCATGTATTCTTAAATTTAAAGTCTTTTGCAGGATGTTAAATGTGATTTAAAAAGTTCTTTTTTAACCTGTTCTTCTATCAGTGGCTTACAATTGAGGAAAAGTAACTCTGTCATTATAAGGTTAATTCTGCTTCTTTTTATGCAGATGTAAATGTAGAAAAAAATGTCTGTGAAATTCTTAAGAAAGAAGTTACTGCATAATTAATTTTTTTAATACAAAACAATTATATTTTGATTCTTATTGAAAATTTTGTATCAACACTAACAGGAACTAATACATGAAACTAAATGATTTTTTTTTGAAAGCACAGATTCTCAGCTTTTGATTTCTAGTAATGTTTTTGATGAACACAAACCCCTTTCCTGGAATTTTCCAGCTCTTTGTGTACCTAAAGCCTCAAGAATGTTTTTGGAAGCCCAGGGGGGGCACAGGGTGTATGAAAGGATATAGAATTTCTCAGTGAAACTAAAATTTTAAATGATCCCCACTTCTAACCATGCTGGAGAGGGAGAAGGTAGGTGAAACAGTCAAAGCTACTTTTCTCCTGTTTGGGATGTCTCAGTTGTCACTCAGGCTGATATCCCTACATCCTTAATTCACTGAGCAAGATGGCATGCTGGAATAATTCCTGCATGCTGGAGTAAAACCAGTTTCTCCTGCCGATACCAGAAGTCCCACCTTTGCTACAAGTACCCCACCTTGTTTTTTCATAAAGCATTTTAACTGCCAGCATTGCAAAAGAGCTCTCCTGGCTGCAAGAGCTGGGCAGCAGATGCCTTCTGTCACTTCAACGTATTCCAGGTCCTTCCTTCTCCATGGCCATCCCCAGCCTCCGCCAGGCTGCAGTAAATATCCTCGAGCTACTGCCGCAACTATTTATATGACATTCAGAATTGATAGCTTCAGGGAAGGGTTTTATGCCTGGGAAGAGCTTGCAGCCTTAGGCCTCAGCTGGTGGAGCTAAATGCTGAAGTGCTGTGAAGGGTGACTTATTCCCCGTCAGCCAGCTATTTGGTGTCTCCAAGGTTTCTGACACACGAGCAAATCTTGTTGCAGAAGTTTAAGACATTATCATCCCCAGCTGTCAGCTCGGCTGTTCTGCTGGAGGTCACCACCTCCACAGCAGCATTTGCTATTTGCAAATACTGATTCTTTAATCAGTCCTTCTAATTTTTAGCTTAGCATTTTGCTCAGACTCATTTTCAGTGGAAAATGAAACTAAAATACTGTATTACTTCCCAGAGGTTCAGAAGTGCAAGCAGCTACAGCCTTCTCCAAAGCAAGAACTCTCCTGACTTAACCATAACAACTTGAGATCAAAGGAGTCTCAAAATCTAGTTTTGTCACTCATAGGTACTTTCAAATACTCTATCAAATTCAAGCAGTTTTTATTTTTAAAAAAAATATCCCATGTACCTTCATTCATCCCAACCTGAAAGATAAAACCGATAGTATTAAGGAGAATTCAAATTGTTTGCAAGATCCTATTTAAAAATCTATTTTGCTGCTTATGGCTTTGTCATGCTTGGAAATGTTTAATCTGAAATTCTCCACAATCTAAACCTGCATTTTCTTGGAAATTTGTTTTAATGAAAGCAACTCTATTTTCCTGAAAAATGAGACAAAAGCAAGAAATATTTTGTTTGGAAATGTTACAGAGGAAGTTAGTTCTGTCAGCACAAGCGTCCTCTTAGGACACCCATTTTAGAGTAGGGAAAGAATTGCAACAAGAAGTGGATAATTGTAACACCAGCATGGCTTCCTCTGGGCCCAGGAAATTTATTTTAGAATAATTTCAGATTTTAGTGTGGGTTGAGTCAAACGGCTGAATCCGATGAAGTCATCCTTTCTGGACATCACCATACCTTCAATTTTTTCCTCACCAAAACTTCTGGCTTGCTCTCAGCAGCTTACAGCCCTTTTTTTGGGCAGTACTATGCAGGGGTCTTTGCAGAATGCCTGACTCTTTGATACGTGGTTGGAACTGGATGACCTCTAAGGGCCCTTCCCACCTAAACATTGTATGATTCTATGATTGCACAGCCTCAGGCTGTGGGGATAAAGATGGGGTGTGAAAATGCTGAAACACCTCCTTCAGTACACACTAAGATTTTCAAGACAGAAGGACACATGCATGGCCCCAACGGGTCCTGCAAGACTGAACTACTGGTACCCAAAAAAGTGTAAAATCATGGACCCATGGGTACAGATAGGAGCATACTCTCCCAGTGGTATGGCAGAAATTTCTGGACTAAAAAAAGTTTTAGACCAAGACAATTGATCGATTAATTTAACTGCCTTTTGAGTCCCCGTAAATTTTTGTCATCTGCTATCTTCCATTGCAATGAATACTCTACTTGAGCAGTGTGCTGTTTGAAGAATGGATTTTCCTTTGCTTTGACCCTTTCACCTGCTAATTTGTTGTGATGGCTCTTAGTCTTGTGTCATGAGAAGCAATGTTGTTCCTGTTTCTCTGTTCTCTAAGCTGCTCATGATACAGTAGACCTCTGGTATAGTTCACTTCAGACATGTTTGTCAAGACTGAAGAATCCTGCTCTACACAATGTCTCTCCACCTAGCTGTCTTGTCTTGTAACTCTTCTCCTCGGCTTTACTGGTTGTATAAGATCCTTTTCTGGGATGGGACAGGGAGAGGGGAATACAAAATCAATTCAATATGAAACTACATCACCAGTTAACAATGCCATATTCACATTGTCTGTTCTCTCTTTTCTCCTCTCGCTGTTTTATCCAACATTGATAGTTTGGAGGCTTTTTTTGTTGTTTTAGTTTGGTTTATTTTGGGGTTTTTTTTGTCATTGTTATTTAGTTCTGACCTGAAACTTAGAACTGGTAAAGTTTGTGTAAAGGTTCTTCTCTGAAGCTGGCAGCCAATCTAGAGACTGCCAGTTGAGTATGGTTAGAAATACTTTCCCTCATGTACAATGTGTTGAATAATTTGATATCAACAACAAAACTTATGTATTTTCTATCAAGTCCCTCTTACAAAATCCTTATAGCTACAGGCTGTGCAGCAGAAGCAGCAGCTTCCTGAGTGAATTCTTTTTCAGAAAATGGGAAGATGTAGAGTCAATGAGCTGGGACTTTGTCAAGAGGAAGAAAAAAATCTCAGGTGTCGTGGTATATGTACATTAAGGAAGAATATCTGCCTGATTTTTCTTGACACTTGATGGTTTTCTTTTAAGGTAGCAGCTGTGGAAAGACATTAATCTTGTATAGACTGAGTTACTGAGTAAATATATATATAATTTTATGTAACTTGTGTTTTTACAGTTTGCTGGCAAAAATCTCCTTGCAGACTGATGATCTAAGGATTTTTCTGTTTCTGTTGGTTACCTTGCTCACTGGCTCTTGAAGCACTGACGTTGCACTAACATTTGCAGGAAAACTGTTGATGCTTGGAGACATAAGTCTGGGTTTCCCCTTCTCCCACATGTGAAGAAAACAGTCTGATGAAAAGACTAAACTCTTTTTTGTCTGAGCAATCTGATCACTACTCCATGCTAGAAAGGTCAAGGGAGTATTTGTGAATTCTTGTGCTATCATTTAAAATAAATATAGTAGCTCATGAAGTTACATTCAAAGTAATTTCCATGTAACATAGAATTTGTTAAAAAGCAGCATATTCAGAATCCATTTGAAGATTTGTATTTCATCTTCTGTAGTGTATTTATTCATGGAGATAAGTAGTGTTTAGATTAGGGGAATTTTTCAGCCTGTGGCTATTTCACTTGAGACTCAATAGGTTTGTTTCCAGCACTTCAATGTATTTGATTACGAATCTAAGCTTGCAATCAGAATTGCAGGACCTTATATTTTCTTCCTGTTTCCATTATTTAAGGATGAAGAATTTTCTAAAATTGCCAGAGGAAATGAAAGGCAGCGTGTGTCACATGCTTCTCTTCTGCTTAACACAGCATGCCACCGACAAAGCTCAAGCACTTGATACAATATTTGAAAAGGGAGTTAGGTCCTAAAGCTGTCTTTAGCTAGGGGGACAGATCTTTCTTTGGGTCTGCACCAGCACACTGCTTCAGGCAGAGGTGTGGCCACAGCACCTGGTGTGTTTGTGGCTGCCCACACTCTGCCAGCTCACTTCTGGCACAGTTTTGGCCTGGGTCAACTGGCGTGCATGCTCCAGACAACATCTGGGCATGCCTGGGGCGTGGCAGAGGGAAAGGAATTGTCTCCATAGCCCACCTGGATGAGGGAACATCAGAATACATCAGAACACACGCTGTGCTGCACCAGCTGTGATTCACTGGTACAGTGCTCAATTCTCCTGGTTACTGAAACTCCCCAGAGATGACTCGCCATTGCTTCAGTCTCAGCTGGAGTTCAAGATGTCCCTTATGTGCCTGTGAATATTTGCAAACAGCCTTTTGTTTTCACACTCACCCTTTTAAGAGGTGAGAACAATCTCTTGAAAAACAATGCATAACCTTTAATGAAACGTTCTACATTGTTCAACTGGTCCTGCTTTTCCTATGCTTGCTAATGCAAATATCACACTTTGTATGCTGCAAGATCACTGCAGTCGTATAAGCACAGAAATACCAAAGAAGTGCCATCTGTGATGTTGAGAATCAAAATGTACAGTGTTTATTCAGCTATGAAGAGTTTATTTTGCAAATACACATCTGAATATTTGTAGAATAAACTATGTACAGAGTGTTTCATTTTGCCAGAGTTATGTTGCATATCTAATGCCTCCCCTTCACTTTTCTGTTTCACTCATTCTTAAAGTCACAGAATGGGACAGTTTGATTCCCAGTGGAGGCCATTTCTCTTCTTAAAAGATTTCCATGGCTGTGGATTCCTTCAAACATTCTTTCTGATCCATGTGTGCTTTCCAAACTAGAAGAACTCAAGGATTTCCAAGCTCATTTTTTTGCCACTTCTGTTTTATGCTGGATCAGATGTGCTTCTGCAAAGGAATTGTGGTGTTGTAACAACTTGTAACAACAAGTGAGTGAGGTTTACTACCCGTATCAAAACCATGAATAATACGTAACAAACATAAAGATTAAAAGCTAAATCTGGAAATCCAAGCATTTTCTAATATTTCCTTGGCAAAACATTTCTTCTTGAAAGTACACCTCCAGTAAACTGGAGTAATAACATTTCCTAGAACACAGTCTGATTTAGAGAAGCATTTAGAAACATTTTTTCTCATTATTAATTTCTAGGACTTGTGAGTCGTCACTTTTTTGGGGGGGTGCAGGGGAGGGGAAGGGGAGAATAGTTTATGTCTGTCCTCCCTACAAGTCAGAAGAAGCAGAAATCCATTCCTATACAGGCAGTTCAACAGTTTGATGAGTTTGGCCTAGAAATTAAAAGTAACAATTGTGGCTGTCTATTGTTAGACATCCAAACAAAAAACATGCAAAACTACTGATCAACCTTTACTATTTTACTGGGTTTATAGATTCTCACTGTTGAGGCATCAGAATATTTCTGTTTAGGGAAATGATTTACATTAGGTCATTCCGAATCTTGGTAAGAAGGGTCTTTCCTTTGGTATTTCATAAGAATGACAAAGTGAACACAAATTTAGATAGCCTTATATGAATGAGCATTATATCAAGCTATGGTATGAAGATCAACAAGGTTTTGAAATTTATACTGTAGATTTTGCTTTTTTCTACATAGATAAAATTTCATCTTTTTGACCTGAGCAATAATTCTCTCCAGGGATTAAATAGGTTTTACACAGGGATTTTGTACAAAATTTATTTTCTAAATTAGTTGAATTTCAATGTACATATCTCTTGCTGTTTCTAGCTTGGGAAATGTGAGGCTGTAGTGATGTGAAATTGGTGGTATTGTATAATTCCCAAAAAACTGTTGCTTCAGAGAATCTTTTTTCTGACTTCTTTGTTATTCACTCTTTCCACTTTATGTAGTAGTAATTTCCAGCAGGTTTGTCACTGTCAGTTCCATAAACTCAGGACAGTCTTGTCTTTAGCCCTGAACCATTTTGCAGCTAACTGTTCTAGATATGTCACCCTTGCCTCTATTTGTTTATTAATTATATGCTAATGAACTGCCTTTCTTTTATTCTTTTGGGAACAGCACATCCACATCATTTCTGATTTACTTATCTCCAACTATATTGCATAAGTGCTGGGAAGTATGCTGAAGGATCATTCAAAAAGAAAGTAGACAAAATAAATCAGCCAAAATAAAAAATCTGGATGCAAAAAAGAAATTTAGGCATTACCACTGGGGAAAAATGCAAGATCTTTCGTAGTCAAGATGCAAGTATTTTTCTTCTGCTTTGCTATCAAGTTTTTTAGCTCCATGGGTACTGCCTATTTTTTCTTTGACCCATCTTTATCTTTTCTAAACCTTTAACCCATTTTGTGATAGACTGAAAAATACTGTAATTTCTGCTTTTTTCTCCTCACAGTCAGAAAATGGTAGTTTAGTAATTTCATGGCTTCTTGAGTGTTAATTCAAGGAAAACCCCAATGTTTCATGTGCTGAAGAGGTTTGGGGCATTGCCCTTTTTTTCTCAGAGTGGGAGAAATTAATCATTAAGACAAATATACTTTTAATTTAACCACCATTTGAGTTTAATGCTGATACTTTATTGATTTTTTTTGCATCCAAAGCAAACTGAAACAGAGCAAAACAAAAAAAAAATCCCTTTTTTGTGTCAGGCCTTTTAAAGGTACAATTTGCAATGAGCTTTTTGTCCTAAATGGCATAAAAATCTGTAATATAATACCTAAGGCCCAATCATACAAATGAAAAAGAAGAACGTGAACAGAGCTTGTGGTGCTGTATTTTCTGCCTACTGTGTAGAACTAGTTGAATTTGGGTGTTGAAACACCAGGAACTCATGTCTTTCAGTAGACCTTTTCCTTAGAGTGAAAGAAAACCCCACAGAGAGTTGGGACTTCGTGTATCAAACACAGTACTTATTTAGGACTGACAGCAAAAGGCCTAACTGGTGCCAAGTGAGTATGAAGTCTGACCTGAAGTAAGAAAAAATCTACAGAGAAACAGATGGAAGATGGGAAAATAATATCCCTGTAGTTAAGAGGAGCAACACTCTGGCAATATTAACTCCAGGTTAAATAGTGAGATGAATCAGTTCCTGATGGACAAAAAGCATGCACAGAGCAGCAGGTCAGAATTGCTGAAGTCTTGCAAAAGCCAGAGGAGAGAGAAGATATTGCTGTTTTAATGGCAGAGAAACAGAATATAGATGGTTCTGATTTCTCAAAAGTTGGGTATATTTTCTTCCTTGCAGGTTTTATGCCTCAAATCAAGAGAATCACGTGCTAAATAGAGCTGAAGGGAGCACCTCGTGTAGAAACCTAGAGTTGCACCTGAATTCTAGTTTAGAAAGAAGATAACCTTTGAACTGCAAAAACTAGAGTCCTTGACTACCACATCCAGAGATGGAAGAAGATATCCACTGAAGAAATAAACCCCTTGCTTCCTCTCCAGCACAAAGTGTTGCTAAATCAAGGGGACCAACAGTCACAGTTACTGGATTTGTTTAATCTTGGAGACAAACTCAACGTTCACACAATAGCACAATAAACAAATAGTGTTATATTTACATATTAGAGTCACTGGTTTTCTTACAGCTAAAGGCAGTTCAGATTCTTGGTAGATTTTTCAGGAATTCACTAAGATATTTGCTGCTTGTGCAATGTTCCCAGATAAGATGTCAGACTGTCTAAGGGGAAATGTGTCAGAGATGTCTTCATTAATTTTCATGGTGGAGATTTGCAATCAAAGTTAGGCATTAATCTGATACATGGAGTTCACATGAATCAGTTATTTCAAAAACTGTAAATTTATACTGACCAGATAAAATTAATTCTATAAAAGTCAGATATAAGCATTTCACCTGCTAAGAACAAAAGTTTAATCCTCCTTATTTATTTTCTTCCAATTTAAATGAGGAGGTAAGAGGTTTCCACTTTTCAGATTTTGTTTAAGGAAAAAGAAATGGGAGTAATTTTTTTTTTCTCAGTTTGAAAGCTAAAGACTACCCTACACATTCACAAATCAGTCAAGTTCTCCTTTTAGAATTGCATTTCTTTTTAGGCTGCCCTTGATAATATTGTTTGGACACAGTAAAATTATGTATGGCAGAACAAAGAATAGCACAAATAATGGAGCACCTGTTCCATTCAATCTTCTTTAACTTTTTAAATGGGAATTATGAGGATACTAATTCCCTGTCATGTAACAGTTGGGTCACAGGGAGGGTAAAATCAGTAATTGTTAAACTACATCTTCAAGCTCACGTAAACAGTGTACACTGAGGCTCACAGAATTCAGCTCAGAAAACACTATTTTCTGATGCGACTGCAAAGTACAATACAGGGAGAAAATAATGAAGGTGCTTAAGGATGATGTTCTGCTAGGAAAGAACATTAGTTTGACATGCTGTTTTAGTTTAATTTAGTGCTCCAAGGAACAAAGAAATTGTCTTGTCTTTGTTAGATTGCCTAGATGATCTGGACAAACGGAATAAAAATCACTTGGGTTTCAATAGGAGGGAAAGAGATATCTAAATTAATATGAGTGAATGAAGGTATTTCTACCTGAGCCAATTTGGTCTTTGAGAAGATAGGCTTCTTCTCACCTGTCTTGCTGTTGAGGTGATAGTCTAAGGATGTTTATTTCATTTAACTTTACTCCCTTTAGTAAACAGAAATTACAGGAAAATAGCTTATTCCATCTTTAAAAGAGGCAAAAGACGGCTATTTCTTGTCTTACAAGGGAAATCAAGATTTCCAAGCCAGCTAAGGGATCCTTTACTTATTGCTTGTTCATTCTCGTATTTGACCACATAGATATTTGACCACTGGGTATTCTGTGACCCTGAGAGGGTTAGCAAGCAGCTTGAATTGTGTTTGGCACTGGCAGCAGCAGCTAATGCAGCACCAGATCCAAACTGATGCTTGTGGCTTTTCCACAACAGCTTTGGTGGCTGTTCCTGACCTTTCAGCCAAAGAAAGCATCCCTCACCCAGAAAGTAGGAAGAGACTTAAAGGAATGACTCCCAACTTTTAAGGCATCCATAACATTAGCCTTATCTCACAGGTTTGCTCCAACTGCTTGTTGAACCTGCCTTGAGCCACAGGCACAGACACAGATTAAAGGAGAAACATTGACTCTGTGGCATAGAGGTTGAAATATTCAGGCAAGGATCCTGTGACTTGAGGAAAGGCCTCTCTTTCTGGGGTGATATATTAAATTCACATGAAAAACTTATTGAATAAAAACATGAGTCACGCAGTGAAATGCATGTCTGGGAAGCAGAAAATATGCCTGAGAATCCCAAACAGTCGAGTGACTAAAACCCATCCTGTCTGAGTGCCCGTCCTGTCGGAGTGCTTTAACTAATACATGGAAAATGGGCAACCCTCCTCTGATCATATCTAAAATGACTCTGAAGTGTTCCTTTGTACCAAAAATACAAGAGAGGTGGCTGAGTGAATTGATTTCTAGCTACAAATCTACTCATGCATGGGAATCTAAGGTGTATGTATAGGCAACCAAGGCATATGTCTAAGACAGAGAATTAATTTTAAGTATACTCCCCTTTATGGCATGTACTACCAACCAAACTACTTGTTTTTTAGGCAGTTGTCAGTCCCAGGCATTCTCTGGGGCCTGCATTTTTCCATTTCCTATGAAATGAACTGAGGCACCTAAATAAAATTCTGTTGGGTTAATTCCCCATCTGGTCCTTTTCCTCCTGTTTCACTAATTTATAAAACTTCCTTCTCTGCTTGTCAGGTGCTTTGTTCTGTGAGAGACTTGCAGTAGAGAATTAAAGTCATAGAATGTGTGAAGAATTAATGTTGATCTGCTACTACAATGGTATTTCCAACACAAACTCTACTTAAGCACTGTATAATGCAAGAAAGGAGTCTGAAATAACTGAAATCATCTAGCAATTTAAGGGTCACATTAGCTGCAAAAAAATATGCTTATGCAAAACAGTGGTACTGGATACACTGAATTATTGCCAAATAGGAGAGAACATCTCTTAAGAAGCTGAACAGAATTTGTGCCCTGTGTCAAATAATGATGCAGTATGAATGAAAAGTATATGAACTCTGTACACAGTAGCCTTGAACAGAGAGTGCTGGTTTTTGGCAGATACTCCTCTGATCATACGTCATCCTTATCAAGCTCACAAGGGCACTGTCCAAAAGAATTAATGTACTCCTGTCAGGATTCAGGAGAAGATTGAGTGAGAAGTGCAAAGATGACTTTACATCTCTGCTTGGTATAGGTATGATCGAACCCACCTCTGGTATACGATACTGCTGTCATCAGTTCAGGTCTGGTGTCTCCAGGTCAGGATGCATGTTAATAGGTCTGAGTGGGTGCAGAGCAGGCTGTAATTAGAAGCCTGGAAATGTGCTTCACAGTAAAATGCTTGAGAAGTTGCCAAAGGGAAGGTTAATGGGATACTTGACTAAAGCTGATGAGTATTGAAGTAGAGGAGTGAAACTTGTGCATGTACCTGAGCCTAGGAGACAAATAAAACTAGTTCCAGTGGTTCAAATTGCAATTCTCAAGTTGGATTTAGAAAACATTTTGTGGACAGGGATGGCTGGGTCCCTGACAAGCCAAAAAGGTAATATGAGGAGAAGGAGGTATCTAAAACTAGTAAGAGTCCACTGGTAGAGAAATGGGCTCTTACTAGAAAGGTTTAAATTCTTTAGGTTTCTGTCTCTTTCCCTACATTAAGTACCACATTATCCTACATTAAGCCAGGTCGATGTTTCTACGGATGTGAAAAGGATGTGCTTTGAGAAATCTGACTGCCAAGGCTGACAAGAGAGGGTGATGGCACAGATGTCTTTTGGCCTACTAACTGATGTACTGGCTTCCTCCTGCTGGCTCATGAAATACTTGGATTTTTGTTTGTATAGTGGTTATTCAATCTATTAATAAAAATGCAACACTCAAGAGAATAAAATGAAAGTTAGTTTTGAGAGCTCTGTTCTCTAACTTTGGGATCCAAAGTTAGTTATTCATTAATTATCACTTAAAAAGAGTATTTTACAATCATATTGATTTCTGATTGTAAAGCAGAAGCTGACAAGATGATCTGCTTTCCACCCCAAAGTTAATTTCTGCTCAAGTTACATGCAACATTGAGCAATTTCTCAGCTGCCCTCTGCAAGGCCTCATAGATCATGACAGATTTTTTCAAATCAAAACCTGCACCAAGGGCCTAAATCAGTATTTCAGGCATGGCAATGCATAACTTTAATTACAAAGCTACTCAATGCTTAGAAACTCCCAGTGGCCTCAGTCTAAGCTCTTGCTACTTTGCTGAGTGTTTTAGAATAGGTTACTTTTCAGATTAGAAAAAGTTACTTTTCAGATTCAGTGATATTGAAGAAGTCCAGTTTGTATCTTCAAGTCCGAAATAATGTGCCTCAGTTCTTATTCATTATATCTCACTCATATAGGCAAAACTCCTTGGAAGTTTTTGACCAATAGTTTGTTTTTTGGGGAGATTTTTTGTTACGCCACAATAAAATACTAGGTTTTAATTTTTAACAAGTCTTAATATTGTAAAATGATAGAGAAGCCAAAAGAATAATTGACTGTGAAAGTAGCTACAAAGTAGGTCATACGGCCTAAAGCAAATCTTCTGTTCTGCGATTATGTTCTTATAGAACTGCCAGTAGTATTAAGGATATTTAAAAAATTACCAAAGCAAGAAAATTTTAAGTTAAATGATGACTTACAAAAGTGCAGAGTGCCCACAAATCTGACTCAAGTCATAAGAGCTGCGAGCGCTTAACACTGCTGCAAGTCAAGGAAAACATTGCTTGCTGTTATCTTATGCTGATATGCCTTTATAATGTGAGGATTTCTGACAATGAGAGCTTGTGATTTCTGGTGAAACAGCACGGCATGAAGTCTCCAAGTTTTACAAAAAATGCCACCAATAACTTTCCTTGAGTCTGGTGTGAAGGTCTTGTTCCATGCTCACATCTCAGAGCTCTGCAGAAATCTTGGCAGTCCGTTCATGGGATTGCACTGGTTTGGGCAAAGTAGAGGTTATGGAAACCTTGGACTGAATGAAATGCATCCTGAGAGGGCTTCCTACTGTTCAAAGAGGAAAGGAAAATATTTAACCGAAATGACTAAATATGCCTAGCATAAATCTCTTACTAATTATGAGAGAAAAAAGTAAAAGAATGCAAATAGTGCTCCCTCAGTCTTTTCCTTCTTGACCCTGCTCCTCTGAGCTTGTCCGTCAAAAACATTGTAATATTGCTGCTACCATCTGTTCACTTGGTAAAATTGGCAGCTATGAATCCAAGACAATTCAGCTGTAAAAAAGAGAATTATTTCTTTCCCAAGAGTAATAGAAAGTTTGACACCATTTGAATGATACATGAAAGAATAGGCAATAACACAGGAGTGAGGAAAGAGGACAGCCTCATATCCAGAGATGAGGATCCTCCAGTTTTTATATATTGAAAATTCCTGTAATATATTAGATATGTGGAAAAGCTTGAATGCTTTTAAGCCACTCTGAAAACAATTCAGCCTGGTCCTAATTATTTTCTTGGGTGATTTTTTTTCCCCCTAAACAACCATGTGAAAAGCATCTGCTTTTCCATTCTCACACTTCCTGCTGCAAGAATAAAATAGGATTAGCATTGTTGATGAGGCCCTGTCATACATTAATTTGGTTTTTTTAAAAACTTTTGTGCATGAGCTATACAAAATCTCAAGTGCTGGATTGTTGTGGACCAAAAAGTGACATATCTCACAGGAAGAGTTGAATACTTTCTAAAATATTATTGTTTTGACTGGGAGATTAATTGGAGAGAAGTTTAGTTTTTCTAACTGAAGGGAGAAAAAATTGTAGAGAACACTCATTTTACCTGCCACCCTGGGAACTCAGGAATCAGTCATTATTGTCTCAGAGGAACACATTTAATTCTTAACCAGCACAGTCAAGGACTGCCATGTACCAGCAGGAGACCTAAGATTACATTTAGTTGAACTTTGATGTGACTTGACAAATATGTGGAAATTCACAGCGTGTTCACAGTATTAGGTGGACTGTTTGTAACCCTCTGATATTGCTTCACTGAAAGCAGTGGCAGAGAACAGCTAGGCACATCTGAACAGTGCAAAGGAGTCATCTAAATGCACCATATTATTACCTTTCCTCTATGTAGAAGACATTGGAACTTCTTTAGTAACTACAGCAAAAGGCTGTAGTTGAAAAACTACAGGCCCTTGTTTTTGTCCTGATCCCAGGAGGAGCAGGAGCATCTGTAAGTGTTAGAGTGCCTTCTGTACTAGAAGATGACTTCAGCAGAGGCTTTAAATGCTCAGCACTCTCAGTTTCAAGCCATTAGCATTCATCTCCCTCTAGGGAATATGGAATTATTACTCATACATGAAATGAAATGGTGCTGAGGTTAGCAGCCCTCATAGCTCTTTCCAGCTTAGTGTCAAAATGAGCAAGTGACACCAATATGTGTTTTCCAACTAGATTAAGAGAGTGCTTGAAGGGGGCTGTGCAAGGCAAAGTGACGACTGTCCTGGAGCAGCCTTCTGCTTGTGAGCTGCTGATGTTGCCCTACCTGTAAATGCTCCTCTCCTGCATTATGCTCCTACTCCTACTGACAAGACAGGATTAGAGGGTGCAAAGGCAACCACAGAAACTCTTGTGAAAGGCAATTAACCCCTTGTTTAGCCTGGATCTGGGATGTGACATTAGGTTTGAAGTGGTGGCTGTCAAATTCAAACAGTCTTGCTCAGGGTCAATGTTCAGTGTTGCAAGGTCACCATGAGGTTGTGGGTTTAGATTGGTGGGGACTCTTGAACACATTTTCAATAGGAGACAGGTCCCATATTTAGAGAAGGATTAAAACTCAACTGTGTTAGCCTGTCATCTGACAGTAATAAAGTGCCTCAGCTTCAGCTGAGGCTCTTGGGATGCTAAGGAGAGATGAGAGAAACTGATAATTTAGGGGAGTGACTTTCAAAAGGGTATTTGGACATAGCAAGCTAAGGGTGCTTATGCTGTGCTATTCCAAAGCTTGTGCTGCCATACTACCACTACTCTTAGCACTGGCTCATGCTGGAATTAAGACTAGGTATTTCTATCTACACTACGAGCAGTCTAATCTTGTAAGGGATAACCCAGTCTCAAAAAACTGCCCACAGAGAGGCCACAGTGAAATCATGGAGACTGCCACTTGTCTCTGTAAGAAATGCCATTATAAGCACAGAAATGATTCTTGACTGTATATTACTGCCATTATAAAAAAAAGGGAGAAATTTTAATTAATTGGCATGCAGTGTTCAAGTTTCCAGCTTCTGAGCTTGGCCAAATCTGTACCCCTGAGCCCACACACAGTGCTTTCCCAGAGCTTCTTCTCTGTCACATCACAGCAACAGCACAGCACAATCCAGGTACCTTTCCTTTGCTCACACTGTAGAAGGCAGGCAGCTTGCACTGCTATGTTGTGATACGTGGGGTATTACTCAAGCATTATCTTTCCTTTTATTTTTTAGGCAAATCATTTAGTCAAAATTGCAATGTTTTAAACAAATATTTTAAGACCATAAAACCAAAACTAGCTAAAGAAGCATTTTCTTACTTTCTCTGCTTTATCTTCCCAAGGCATCAACTACAGGATGAGTAGATCTAAGCATTTTCTTACTTTCTCTGCTTTATCTTCCCAAGGCATCACCTACAGGATGAGTAGATCTTTGCTATTGTCTGTAAACTAGCATTAAATCAGTACAGTTCCTGAGGACTGTAGTAAACTTTGCGTCAAGAGAAGGCTGAATCACAAAAGGCTAAAAAAATACATGAAACAATTACTTTTTTTTCTTTATAACATATGACCAGGCATTCACTTGTATTTCCTCTCATTCCTGGAAAAGAATTGACAATCATGTTGAGAATACTATATTTAATGCTTATCCAAAAAAATCTTACAGTCTGGAATTCATATTCACAAAAGATCATGGAAGGCTTTATATTTTTCAATAGAAAATTATCTCTTCCATTTCCATGGTTGTTTAATCTGAAATCATACAAGTCGTGTTCAATGAGCTGCAGGAAAGTGAAGCAACTGGATGGTAGTGCAGCATAGAGGTGAAGTGGTGAAAGAAACAGTAATCATATAAATAATAGATGAAATTGCTTTAAGTGCAAGAGAAGAGTGATACAGTATGTGCCCCTCAAGGCCACTGTAACTATGGCAACAATGATGCATGTACTGTCTTCATTGCAGATCAGCCATAAAAATATCTGAGTGATGGACCATACATGGTCTGTACTTGTATTGTAGTCACTCTCTAGTTGTCTTTTTATTGTTGAGCAGTCTTCATGTCTTTACATTTTTAGAATGTTTACTATACCTGCAAAGAGAAGTTCCATGTCAATAAGTCAAGACCATTTTCCATGGGAGAGGGAGAATATGGATGTGTGTATGTGTTGGCGTGTGTGCTTGGGAACTGGATGTGGATGCCAGCCCTGGCACCCTTCAACCTCCCTGCTTTTAAGGTTCAGGTTTATGAGACTCACCTCTTTTGGAGAAAACTGCTGTAGGCAATATTCCAGTTTGATGTATGTATTTCACATCACTTAGATTACAACCTAGAGAGGAAGGATTATTTTGTATATTCTCTAACTGTCTGGTACTAGCTTTAGCTGCAGTTAAGGATGATTATATGAAACTTCTCAGGACATATGATTTTCAGGTACCTCAGAACAGACTGACCTCTTTATACTGCAGAGAGATAAAGCTCTTTAAACCTTCAGTGTGCATGCCAGGAACCACAGAGGCATGAGACTCAGAAAAATTCATGTAATGTGTTAATTCTCTGCACCTCGTAATTGAAACTTCTTTTATGCATCTATCCCTTCTCCTTGGTTTACAAGAATACTGCTTGTTTTAGCTATTTAACAGTGCAGCTATGTCCCCATCCTGCTGATACTGCTATTGCTGCCAGAACACAAATTATGTCCACTTTATAAATGCCAGTATTTTCACTCTTCTTTGAATATGGATAAATAGCTAGCAATCCTTAAAGGTCAATTCATATTCAGAATTGCTTAACTTAATTACAGGAATGAATTTTGAAAGGTCATTGTTCATCACCCTGTGACACACTGTGTCACACTCCATCACTTGCATTGCAGGCAATGATTTCTTGTCCCTTTTTGGTCTACCTGTACTTCATAAATGAGAAGTTCCCTATGTAGTTCACAAAATATCTGAAAAGTGTATATTACATATATTCAGTCTGTCTCCTGAGCTGTAAAAAACAGGGAACTTTTCACTCTTTTGAAAGCTTATAATGCTGTTTGCAGTACTATCACTGTCTGAAAACATGGTTTAAAACAGAAACATATCTGTCTGAAGAAAGGCAAATAAAGACAAAAATACACAAATGTGACATAGATCTGTGGGATTTGTGTTTGAGAATATCTGTATTCCTAAAGCTGTATTCATCTTGGATTGTTTAGGGTCACCTGGTCCCTGTAAAAACCAGAAAAAACTGGAGAGTTGCTTTGTGATAAACTCCATAAATGTCCTTCTCCAGTGAAATCCTAGATAAGAATCTGCTGCCTTGGTAGGATGTATTGATCACTACTGTCTTCTGAACTGCTGCTGCTGTATTTTCTGGCTTGGAAGACTGTACCCTTGTGAAGGGGTTCCTTAGCAGTAGGCGATCCACTAGGTCTGCCCTCTGCCATCACTCAGTGGTGAAGTGCCTTTACATAGCAGGTGAGGAGATCACAGACACTGCTGAGTCCAACAGATGGAATGACAGGGCTTGGTACTATTACAACCACTAGACCAGTTGAGTCTCCAGTTAGCTGTTTTATGTTCATGGTTTCTGACATCCCGAGTGGATGACAGTATTTAGTCACAAAATGCCCACATAAATAATTCAGCTGAATTTGGCATGGTTCACACTGTAGCTACCTAAAGTCAATTGCAGGCTTTTTTATGTGCAGTAAAATCCATCCCAAGACCAAGGAAACCTCAAGCCTCATCTTCCCAAAAATGTGAATTTAATATAACAAGCCTGGCTTCGTCTAAAAGAAAATGTAAGTATGTTTTCAGCACTTGAAATTTTACAAACCATTTCTTGCTACACTGCATAAACCAAGTTGATGACCCAGAACAGAATATTAGCATTTAATTGGCTATTTTTCCTCTAACATTTGCTGTTATGCACTTCTTTTTTTTTCCTCTCCTGTTCAAAGCCCTAGGTACTGAAATGTGTGGGAGAGATTTGAGATAAGAAGTTTTCTCATGCGATTGATCTGCACAATTTCCTGTGCCTCAGAAGTTCCTGAGTGTCACAAGGCAGCAGCAGCCTAGCAACTACCCGCATTTTCCAGTGCCTCACTCTGGACTGGCAGTGCATCCAGTTGCTCTTCTACACGCCACATAATTAGAACATCTTTTCTCTGGATGTCTTTAATGAGTACAATGTCACCTTATAAGCTTTACTTGAGTAACAGGCATTTCAAAAGAAAGACTTGACGACACACCGCTCTCGTTTGTACATCCTGCTCTCTGTTTTCACTAAATACCCAACTGCGTATTTGTTACCTGGTCTGCTACATACTGCATGAGATAAGCATCCCTCACAACTGTTCTGGTAAGCTTAAACTGATCAATAAAATCAACTCATGATTTATTATTATGCAACCATTTAACAGAGATTGTCATCAGCAAAAATAAACTAAAAGACATAGAAAATAATGTACTTGTTGCAATGGCTACTGCTACAAGTGTCTGTTATTTTTAAGCAGCTGTCTCACATTTGTCAGTTATTCATTGTGAATAGAGACAAATTACACTGAAATATGTTATTGTAAGAGTAGTTATTCCTTTTTGGTGAGTTACATTTTACACATTGTATGAGATAATATGATCCTTTTGATACAAAACACAAAGTAGGACAGGAAAGAAAATTAGAGGTACACAAACATTTATAGAAAAATTGTTTGAACAAGAAAATTGGAATTCAGAGCAAATGTCCAGTGCTGGTTTTTGTCTCACTATTTCAGTCCCATACTCATTATTCCATCTATTTCCATGAGAAGGAAAAAACACCCTGGGTAGGGAGACCTGTTACATGGAGACAAACTGAATTTCTGTGTGTTTCTATCAGTGGACAATTATGGATGCTTATGAAAGCAGCAGTATAATGTTCTGCTTGGAAAACCGCTTTAGAGATAGCACGATGGATGGAAGTTGATATGACAGAGCTTCATTTCTGCTCCAACCATCTCAGTGAAAACCTAATATACACTAAACCAAATGATAAATACAGAATGTCTTCCTTAATATCAAATCTTGATTAAATCATAAGAAAAGAGACCTTGGCAGTATATTTATACTGCTGACTGTATTCACTGAAAGCACTATGTGTAACCAGGTTTGGATACCATACAATATAGATCCAGATATTATCTTGCTTTGATGTGTTTATAGATGACTAAATTCTCAAGGAGGCAGTTTTAGGCATGTGTCTTAAACCTTTCAGTCTTTAAATGATGTAGGGAAAACATTTCTAAGTACAAATATATTCATATTATGTTTATGGTTGCTGGTAAAATTGTTATGGATATACAGTTTTTACACATTATATTGACATGTTGCCATTCTGCTCGCTCTCTTTTAAGTTTCCCAAGGTTATACTTTAGGGGAATAACAGGATGGTAAAGGTATCTTGAAGTGGCGAATCTGCTATGCAAGTTTTATTGCTAAGCCTAGAATCATTTTTGTTTTAAACAAAATGGGAAGGGAAAATCAATCTGTCTTCTAGTCATAATGAGTAATAATTTTTCAGATTTTTGTTGCAGTTGAAAAACAGCTTTGTTAGCTCAATGAAATGGTAGTACGGATTATGAACTAATCCTTTTTGATGAAAATGAGAAATATGAAATAGCATAATCATTCCATTTTAACAGTGTGACATAACAGCTGCCAAATGCCCACTGTTGAGAAAGGAAGGAGAAAAGGGGCACTCTCAGCTTGTCTACTTTATGAACACAGGTCAGAGACAGCTACAGCCTCAGTGGAGTAGCTCCTTGGAGTGCCTAATGAACTGAGAAATTAGTTTTCTTACTTTGGAGTACTCAACTTTAAATAACACCTGAACATCCCTGATCATTTTTAATGCATCTGCATCAATCAGTGTTGCAGTGAAATATTTATATTTGAAGCAAAACATTTACACAGAGAGACTAACGTTACTCTGAGGTGTATTTCAAATGCCACTACCTGTAAGGCAGTATTGCAGATGGGGAAGTCTCCTGCAGCAGTGTGCTTTTAGAGAACAGATTTAGGGCAATGCCAAGAGCATAGTATGAATACCTGCAATATTTATACTAGATCACAATTTCTGGCTTATTAAAAGAAGATTGCCTCATCATATGTTTAAATCTGAAGGCAATCAGATTGCTTTCACTGGCAGGCCTCCTCAGAGATCTGCTGTCTACTGCAGCAGGTGACACCATACTAATTCAATGTCCCCTCTTCCCTAGTCCTTAGTGATCTCCTGCATCTTGTTTTGGTTTTTTTATTCTTTTTTTGTAGGTGTGTGTTTGTGGGTTATCCATCCTCTTCTTTTCATTGTTTTGCCTCAGATTAACTTCACTGGTTTTCATCAGATTAATCTCACCTAACTGTGTGTTTGTATAGATGGGAAAGAAAGCTATGGGCAAGCTGGTCCCCAATATTCCTTTCTGAGTCAATGGTGAAGAACAGGACAGCTCAGTGTTTGAATATGTTTATCTGGCCTGGTTTTGATCTCTACATTAGGATGGGGTGCATCATATCTCAGATATATTTCTTTCCTTTGAATCCAGGGGAAAGCCATATGACTATAACAAGCTACAATTCATACACAGATGTCCGCAATATAGATAAACGTATTTGTTTAGGAGAATTGCACTCTTTGAGTGCTTTGGTCAGAATAATAAAAACAACAAAAACAACTCAAACCAAAACAAACAAACAAAAAAGTCATGCTGCAAATCTCATGTAGTATTAAAACTCCAGATTTGGTAGGAAGTTTGGAAACACAACCACACTTCTGAGGTCAGTTATTTTTCAGGGCTTCATCTTAAATCTGCTGAGTCAACAGATTTTTATGGCACAATAAGGTCTTACACACACCCTGGGATTAAAATCTCTTGAGTTAATGAGGTATTTGGTGGATATGAAAGAAGTTTCTTGGAAGATCTCTAAGTAAAATGATTTCAGCCTCTTATATGAACAATGATTTAATGCCAACTGCCAATCAATAGCACTCCTGCTCCTATCCAGAGTTGAAGAAGAGTTCACTCACTCCACTTGGTTGTGTTACAAGAACCAGATATTCCTGCTGTGAACAGCACCTTGTTCTGGTGGTAGCTGAACAGGACACTGTGTGCCACTCCTACATATTTTGAATCACGAAAAAATAGCACAGTGCCAAAATTAAGAAAGAAAATATATGCCCGGAGGGAAAAGAAAGGAAAGCCATATCTGCTGCCATTTTATCTGTTTCATTTGGCTGGCAAAGCAAACTTACTGCCTGAATCAAGGTTTTGACCATGCCCTGTTGTGGCACTAATGGCACGAGCAGCCTTTCCTTTGTCGTGTCCTCATACTGAGGAGCACTGAGGCAGACCGGTCAAGGATGGGGACACTGCTGTGGGCACTGTACCTGCACCAGCCTGGGAGAGGCAGGTGGAGGGGCAGCTCTCTGGAAACTGCAGGGCCTTTTTCTCCTTGTTTTACAACTAGTTCTTTTACAATTAGTTTTATATTCACTGACACTTTTAGGGTTGCTTTGAAAGTCAAACCTGGACGCACAGGTCAGTTAAAACTCTGATCAGGAAAAGCACTCAAGTGCACCAGTCCTGTTATATTTACCTGTGTTTTTTTATCACTATAGGGATTTCTTAGCAGATCTGCGCCTGAAATCAGTTCGCAGACTGTTATCCAGATTACTCAGCTGAAAAAAATAACAACAAATCTCAGCTTCTTCCAGTTTGGAGGGAGTGAAAAACTTAGCCCAAATTATTTATTTGATGTTTCTTGACAGAAGACTTTTTGTGTGTTTGTTAAAAATAAGAAGAAAAAGTATCACCGTTACCTTAAAATTATTTTTACAAAATGAACTATTTCTTCTGTCCCCTCATCTTTGTTTTGCAGATGTTTATCCTGCAGTACATGCCTGCACAACTAACAGAAATAAAATTTAGCCTCATTATCTTCTGAGGTGGAACTAAATCACTGTAGCAGCACTAATCTAAATGAACACCATGGGGCAAACAGCAGTGAGTCAGCAGACCTTTCGCTGCAGCAGATTTTTCTTTGTAAGCATAATACTGTTTTCAGGATGAAAGTGTAAAAATTTGTTCAGACAGCACACTGCAAGGCACATAGATTCTCAAATTCACATTAGGCAGCTTAAACAGAGAGCATGTATCCACAAAGCTTTCCCAAATGATTTCACATTTAGAAGCTACAGGACACTGGCATGTAGGAAAAAAGCTAGTTTGTTGAATTAAGCACTTATTGTTGCCCCCTACATTGGATCTAAATTGTTTGAATAATTTAACTGACGTTCCTGGCACACAGGAAAAAATCCAGATGTCCTAGAACACTAGGAAAAGTAGAAATAGACTTTCTTTCTAGCCATGTGATATATTTTTGTCATGACATCAAAGTGTAAAATACAGTCTTCCAGGGCTATACTCCTGACCACTACAGACAAAATTTGAGATTATGGACTTTTTATCCATTACATATATAAAGAATTAAATTGACACACTCCCGTTGACACTACAAACCTCTATTGGTGAATAATTTTAAAGAAGCTTGTTCAATATCTGAAAGAATAAAATTGTTTAAACCTGCAAATATGTAGAGAAATTCTGTCATATGGCACATGGAATTAATTTATCAGTGTTAGTAACAATAATGTTGACTAATACCATGCAGAAGAAATATACTTTCATTTTATCCATATATTTATGCAAATTTTTCATCCTTCCATTTCTAGGCACAAAAGGAGTGGGATGTTGAGTCCCTATGCTACAAAAAGGAGAATATTCTCCTTTGACTCAATATAAACGTGCAGCCAGTCTATGGGACTGCTCTTTGAGGAAAATGGTGATAGACTTCAACCCTGCAACATAAACTGTGGAGGGACTGAGTTAAATAGATGTAGGCTACCCTGACTGAAGACACTTACTTGAATTCTCTAAATAATGACAGAGCTCAGCTGCTTCCAAGACCAAGCTCTGAATCAAATTTTGATCCCAGAGACAGGACCAAGATATTTGTCATGACCTTCAGTGCTTTTCCTCTACTCTGAGCATTGTTTAAAGTTTCAATGCAATAATGAGCATGGAGGTTTACACAGAGAGCCAAGAGTTCATTTTTTGACTTCAGGAACCTGAACTCTTATTGCTGAAATGAAAACAAATGATGAAGCTTCAGCAAAAGTTTGGAGTAATGAGGAAGAAAGCATTGAATCAGATCAGTCCTTTCATGTTATAACATGGTCTCTTTTTTCAGTCCTATAAACAGGGAAGGCTGGTTGGATGGCTCTTGAACACGGGTTAGAGATGGTGCTGCACTGACTACTTTAAGTTGATTTTTCATCGCTGTTTTTAATTTAATGGGATTCAAGAAGCAACTATCAAAATATTTACTGATCTATGACAGAAGTATTAACACTGTCAAATTCATGAAATCTGATTAATTCAACAGAAATTGTATGAGAGTTTTAGAACTGTTTTTTTTTTTACTCTGGAAACAGAAGGTTATCTTTAGAAAGTTGTTATTATCAACAGATTTTTCTTGTCTTATTAAAATGAAAATTAGTTTCCCTTCTATTTTTTTTAATACCACCTCTGTCTATTGCCTCACCTGTAACACTGTAGTGGCATTCTTAGGAAGAAATTCTAATTGTTTTGGATTATGTTTTTAATTGCTTTGCTTAAGCCCATTGCACTGGTTTGTGGAAAGCGTCAGATGTCTTTCCCAAATACCCACATCAAGAGGATTGCCACCTGGTCCTGCTGTTTTCATCAACAGTCTTGAGCCTTTCCAAATTCAGATCAAAATCTGACATTCCAAAACAGACTTTGAGAATATTAGAGAAACATTAGATGACAGTACTCTGGCCATAGCTCTTGGAGAGCTGGGCCTCATGTGTCAGTAGCTTTAACAAGGATGATGTGATTTCCACCATTATAACTTGTTTTAGAGATTATTTTATCATGGTATTAACTCCTACTGGGAGAATATTCCTGTACCCATACTAATATGTTAAAATTTAATTGTGTTTATACTTGGCAGTGTCAGAGCCAGTTTTAAACTGCTATACACAATTTCAGTGATACAGAATGTTTTCAGTCAAAAAGAACATTGTTTAATTGATTTCAAACCCAGTATCAAGACCAAATCACATCGGTCATTCTACAGACATGACAAAACTCAGCCTAGAGATGTACAAACTCACTCTTTATTTCAGTAGGAGCTGCATATATGAATCTGGAGGTGGAATATATTTGACAAAGGCTTGGCTGGTGTTAGGAGTTGGAATTCTGTGGTCCTTGTGGGTGTCTTCCACCTCAGGATATTCTGTGATAATATGAGCCATTATTGCTTCTATGGACATAAAACTGGGGAATTCACTATTACTTCTGTATCAGCATGAGGTTTTGGTCAACATTTAACGTGTGTGAGAGTCCAGGCCTCCATCTTTCTGATTTCTTGTGCAGCGTGGAGGCCCTGGCCCTGCAGCTGCTCAGACCACAGCTCCTGGCTGCTCTGTCAGAGGAGACTGGGGCCAGTTTGGACCACGATGAAAAAGAATGCTAATTTAAGGGAAATGGGAATAAATGTTACTGTCTAAGGAAGGGTCACAGAAGAGGCTCAGTACAGTTGGATACATGGAGTAGGACACAGGGAGGACTGTGCCACTGAGAACTCCTGAGACACGTCCTAGTGTGGGAGGAGGGTTTTTAAGAGGAATCTGAGCTGGGCTCTGCCTGACTCTCAGCTGGTGACTGGATCCCCAGTGGGGTATCTAGGGAGAATGGACCCCTTATGACTGCAGCAGCTTGCAAAAGGACAGAACATCTGCAGTCACTCTGCAGCCAGGGGTAACCATAAGGATGTAGCCCAGCTGTGAGCAGGAGGCAGAATTTCTCTTCAGGAAATGCATAAAGTGCAAGCTGGCTGAATTGCAGTTGCTGCGGAAACCGTCCTTTGAGTATCTTTACCCCTGTAAGTGTAATTTCTCAATCATAACATTACACTAATAATGTTCTGGGCTTTAATATCCCCTCTTAGAGCCAAAAGAGAAAGGGAGAGGCAGAAGTACAACTGATTGCAGATTGAAATAATTGAACATACATTTACCTGAACATATAATATTGTAATAACATTAACAAGCACTGCATTAACCTTATTTGAAGGACTGATTAAAATAATTGCAAATGCATGTATTTGATGATATGGGTGTCTGACTAGATTTTTAAAGATGTCTTCTGTTTTGCTTTGGGGTTAAGATCCATGCAAAATCCACTCATGAACCTTGAAAAATTGTAACAGTAGAAATGTGTAACTATGGAGTATTTTAAGGGACACTTCCAAATCTTGCTTAAGAAAAAATACAAGTTTAAAACCAAGCTATTTAAAAGGGCATAAATTCTTAGATGTTGTTTTTAAACTAATTCATAGCTCCTTTTTTCTTTTTACTCCTATAAGGATAAAAAGCCATCTCCTTCTGCATGTCTTGCAGCTTTCACAGTGTTTTGTTGGTTGAAGTAACTTCTTGTAAGCAAAATAAGGCTGGTGGGTCGTCCTTTTTCCCACACGGGAGGAAACAGCAGTGCCATCGAAATGACAAAGAAATAATCATCAAAAGCTGCATGAGATTTATACATATATATTTATATATTTTTTAGAGTTGTCAGAGAGGATAAAGCTTCTGTTGGAAGCAAAGCAAGGAAATATTCAGAGGGGATAAATATCCATGGAAACATCTGTTCCTGCAGGGAATGAAGGCAAAAGGCAAAGACACAGGGCATGTACATTTGGATAAATTGGTTTGTTGTATTTAGGAGGGGTGGTTTCTAGTTTTGAAAAAAATAAAGGAGAATCCTTGACAAATAAAAAGCTCTTGTTGCAGGAGCAGAAGTTCAGACTTTCAACGACAGATTGGGTGGGTGGCAAATTAGTTGAGAGTCAGAAAAGCATTAAAGTATCTAGTAAAGAGGAGACAACAGAGCAACCGCCACACCACAGCATCCAATTTCTCATAGATCCAAGCACTGAGGGCCACAGAAAGTACAGCTGTACTTGTGGCATTTTGATGCCAAATGCATTGGTGTTAAAGTGGTTTGGAGATGCCTGTGAAGCGATGAAATATCATGGGATCAGTGTTTGTGAATAAAAACTCAGTGATATATTTTTTTCTGACTAGGGTTTATGGATACTGATTGTAGTTTATTCTATAAGAATAGGAATGGAGGAAAAAGTCGTTATTGTTTTAAACTCATTGGCAATTCAGAGTTATGTGGCCCAGATTCTTGTACACTATAGCTCTGATTAGTGAAAATTAAAGACCTAGAAAGCTGTGGGCATCTGTTAGAGATTACCCCATCTCAGGGCAGATTACAACAGCACAAACCAGTTGAACATCCGCATGTAACACTTGAGACAAGAAATGTGTTCTTGTGGACAGCAACTTTGCTGTATTCCTGACCATGGTGGAATTTTAGGCAGACCCAGAGGACCCATGACGCCTTGTCAAGGCTGACCTAGAACAGACTAGACAGAGTTAAAGAATAAAGTAGGTGTTTATAAAAAGGCCTCAAGGGATACGCCTTGGGCAGTACAAGAGCCCAGCCAGTGCTACACCCAATATGAACCCAAAATGGTCACGAAATGGACAACCAGTAACGAGACCTCTCACTTTTATGAGTTCTGGTCTATTAACGTATTGGAATTAATTGTCCAATTATAGCTTTAGTCCGTGAAGTCCCATCCTTCTTGTTTTTCTCTCTTCATTCTGCCGTTGTTTATACTCTTGGGCCTGAGGTTTGGATCGGTTGTCCTCGGTCCCCAGCTAGAGAAAGAATTGTTTTGTCTAGCTATTCTGTGAAGAGAGCTTACTATCCCCTAATATGAAGCTCAGAACTACACATTAAAGCAGAACAGAATCTGAAAAATATAAAAGCCAAAACCTGAGGCATCACCCAGATGATCCATTCGTGGACAAGCCCCCAGAACTTACAGGCTTACTGCTCATGTACAACATGCTGTGTGATGAGGGTGCCCAAAACACGGGGGATCCCAACAGGAGACATTCAGTTTGTGCCACAAGCTGGGAGGGGCTTTCTGGTGACGTATTTAATAAAGAGATATTTTAGTATGCTAAAGGTTTACAATGCTTTTGGCATCCAGCTGTTTTTTCTGAATATACATGGACTGATATCCTGAACGACACATTTGGATGTTGTAAAAACCTTCACAAACTGTTCTTCGTACTGGTCATGTGATGATGATGAATCACATGTCTAGAGATTTCTCTACCTATTTTTCACTTTCATGGATGTGGTAGTGTAGAGGTAATTTGAACAAGTGGTCTTTTTTCCACTCAGACACTTCACATTGTGTATAACAATAAAAGCAGAGAGGAAGGCTGCTTGGGTTTTCATTGCACACTGCAGTGTGCTGAGAAATAGCCATTTCAAGGACAGGTAAACATAGAGAAATAAAGCAATTCTGCTGATGATTTGCTTCTGGTAACAGAAGTTTGGCTTTCTTGGTGTGCAGAGACCCAATATTTGGATTTTACATCCTTTATGGCTTGAAATCTCATACAATTTAAAGCACAGATTTGACTCTGACACATATTTTTTGCTTAGTGAAGTAAAAATATGTAGTATAATCTCTAGACTGCAGAAGAATATCTAGTAGTTCAGCTCCATACACATATCACTTTATGTGATTCAGTTAAGGCAAATTATAATGTCTAACGTCTATTTATAAAGATGTTGATTATTTTCATTGTTTAGGAAACAATTGTTTGTTTGGATTTTTTTACAAGGATCTAATATACATCTATATAACCTTATTGGTCTTTATTTTAGTGGATATATGTCCCTAGCCTTGTTTACTTGGATATTTGTATCTAATGTGACCTTGTCAACAGCTTCCCCTGTCTTGACCTCAGCACCGTATCCTATCCTGGAGCTTTCAGCATGTTCAAGAGAACCTGAATGTTATTAAAAACTTTATTTCTTGTGCAGGTATGAGCTTTCAGTGACACGTGCCCACATTTCAAAGCATGAGTATTTGATAGCCAAGCAGTATATAGTATATAAGCAAACACCTGTTTGTATCTTCAGGGGAAGCATCCTTCTTTAACGTCAGTGCTTAAGTCTCTTCCCACACTGCAGTTGTCAAAGTTCCTATGTCAAGACCTCACTGCTGCTGCTTTAGATATGCTTGGTGAGATTCATTTAATCTAACTCAAATATCTTAAAATCTACGCATTTGTATCCTACTTTCAGCTGGGATAGTGTTCATTTTCTTCCTAGTAGCTGGTACAGTGCTGTGTTTGTGATTTAGGATGAGAATAAGGTTGATAACATATTGATGCTTTAGCTGTTGCTGGGCAGTGCTTCACACTAAATCATGTGTGGGGCTGACATTTAGTGAATCTTAGGGAGATCTAGCACCAGGCCTGAGTTTTCCCAAGCAAAAACAGTTTGCCTTCAAAGAGAACAGTTCTGTAAGCATTTCATGTTCTCAGGAAAGGATTGATAGAGGTTTTGTAAGCATCTCTTGTTCTCAAAACAACAGGTGCTGGTTTTCACTTTAGTTTGTTATTTTCTTGTGTGTGTTTTCAAAACATGCTCTCTCTATCTCATACAATGGTGGTAGAGAGGTGTTGTGTCATTTAACCAACCAAGCAGCTGTTAGTGAAAGACCCTATAAAAAGGGAATGGATTGTTAAAATAAATACCTTCTGATTCTTCAGAATTCAGAGTCTTTTCTCCTCATTCTATGGTTAACAGCAACAATCACGGACTTTGAAGTTTCTTGATCCCTGCCAGCAAGAAAGCTGGAGAGGAACAAGTAGGTGGGAGGGGACACAGCCTGGACCCCTCAGACCAAAGGGACAAGCCATACCATATGGCGTCATAGTCAAGGTATAAATTGGAGGGAAAGCTGGCAGGAGGCCACTGCTCTGGAACTGGCTGGTACTGGTAGGCAAGTAGTGAGCAACTGTTTTTCATTTGCATCACTTGTTTTTCTTGGGGTTTATTTCTCTCTCTTTTTGTTATTTTCACTATTATTGTTGTTGTTGTTATTTTTTGCATTATTAAACTGTCTTTATCTCAAACTACTGGTTTTCCTACTTTTATTCTCCCAGTTCTATCACTTGTTTCCCAGGGGAAAATGAATGAGTGGCTGCTTGGTTGCTTAGTTGCCAGCTGGGATTAAACCACAAAAATTTCCATCCATTCTAAATGTTTGTCTAAGCTAAGTAGCACTGAAAGTGCACATTTCTTTCCATTCTCTGCTACAAGACTTGAGACAATTAGTTTTAATGTGCAACCTTTGATTCCTTACTTGCCACTAAATGGAGATGAATCCCATCCTCTACTTTCACACACTCCATTTGCTGAGCAGCTGCTTGTTTTAGGTCACTGTGTGGCTGTGTTCACTGTACCATTTGTAATCTTCTGCCTCATGATTATAGTTGCACCAACCTGAGGTGCCTAGAAATGTCTTTTTGATGAAGTACTCTAGAGAACACTCCGAGCCTGCACCACCATAGGGCTTCAAGGTGCTCTGTGTAGGGACATCTCAGGTGACAGAAGCAGTACTGTTACCCTAGAGCTGCATCCATGCAGGCAGGGACTAAGCTGTGTCCTGCTTCAGGCTGGTATCAAGGGTATATTGCTCCCAGGTCTGAAGCTGATTCTATTGCCAGTGTCTCTGAGCTCTATACCCTGGTCTACATAGTGTAGGTTGGATCTGTGCTTTATTCTCCCGTCCCTTCAGCCCTAATAAATCACAACACAAAAGGCAGTGGATATACCAAATCACATACTGTCCCCAAAATAACTTCATAGTTCCTCATGCTGCATGTTGCCACTAATTCCTCAGGAATTATTACTGACTAACATTGTTGAAAATGGAGTCTGCCTGCAGATGAGTGGGGGTGTAAATGAAGCTGCTGCAGTTGGTGGTATTTTTACCTCCCTTGCATGTACTGATTTGTGTTTCCTGACAGGTTTTCTACAACAAACATGTGTTAATGACTTATTAAGCAACCACAGAAGAGTCCATTTACCTAGCCATTGCTCCCTTATATGGGTCAGATATTTGTCAACAACAGGTCTTCCTCTATAATTCAAGCATTTATTGATCCCCAAATATATCAGGTTGCATTGTGACTTCATTCATAAATAAAACTTGCTGTTGTGGGGCGAGTTTATTTAAGGAGCCAGGAAGGAAGCTTTGTTATTATTCTTTGGACTTTTTAAACCTTGTGATAAGTATATTTATGTTTCTAGGACAGCGTTTGAGTTTAGTTTAGGCCCCAAAGGAAATCTTGGTGCAAACTGAGAACCCAATACTTATTAGGAAAAAATTTTCCACCCAGAGAGGGGCTGAGCAATGGGACAGACTCCCCAGGGAAGTGGTCATAGCACCAAGCCTGACAGAGTTCGAGAAGCATTTAGACAACACTCTGAGGCACATGGTGTGAGTCTTGGAGGGTCCCAGGCAGGGCCAGGAGCAGGACATGATTATCCTGATGCATCCCTTCCAACTATGATTCTGTGACTCTTTGTGAGAGTAGGTACCTGGAAATGTTCTTCATCATTGAATTTACTATCTCCAAAAGAAGCAAAACTCTAAAGATTTTTGATTGAGAAGCAATCAAAATGCTCACAATTCTTTCTGCTTCCCTGATGTCTCGACTGGAATGTTTACATTAGATATTAATGTAGCAAAATCCAATTTGAAACATTTAAAAAATTCATGTAAAAGTAAACATATTTGATATTACCAGAACAAAGCAAGAAAATAGTTTTAGTTATTTAATTTACACTTCGGGCGTAACTGGTTCAGATGGCTCAGACTCAGGAAATTATTTTAATAAAACTGCCCTTTCTGACAGAAAATTGTTTGTTTTTCCCCCTGTTCATTCATATGCTATTTCACAGAATTTTTAATACTGTGCTTTATATTTTTTATTACAAAATAAGAGACATTCTGCTACAGTTGGACTTTGTTTCTAATTAGGTACTGATGATTCAGTCTAGAAATTTAACTGTCATGACTTTGCTGCTTTTCTTGCCATTTTTGATGCAAACAATCATTTTAACGTCTGAAAAACATACTTCATTGCAAGACATGGAAAAGGTAAAGGAAAATGAAATCAAGAGGAAATGGAAATGGAAATGGAAATGGAAATGGAAATGGAAATGGAAATGGAAATGGAAATGGAAATAATGTATGCCTCTGTAGAATGACACAGTGCTAAACCCTATCTCAGTAGAATAGGGAAGATCGTCTAGTTGATTAGTGTCACTAGAATGTGGGGAAAAAGTAGGTGACAGCTTCCTAATTATCCACTGTGAAGGAAGTGTTGCGGTACAGCACCACTGAAAGAGCAATCTTTTTTCCAGGATGAAAAACAAAGTATGTCACCTCTCCTTGGTGACATAAGAATCCCAGGAAGGATTTCTGAAATAAGAAGTCATGAGGGTGAGTCAGGTGACTGAGTGTTTCTAGCTTTTACATTTATTTGTTGTGGAATACCGTTATTAATGACAAAGTGGCGTAGGGGTACTATGAGTAAAAATTCTTTTTTATTCATTTTGAAGATTTAATATTAATTCCCAGGACTACCAAGTTGTGCTGTGAAACAGTTGTGAAAAGTCAGCCATACGTTTCACAGTTGGAAATGGCTAGCAGAAAGCAAAATGTCTCTTGACCCGAAATGAGGCATATCAATGAGAAGTAACCTGTGACTGAATGTCAGAAGAGGCATCATAAAATTGCCATTTTCCTTTAGTTTTGCAAGCAGATGGTGAACTACTTAGCCTGGAAAGAAGGGAAACTGTTTTTAGAATTCTTAAAGAATTAATTGTAGCAAAACGAGCCCAGGACCTCTTTGGTTTTTTGCTGAAGGGCTGTTTTTGAAGGGCTGAGACCATGTAGTTAAATTTATGAATAAAACCCCCCAGATTCTTTTTTTCTCTTTTGCTAGAGCTTAGACACCTTGGAATGCAGGCTGATGTGTTGGTTTTAAAACAAACTGCATACTCATATAAAATATAGTTCTACAATACTCTGAAAATGAAACCATAAAAAAGTGATTGCTTGTTTTTTCTGGTAGAGAAAAAACAGTTTACTGGCAGGCTGCAGGGACAGTGGAAGCAACACACTCCAGAAGGCAGCAAGGTAAGGTAGAGGCAAGGAGGTTTAGAGAACTTCAGTTTCCACAGTGAGGCTTTAGTGTGTCCCCAGCAAGCAAAGCTAAGAGAAAGGTGTCTGGCATGCTGGCACCACTCACCTTAGCAGTGAATAGAAAGTCTGGAAGACCACCTAGTTTCGGGCTGATTTGTATCTCCCATGTACTTTAAGCTTACATTGTTGGAAGAGACTCACCCAGTTCCACTCAGTGCCAAACCCAGCTTAGTGGTCAGCTGATCATTCCATGATGGTATGGAACAGGGTGATGCCAAACATTACATGGACAATTTGAGCATTGTTATGAAATAAGAGGCATTTTTACCTCTGCAGCTGGGTTTTGGAGGAGCTTTTAGAATCATTGAATCACAAAATCACAGAATTATTTATGTTGGAAGGGACATTTAAAGGTCATCTATTCAAATCCTGTTGCAATGAGCAGGGATATCTTCACCTAGACCAGATTGCTCGGAATCGAGTCTAAACCAACCTTGAAAGTTCCTGGGGATGGGGCTTCTGCAACCTCTTTTTATTCTATCGTCTCAGTTTTGTGGAATTTCTACTTACAATGGCACCTCTTTCAAGACAAAAAACCCCAAAAGAGTAAATTTAAATAACCACAGTATCTTAGTCATTAAATAATAAATTCACTTTATATAAAAACTTAGGTTATTGAGCCAACCTTTCTTTTCCAGTGGAAAGGTTCTGAATTTTATGGGGTTTACAAGAATAAAGGCAGATTATAAATTTCAGTGCAAGTTTTCTTTATATTTCTCTGAGCCCATGCTAGAATATCTCTCCAGCTTCTGGAATATGCAGCATTTTTTCTTTGATTTAGTTATACATTAAAAAAATTCAATTCCTGACTTATAGCTGTTGCTTTTGTTGGTAATGCACAGAGAGCAGAATTCTTGCTTCCATAGCTTTGGTGATTCTGCAGTGCTGACAATACTATCAGGCTTTCTGTCTGGCAGTGAAGGCAGAAGGTGTGACAATGGCTCTGAGGAAGATGAAATGCTGAATGTGAAGTGTAATTTTTTTTTGGAGATCATTTCTACTGACTTGCCCCAAGGAACACTAAGGTTTTTTTTTTATACTTCCTTTTAGCCTGGAAGATAAATATTAAAATTTTATATTTAAACCAGAAGGTATAGAAATTATACTTATCTATATTATCATATATAGAAACTAGAAAATATAGGAAGTATAAAAACCTGGCAAAAATATACTTAGGAAATACGAGGAGCCTACATCCTACATGGCTCCTTATAAGATCTTATAAATAAGAAGAACCTAGATGTGACTGCCAAGCTCTGAAGATGATCAAAGTTAATCAGCAAAGCTGAGAAGCACTTGGTGAACATCTATGATAGTATGGCATGGTGCATTCTTATCTAAGATTAACTGCCAGTAAGGATTATGTCTGCCATAGAGGATATGTGTTCTATACAGATTTTATTTTATGTTCAAAAGTTCTTACACTGGTGTGGTGGAGCTACTTTGGAATATTATAAATATTACAATTCTGCTTTTTTCTGGAATTCATACATTAGTATCCATACTTTTAATTATTTCTGTGATTATTTTATTTTCTTTACTTTTTTTTCTTTTCTTTCCTTTCCTTTTCTTTTCTTTCCTTTTCTTTTCTTTCCTTTTTTTTTTTTTTTTTTTTTTTTTTTTTTTTTCTTTTTTTTTTTTTTTTTTTTTTTTTTTTTTTTTTTTTTTGCTTATAACTGTGTAAGCAAAACCCCGTGAAACAGAGGAGGAGAATGAGTGAAAGTGTGTCAGGGACATGAGTCAGTAAAGGCTGAGAGTGTGGTTGGGTTGCAGAGCAAAGTGGAAGATTTCCTGAGTAGTAAGCCTGAAGAGACAAGATTACAATTAACAAAGTTTATAGATAAAATACTATTTCCCATCCTTTATTAAAAAAAAAATAGCATAGGAAAAGCTTACACAAAAGGACATCAAGACAGTGCTGATCAGCGATAGGCTTTAAACATGTAGTTTGGTTTGTGGGCAGCTCATCAAGGAAAAGCTGTAAAATAGGTCCGTGAGGGAATAAACATCCCCCAGTGTTTCTGTTCTGAAGAGCAGCCTCAAAACCTGAGTGACAGGAGGAGGAAGTGACCAAGGGCACTGCAGGGATTTGGCCATGCTGAGGGTAGTGGTGCCCTGCTACATCTCCTGCACTAAGGTGGGGAGGGGTGGAGTGTGGGCAGAGCAGAAAATTTGCATTAGCAGCACTGCAGAGGGGTACCAGAAGGCTGAGACTACCTCAGTTTGCAAGGGAAAACTCACTGCCAGTTTGTAGGGTCTAGGGATGTGCTCAGGGCAGCGAGCTCAGCTCCTCTGCAGAGGACACAGTCTTGTGGCATACTGAAAATGATGCATCCGTTCAATAAATGACATTGATGAGATCTGAGGGGAAGCAATCCAGTACCTCTCAGCTGACCAGATTTGATTAGGAAGCTGTGAGGAGGCTCTAGCTGGGAAGATTTATAGCAAAGGATGGCTGACTCAAAAATAATATCAATGAACAAGTGAAAAGCTATTGAGCTCAGCACTTACGATGATAAGGAGGCTTTTAATTTATTTTATTGTGATCAGTCCTTTATTTGCTGGCAAAACTGTGGACTACCTGTGATGAAAGTTTTAATTTACTTCAGTAGGCTCAGGATGTCATCTTTATATTCTAATTTCCATTGGTGTATGAAATCCTGACAAGAAAAATAGATGCACTTTTGCCATTAATGAAAAACAGCCCTATTATTACATAATATCCTAAAAGCACATGATACTGTGTTTGCTGGTGAAGTGTCAGATGAGACTGTTCTTCATCTCTTGATTTGAATGCCCAGGAATACAAATCCCTACTCTCAGAGGAAATCTACCTTTCATGCTTTATGAAAATGAAGGCAGATTGATTTTTGTACAGTCAAGGTTTCATGTATTCCTTAGCTAGGGTGATGCTTGCCATCTGTTCTAGGACAGAGTCAGAGCCTCTGGGGCTGGCAGAACTTGCCTAGACTAAATACTCTGTAAGAGATGGTGGAAACAGTCCTCATTTTATTTGATCAAGGAATTAACCTATAGATCAAGGTGTGAACCCACAAGCTACAGCCAAAAGACACTGCTTTATTCTAGAAATTTCAAAACGAAGCCTTTTTGTTAGAGGTTTAGGTTGGATATTAGGAAAATGTACCTTGCCACGGGAGTGGTTGGGCACTGGAACAGGCTCCCCAGAGAAGTGGTCACAGCACCAAGCCTGACAGAATTCAAGAAGGGTTTGGACAATGCTCTCAGGCACATGGTGTGATTATTGGGGTGTTGTGTGTAGGGCCAGGAGTCGGACTCAATGATCCTTGTGGGTCTCTTCCAACTCTGTTCTGTGATTCTGTGATTTTGTGAAGCTGAGTAGTGCATTTAACTGAGTAGCACAGCTGTGACTATGCAATGGGAATGGGATGGAAGAGGCCAAAAACAGTGAGAAGCTGTTTAATTAGCAGCATCTAATGATAGGCTAAAGCATTTCCTACAGTCTCAAAAAGAGTGATTTTTTACATGCTGAGGTAATTCCATGACCTAAGCATCAAGGTCATTGCATCTTCACCTAAGAGAATCTGAAATTTGTCAGGTGCGGAAGACAGAAGGTAGATATTTTAAAGGAAAAGAACACACATTTTTAAAATTGTATATGAGTACTGGAAAGGATATTAAGTTATAATACGGCTGTTTTCCATTAATGACAAAAGTGTATCTATTTTTCTTCTCAGGATTTCCTACACCAATGAAACTAGAAAATAAAGACAACATCCTGAGCCTACTGAAGTAAATTAAAACACTTCCATTTATTTAACGGGGCCATTTTTTTCTCATTAGTAATTTTATCAGCAGAAAAGTATATTGAGAGAGAGGCTAAGATTGTGGTGCCAATAGTCGTCATCTGACCTGAGGAACATAGACAAAATAATGCTAGCAAATGTGTACAGGAAGAGGTGAGAAACCTTGCTATAATTTAACTTTCACCATACTGAATTCCTCATTGTGGGCAGTGAGAATGTCCTGATTCCTGGGTTAACCACCAAGGAAAGTGTTCTATATCACCATGTTCCAGAGTAAGAAGAATAAGAGAAGCCCTTGCCCCACTTATTTATTTTTTTGTCCTGGAACACAGTGATGTTGAATAATAATGACTGTGTGTAATTTTAAAGTTGTTTTCTGTATTAAACCAGTGAATTAACAAAGCAAAGAACTGGTTTGGACTCCTTACTCTGAGCTGCTCTTGACTCCTATGCAATTTGAAGCTTTTTGGAGATGATGTTTTCAAATCTGAAGAAAAACTGCTCCAAGTCGGTGCAGCCTTGATAATTAAGATGGTCAGTCACTCCTTATGCATTTTGTATGATTCTGCACAGTTTAACAATGCTTAATATAGAAGTGAAAAAGTTTAAATCCAACAGAAAGTGTAGATAGGATTGCACTGGATGGATGTCAGTATTACTGAACAGCCATCACCAGTCAGCCTTCCCCCCTTCTGTATCCATGTGAGCAGCAGCAATAATTATAGCCAAGTAATGCTGTTACAAAAGGAGGTTTTAAAAGGGAAGCTCTCTGTCAGGAATAGCCCCCATGTCTTCCATTTGACCCAGACAAGTAATTTTTCTTTCTTTTAGATCCTGGGGGAAAATTCCACAGCTGTTTCTCAGAGGCTTGTCCACTACTCTCCTGCTGGGATGTACCTTTCTGCTTTGGCTTCAGCAGCAGTGGCTGTGAACTGTGATAATTTTACTAGGTGTTTATGTACTGTTACTGAGATTAAAGACTTGAATCTTTCCCAGCCATTTCTCTTCCTGATTTGCTGAGGAAAAACTGGTTCTCACAAGCATTGTAATATTCAAGCTAAACTCTGTTTATATAGAGTAATGTAAAAATAAGGTATACGTAGTGGATCTCAGTAGGCAAATAAAGGCCTCTGAAAAACAGTCTTTAGAGAAACTATGTCCTCTTAAGGCTGCTGTAAATAATAGGGCCTGCAAAAAGTATTCTGCCAGGCCAGCTGACTTTGACCTACATTTCTCTCTTTCTCTCTTGCCATTTTCATTATTGTTTCTTTTCTCAATAAGATGTGAAAAATGGAGATTATACTTTGCATCTGGCACAAATCGTGCATCTGTACCATTGCCTGCATTCCTGATAATGCATGTTGCTTTCTGTGCTGAAGTTATATAAGAAAGTAAAGCTCCCTGTATTCAATTCAGTAACTAGACCCTTGTCATGATGCAGAACTTTTCCCCCTCTTGTCTGAGTGCTGTTGAGGATGCCTTTGGATAAGGAAAAATGCCAGATTCTTTCTTATAAAAATCTCTAGATCAAATTTGACATTTGTAGGACACCAAAGCCTGTAACTGTGCCCCTGTCTCTCATGCACAGAAGCATTTATCCCTGTCTCTTTTTCAGTTCATGCTTCTTACTTACAAGGATGTCCTATGTTTCTGCCTTTACAGGCATTATTATGCAAGGCTGTACTAAAAAAGCCCACATGACTTTTTTTGTGGAAGTGATTAGGAGGGATTCACTGTCTCATCCCAAGTCAATCTTGACTTTACTTTCACAAATTTGAAAGCAAATCTGGGTTATAGTACAGATGGCAGCCTTAAGATATATATATATATATATATATTATTAACTCTTAGAGCATAATGCAATCAAAGGAACATATTGAGAAGAATATTCAAAATATTTTATTTATTTTTAAGTATGAGAAATATCTTGGTTACAATTAAGTATGATTCACAACTCTCTTACATAATACTATATTTAATGGTAAGTTCAGCTGGCTCATTCTTCAAGTTCACTGGAAATACATATGGGATTTCAATATAGTATTACAGTCACTTGGAGAATCTCCCTAGAGTCATTAGCAGCTCTCTGACTTAGCCAATAATTACAGGTTAAATGATAAATTTTGTTAACTTCTCCCTGTCATCTCATAAGGAGAACCCAGAAAACAGGATAATAAAAATGACAGATTTTTTCTTTCTAGTTGCCTCTTCCTAATTTCAAGCCTAATCAAACCCAACTATTTAAAGACTTACTGAAAGCACTGAATAAATTTGAAGATGCATTGATTCTTAAAATTTACTTTTAAAATAAATAAATTGGCTTATCACTAGTTATATTAATGAAATCTTCAAAGTGATGTTTGTTCTGATTCCTTATCTATTGTTTACTGACTAAACAAGATCTGGTCTTTGATAGATAATCCATATGGTCACTTTAAGCTTTTAAAATTTATATCTTTACTTCTTAGAGAGTGTAAGTAGCCTTGCATTCAATCTGTTTTTGAAATCAGACTCATCCTGAAAATTATTGCAAATATAGCTGTCTGGGCAGAAGAATTCAAATAAGAACAAAAAGCAAAAGCAGTCAGACTACTAAGATGTATATAGGTGTTTCCATCAAATAAAGGAGAATAAGAAGTGCAGCACGTATTTTTGCAGCATGATCATATTGCACAGGGGAAACTCAAATACGGCTGCCATGTGTAATTATAGAGTAATGGAGATTTTAGTCCTCTCTTTCATAGTGAAACATCCTTTGATGTCATTTAAAAATCAACTTATTGCCTAAAAAATCCATGCCTTATCCACAGATAAATCATTATGTATATAAACTACATTCAATCTAAAACAAAAGGCTTTCAAGAAACATCAGGAATTAAACTAATTATTAGTAACTCTGTTTCAGTTTCCTTTGTATCTTGTTATCTTTTTAGCTTCAGATATTTCTAGGATTAGGCTAAAGTTTATATGGCATTTTTCTGATCATTATTTGTTGGGTTACCAGTTTGGCAAGTGTTCATTGTTTTCGACAGAACTGCTGCCTTCACTGACCCACCAGTACATTTAAGTGATAAAAATTTGGAAGAAATCTGTGATTTGTGCTGAAATTGTAGTTGGTGTAATGACAGAGCAATTAAGGTAAGATGCTGTATATACACAAACACAGTTGCTCTGTTTGTATTTGTGGCCAATAACTTTTGCATTTTGATCAATTAAAATATCAACCACTACTCCCAATTCTCTTGAAAGGCAAGGAAGTCTGATTCCCACTGTTGCAGAAACAAGAAGATGAACACAGAGAAAATAACATGAGGTGGTAATTTGAGTTCTTTCCATTCTCATAATTTTCATCATCCCCATGTTACTAATGTTTCAGAATAAAAAATAATTTAGTGGTAAAAAATAATAAAAATATTATAACTTTTAAAATAAAATCTTAGAATTGAAACAGGAAAAAGACATTTCAGGTTTCAACATCTCTACTCAACAGATTCATGAGCCACAAGCCATGCACCCAGGGAAAGTACAACAGCTGTTCTTTCAGGGAAAATGAACCATTGGTGACAACTTATCTTAGTGCTTTAAGCTATACTAGACTTAAAATTCTGTAATACTACAAAAAAATTTAATAAAATGTTGAAAATACTGGTATGAAATTAGAGAAGAAAAAAAGTGTACATACCCCAAGAACTTTGCAAAAGAATATTTAGTTTTTAATCAAACCAGGCAATCAAGGTAAATATTATGACAGAGGATGATGAAATGCCTCAAGAGGGCTTATGCTTGGGCCAAAGATGTACAAAGAAGTAGAATTAATTTCCTGAAATATCCTCTTGAGATGTCTGAGAATTAAGTTATTTCTTGATAAAAGAAAGTTTGATACACCAGAAATATTATTAGAATACTTAGCTGGGATTTGTCTAACTTTGCACGTTAAAAAGTTACCTGGCTTGATGAAAAGCATTATTAAGGTTCTACTTTTCACCAATTGAGAAAAAGAGTCACCTCGGAGGGACAATATAATGTATGGTTTGGTGGTCAGCTTTAGAATGGAATTAATTCCTGTGTGGAAGTGTCGCTTTCTTTCTACGCTGATTACAGAGGGATCCTTGTTGGACAGTACTTGCTGAACTAGAATCCCATGAAATTATTTTGCTGGGACTTTTTAGAAGAATACTCATGTTTGAAATGGGATTGCTGTTTGGTCCTGAGCATGTTCTGGTCTTCCCTTCCCTTCCCTTCCCATTTTTTGTTTGTTTTTCCTTCTTTTGTTTTGTTGGGGTATTTTAGTTAAACATTGAAAAACAGGAAAACATTTTTCTATGGCTTTTTCCCTTCTTGGAGGGACTTAAAAATTTCTCCTGTTGAATGCAATTTGAATCAAAAGCAGAAAAAATCAGAACTTTATCCTAAGATAGCCTTGACATTCACATTTACTATGGATATTTTATTTGCAGCAGTCAGGAAAATGAAAAAAAAAAAAAAGAGGCTTTTTACATCTCTTTGTTGATGGCACCAAATATCATCTGTCTACTGGAAACACACATGAGTTCATTTAATTTATTGCATCATTATGTGACAATTATCTACAATATGGTCGAAAATCATGGCAATATTTTCATCCTTGAGGAAAGGAATAAACAATTAGAAGATTTATTTTACTGTGGTTGCTATTGACTTTTTTTATTATTTGCTTGGGTAAACTATGTGGACCATAAGCACCCAGACCATCAGCTGAGAAAATTATGTATTAAGAGATAAATCCTGCTGCAAAAAATGTAGTAGTCACCAACACAGGAAAGAAAGGTTTGCTATTGTGCTTTACTTAGTTTGTCATAGGTGTATTTAATAGAGTATAAGAAACAGCCTAGTCCACACTTTTAAAGCTTTTGTTTCATTTTATTATTTGAGAGTTAAGCACGATCGAAAAGGTGGAATTGTAATCCATTCTTTAAAAGAAATTTTCAGTGTATGTTATTTCTGGTGCTTCTTTTTTTTTCCCTTAATAACTGTTAAAATCTAATAAAAGTCAAGAGAAAGAAAAAGGAATTTTACTTTTGAAGGGCTTCAAGCTGTGATAAGGAACCCACGCTGGAGCAGTTTGTGAAGAGCTGGAACCCGTGGGAAGGGCTCACACTGGGGAAATTCATGGAAGGCTGTCTCCTGTGGGAGGGACCTCACACTGGAGCAGGGGAAGAGTGTGAGGGACCCTCTCCCTGAGGGGGAAGGAGAGGCAGAGGCAAAGTGTGATGACCTGACCATAGCCTCTGTTCCCCACAAGCTGCAGGAGAGGAGGAAGAGAAAACTGGGAATTAAACCGAGCCAGGGAAAAAGAAGGGGGAAGGTGTTTAAAGATTTATTTTATATTTCTCATTATCCAGTGCCGGTTTGATTGGCAATAAATTAAATTAATTTCCCAAAGTCTGTTTTGCCTGTGACAATAATTGATGGATGATGTCTCCCTTCACTTATCTCAATCCAAGTGCTTTTCAATATATTTTCTCTCCCCTCTCCAGCTGAAGAGGGGAGTGACAGAGTGGCTTTGATGGTTAACCCACACAAACATGCTTGAGCTAATCAAAATATTCCAGGCTCCATTAAACCCACCAATATTTTACACAGGATCAGACATTTCCATGGTTGAAGGCAATTCAGAATGCTTATGGTCTTTAAATTCTAGACCCAGTACAAAATGTGGATCATTTCTGAAATACCCTATAACCAAAAAAATATATACACTCCCCAAGCAAGGAGGGTTAAAATTCAAACATAGACTTTTAACCTTCCCAAAGATGTACTTTAGAAATATACTCATTTTTTGCTCCATTAAAATTACATTTTTAACAAATACACACCTAAAAGTAGTAGATGACACATTTCCCTGTAATAGATTGGCTTTCACAGCAGTTTTTACAGTCAGATTTTGGCAAAAGTCAACCAACTTGAAAGACTATCAGAAAATACATACATTTCTACCAACAGAAATACAAGCAAAACCAATGTTTTAGTGGACCATGCATAAATACAGTTTAATAGGTAAGCTATTTGCATTTTAATTAACCTGTATTTACACATTTACCTGACTCAGTGGTTTTGGAAAAGTTAAAAGCTTCTTAACCAGGTATTTTTTCCCGATGAAGAATTATTCTCTATCAAGTAACTACGTGGCTAGGGAATTGTAACACAAGTGAATGTTGGCCTACGTTTCCAGCTTAAATCCCTGTCCTGGATAGATGCCAGATTCTTAATAGCTCTTCCGTGTTTCTCCTTGGCTCATCTTGGTTTATGTAGGGAAATTGCTGTTCCTCATCACTCCTCTCAGATGCTGTGGGATGGTATCTTCTGTAAACAGACAGATCATTTCCCAAGCCTTCACCAAAATCACACACTGCTAAAGGAATGGGGATAGTCCATTCATTTAGGAAGAAGGCAATACAGACACACCTCACTGAGCTGCACAACATTACTTATTTCAGAGTTTAGCATTGTTTTTCCATCCAAAGTCCTTTCGTGTCAGGACAGAGGCGATGTTAATTCTCTATTTATGCAAAGATTAATCTTAGCATTTACAAAAAAACCACTAACAAACAAAAATAAGTAAAAACCAAGAAACACTTCCCACCATCCCCCACACCCCCCAAAAAAACACCAAAATTGGCAAAGTCACTAAAATATAGCACATTTGTGTTACATAGGACTGATTCAGTAGACAGCATTACTACACACATGGAATGCAACTGGCTAAGTATTTGCACACAGCCAGCCATGTAAGAGGGCTCAAACAAAAGACACATCTTGTATGATTTCTCAATGCTACCCTGTCTCAAATGTCTTACCTCAAGTCATTAACAGTATTTTTCCAAGGTGTTTTGGCATGTCCTACTGACTATGTTTGCAATGTGCTTTGCATTCTTCCCCAGCCAAGTATGTTATCTTTCCTTTACTTTTTGTTTGTCTGAGTTTGGACCTTTATGGTCTAGTCCTGGAACTTATGTTTTTTATTTCTTCCAGTAGCTCCATGTGCCATCTTTCTTTCCATTAAATATATTTTAAGGTCTCTTGCCTGAAGTTTTACAGAGGATTTCACTCCAAACTGATGAGAAAAAGCCTTATTCCAATCAATATTATTTGGCTTTTCCTGTATTCATTGCAAGGATCAATTGAGGTGAAAATAATGGAAACTGCTTTTAAGTTTTGCAGACTCATATAAATGTTATTGAGAAGAGACCATGGAAGTTATGTAGTTCAAGCTCTGGCTTAGAGAACCATTAACTGCTCAAGTAAAAAAAAGTTTCATGTATGCCATTACATATCCAAAGTTATTATATAGAAAAATAAACTTAAAATAAAAGTTTAGAACATCTTCAAAAATGAAGATTTTGATGGGTCAAAATACTGAGTTTTATATTTAGAAAACGCAAAAAATTATTTGCTTTATCTGTAATACTTACTTTAAAACTGAAAGCTTGTTTTAAGTTTTCTGAAAGCAAAAGAGATCCTGAGAATAGAACATTTCTTATTTGGGTGTTATTAAAGGAAAATCTCAATTGTTCAATTTAAAATTCTAATTGTAGTATAGACTTACATTTTGCAATGTAGAATTTCTATTCTAAAATATAAGATAATATCTAAAAGATAGCTACTTTGGAAGCAGAGTTCAAAACAAATATTTTTGAAAGAAATGGGTTTCTATGGTAAAATTTTATATAATCAGTTTAGATGGAAATAGCAGGAATATTCTTGATTAATTCTTCACTTTTCATTTTGTCTAACAGATTTTCTCTGTCATTAATTACTAAGGGGACAGAACTCATAGATAATGACAATCTGTCTCAAAACTGGAAACTCCACATTTAATGAAAGTTATCTTAGTACATGGATTGCTCCTTTTTTAATTTCATTTTCAGGGATTGTTTTGTTGTTTTTTTGGTTTTTTTTTTGTTTCTCTTCAGTAGGATTCTATGTAGATAGCTAGAAAAGTTAGAATATCTGTCCCATTTCCTCCCAGAAAAATATAACTAAGGGTGCTTTATTAAAATATGTTATAATTGCACCAGGTAAGTGCTTCCTACAAATTACTAAAGAATTTTGCTACAATGTTACCAGTAGCAGATGTTAGTTACTATGCCAATGAGTTGATTCCTACTAACTGCTATAGATTTGACATCTAGCCCTCAGTTAGTGATACGCTGCCATAGTTCCCTGCTATAGAGGAACCCAAACTTGAAAGACTCAAATCTTATATATGATAAGACTGACATTGGTTCAGTTGGCCAAATATCTAACTAGATCACGCTTTCACCGAAATTATGTTTTCAGTGAATTTTTGCAGTTCTCTTCTCATGCTATATATAGAAAGCAAGAACTACTTACGTTTTCTGGTAATAGAACTATGAAGTTGTTTTTCCTTCTACCAAGTACTAAGAACACACTGAATATTGCAGACAGTTGCAGAAAATATAAAGTATATTCCAACTAGGCTACACTGTGTAACTAAAAATGTTAATCCTTTATATGGTATTTCTCAAGCAGACGACAATCCAAGGTTCTTGGTGGAAAACTACAATGTGCTATCTATAACTAAGATAGGAATTTTTAAAAATTACCAGAAGCTAAATATGAAACAATATATTTTCTTCATTGAAAATGAATCATGAAATCCTTTTCTATTTTTTTGTTTTATACATGAACATTGGCACAATTCCATGCTCTTTTAATTTTTAGGTTTTTTATCCTTGGACTGAAAAATGTTCTGCAGAGTTTTTATATTGCTACAGCTACAGATGCTCTTGTTATCTAATGTGTGTATAAAGGGAAGTACAAAAACTGTCTGCTAGTTCTTATAGGAATTTCTAAATTACCATCTATCCAATATTCTGCACGAGGATGTAATTCTCAATTAAAACAGATGCACATTCCTTCGCCTAGCTACAAGAGCTGAAAGTGAATTTTGATTTATTGTGCTGTTAAGGTGTTTAGAAACAGATTGTCTGCTTCCAGAAAGGAGGGATCCAAATATCTCCATTACCATGCTTTGCGCAGGGCAGCTCAAGACTCTTTTCTGCAATGGACTCACCCAAATACTCACCACATACTGTTTATTCAGCCACCTTTGCTAAAAATGTTTTGCATGAGGAAATGCATCCTGGCATGTAATTGTCTATATTCCTTCACTAAAGAGATATTTTCAGAGACCAGAAAAATAATCATAACTAGAATTTTTCAGGAATTCCTGCAAATTGGATGGTGACACCACTAGGAGTAAGGCGTGACCTAGTATGTGCTGAATGGAGGTATAACTTCCATTTGATTTGGTTTGGAATGTGTGTGTGTTAACAAAGTTAACAAAACTAACTGCTGATGTTGACAATAAAACATGGAAAAATGGTTCCTTGATAAGCAACTTCCCTCCCTTGTGCTGTGTAGCTGCAAGAAGGTGGGGTTGATAACACAAAAAGTCCAGGAGTGAGCTGTCTCTCACCTTCATATTGTTTGTTTTTTCTAGCTGTAGCCACTTGTTCTGTATTTGCTTTCAGTGTGCTGCAGTTCATGAGAACATAAAGTATATCGACCATCTCACAGGCTATCATTTTGTTGTGAGCTGTTATTCTTTCTCAAGAAAGGCTGTTAAAAGCTTATATGATCTTTATTATTCTTTGTATCTTTAAGAAGTCCAGTGAAGAATTCATATTCTGAACGTAGCTGAGGCAAGATTTGTCAGAGTAAATAGTTTATTTTATGGGATCATCTGTTGTAGCTGAAGAGAAGCCTGACCACTTTCTGGTTCATAAAACCTCCCACTGTGCTGATGGTCTGAAAGAGTATCAGTAACTCTCATAAAAAGTTTGGGTTTAGCTCCCTGCAAACATCAACACTTAATTATGTAGCTCATCATGGCCCCTCCACTATATTTTGAACATTTATCAAAAGGCTGAAAATTGAAACCTTCGTGCTAGGCTTTTAAGGTGAAAAGGTGAAAACAAAAGCAAGTTTGGCTCTCCCTTCAGGGAGCAGGAAGGATGAAGGTGGGCAGAGTTAACCCTTTGAGCATCCATGGAAGGTTAGGTACAAGCATCACTGGATTGAATCTCATGGTAGAGACTCAGACTGTGCTGCTTTCCATAGAAATTAAGATCATCAAAAGGTGCAAAATCTGCTGCAAATTGTGTGGTAGAGAATGTGGTACCCTCCCCTGAAATGGGAATACGGAGGAACTTTCCCAGCTGTCCTTTCCCTCCCTCTTATAGCACACAGCCCACACATTCATTTCTAATGTTCAGTCATAGCTCTTGAAGGCAGTATAAATTTACAGCTATTGAATAGCATTCAAAGATAGTCAATAGTTTACTCAGAGAACATTTAACTGCTTTTCTCCCACGGCGGGCAAACAGTGACCTTTCCATTTTCAATGCAAATGATGTACAAAGGAGTGACTGCAAAAGTGGGAGCACTGCGAAAAACCTAAAGTTAATTCAGAACTCAGTGTCTTCAGTACCATTGGCTGAGCCTAAGCCTGGCATGTTAGAGTGCAAATTTCTAAAATACAGCCAATAGTGGATTCTGGATAGGGGTAACAGAACAGGGTAAGAATGTATTTATTTTGCATGTAATTGGAATTTGGCAACAAAAATTGCATTTTTAGTATAATTGCAAAGTTTTCAGAAGGAAAGAAAGATGCTTGATCCTTGTCTTCTTTATGAAGGGCAAGAATTGAACCTTTTTGGTCCCAACTGCACCTTTGCATTAGAAAGGATCCCAGCACTTTGTCCATGCATGTTGAAATGTTATAAAAGCATTCCTAGTAGAAAAGTAGGATGTCTTACTACCCCCATCTCACCGTCAAATGACTTTGTTTACATGCTAATTTCCTCCTCAGGGATATGCCTCAGTGGCATGTCTTTTGGCTAATTAAAATGTGAAAATTCAACTTCCTAATCTGCACCTTAAATCCATAAATGATAGTCAGGGTGAGAATTTATGCTCTTGTGAATATCTGTGTACCTCAAAATGTGTCCCATGCATTAACCTTCAAAGAACTGTACAGTAATGGTTCAGAGTACTTTAAGCACTTATGAGTGATCTCTTCTAACTTCATTAATGACTCTAATAATTGCATAGTTAATCATGTCATAGTAAAAGCTGAAAAAATAGATTACAAACCACAGCTCCTCTTAATAATTTCAGTACTCTTTTTAGTTTCACTGTAAAGACACAGTAGGATTAAAAAACATCAATTATATGCAGGTCTGCAAGTTTATTTTGGCCTTTGTAGAGGAAGACAATTGCTTTTATGAAAGACCTAGATTTTTATGTTTCAGGATCCCAGTCTATAATGCTGAGATTCGTGCCTATTTGGAAGCTCTTTCATGGGTTTATTTCCAGCATATTCCATCAAAAATCAGAGCAAAAGCCACCATCATCTTGGGAGAACTATAATTCAAATGAAGAAACAGCACTGAATTAAGCTTAGCCTGAACGGATTGGACGAGGAACCCCAGTCCTGGTACAGAGGGAGTACAGAGCAGATGAGGTGCTCTTTCCTCTCCAACTGCTCTCTCCATTTTTAACTAGCAGAACACAGTAGGCATGAAGAGAAGCATTTGTACCTTATCTTACAACAGGTGGTGCGCAAGCAACAGGGGCCATTTGCCACACTTTCCAGACCTGATCTGCAGTTGAGAGACTTGTGGAAACAGAGAGAGGGGGGGAAAGTACCATCTGTGAACTCATGTAAAATCCTCGCCACCTACAATGACGCACTATGAGCACACACTCTGTCTTTCCTCATGCCCATGTGAGGAAAACGTGGAGCCTGTAAGTTTTGTTTGTGTTGCCAGGCTGCCCAAAGAGTACCTGCATTGCTGCCATGGTTCTCATTTTTCTCAAAGGGATAATCACTGACAGCCTTAAAAATGCTCCTTTTCAGATCACAGAAAAGTAATTACAGCAAATATAAAAAACTCATAAATACCCGTGCTTTTGCTGCTCAAGGTTTATCCTGAGTATGGGTTTCTCTAGAGTATTACCTCTGGGTGTCCATGTTAGTCACTTGTGTGGCTAGTGGTCATTGAACCAGATCACATTTAAAAGGATGAGAAAGCATCTTTGTTTAGTAGCAATTCAAGCTCCAGGTTCTAGGGGGAAAATAAGACCCTGGTTGGATAACAGAATCATAGAACCACAGATTATCTCAAATTAGAAGGAGCCCATAAGGCTCATCAAGTCCAACTTCCAGCTCCTCAAAGGACCAAAAACTAAGCCATATGAGTAAGACATTCAGATATCCCTTGAACTCTTCTAGGTTTGGTGTTAGTCCTCTGGGAGCCTGTTCTAGTGACTGACCATCTCAGCCAAGAACCTTTTCCTAACGTCTAGCCTGAACTCCTCCCAACCCTGCTTCATCCCTATTGAGGTCACCAGAGACAGAGATCAGCACCTGCCCTTCTGCTGCCCTGTTTGAGGAGGTTATAGAGTGTGATAAGGTCATCCCTCAGCTTTCTCCTCTCAAGGAGAATAAGCCAAGTGACCTCAGGCACTCCTCACACGTTTCGTACTCAGGGCCTTTCACCATCTTGGTCACCCTTCTCCAGACAAACTGGGGTTTGATGTCTTCTTGGGTCCAAAACTGCACACAGCTTTGAAGGTGAGGCTGCACCTGTGCAGAGCAGAGCAGGCTAATCCCCTCCTTTGACCAGCTGGCGATGTTGCGCCTGAGGCACCCTGGACATGGTTGGCCCTTTTGCCAGCCAGACCACTGCTGACTCATATTCAACTTGCCATCAACCTACGCTGACAGATCTCTTTCTTTGGAGCTGCTCTCCAGCCTCTCATCCTCCAGCCTATTTGTATAAAAAGGATTACCCTGTCCCAGGTGCAGAATACAGCACCTGCCCCTGTTAAAATTATTTTCCTGTTTTGAATTTTATTAGTACTTTCACTATTTTTTGGTATTAATATTACTTAAAAATCAGGCCAGTTACAAGGGAGATGATCTTCATTTTAACAAAACCTAAATTTGCTTTTGAAGGCAGAGTAAGTGCTTGCTTCATGACAGGAACCATATATTCAGTTCACTTGTTTAACTAACTCTCTAGAAATTCATTGTTTGGATAAATGCACCTTATCTGAACCTACTTTCCCAGAAATCAGATAGCCCAGTACAACTGTCCCTTAAGAGATGAGAAAAGGAACACTAAATGAAGTGAATGATAGCAGGTTTACAAGGTGATCTGATTACTTTTGGAAGTCCTGATGATACTTATCCGAAAATACTTCTGAAAATCTTATAAGTTCCATCCGTGTTGATGGTGCATTTTATACATTTCTAAGTACTTTGAATTTCTGATTTTCAATAGATAACTGCATCTGATGATAACTGAAATCAGAATGAAGGCTTTCTGATTTATAGTTTGTCTCCATGAAATCACTTGGTGCTGTTATCTTCCAGGTATGATTTATGTATTTCCATCTGCTGTTGGTGAAAAATAGCTTTCCTATTGCCTCACAGACTTTGGAATAATTCACTTCAGAAGAAAAACGGGACCTCTCACATTCCTTGTGCACCCATTTCATTTTGGTTGCTCTCTGTAGGGAGCATGTGAAAACTACTGAGCAAAAGATCAGATGTAACAACCAGTTATTTTTAGCCATTCTTGTAGCTTAGAAAACAGTTTATTTCTCTCAGAAGTTTGAGATGTGCCTTTTAGTATCTTACAATGCCTAAACATACACATACATATTAATATTATACATATATTATTAATATATAATGAATATTATAAAAATGAAAAAGTAACTTGTAAAATTTTGACAAGGAGTTTATACACAAGAACTCTCTCCAGTTTTCAATTCATCAGACTGTATATTTGAAACATAACTGGAAGCAATTTTTACTTGATTGTGTGTGTATATAAAAACATCACATGAAAAATAGACAGTAAAAGCAAGGAAATTCAACTCTATGCTTTCAAGATTCTTTTAAAAACCTAAACAAGCAGTTCAAAAATTGTAAAATCAGAACACCTGAGAGAAATTACCTTGATTTTACTCTTAAATGGTTCCTTTATAAATTTATCCATCTCCATGAAGCAGTCTGAAGCTCTCCTTCTTTTCAATGCAGCTGTGGGTGTGAGTCCTGATGGAAGCATTTGAGCTTGGAGAAAAGGCTTGTCAAAACAGACACAAAGATATTTTCAGAGACAATTTAGAACAGTGAATACTTGACTTGTGCTCTATTTGATTCAAAACAAAGTAAGCAAAGTCTTCAGATTTTATTGGCATTATCAGATCATCTAAAATACATTTATGCTAATTACCTGCTTGGAGCAGGTATGTTTTGTATTATGCTTCATAAAATGAAACACATTTCTTAACATTCAGAGAGGCTGCAGAAATAAAATATCTGGAACTACAAATTCGTGTTTCTGTGCCTCTCCTTTCCAGCTTACCAGCAATGGAAAGAGGACAGCCCCTAGCCCTTGTTACCAACTCTCTCCACGGTGGTAGGCAACCTTGTGCAAGGTCTTTTCCAGCTGCAGAAGGGGGGAAGATTCCATTTCTAAAGTACTCTGAGGCATGTGGATGAAGGTTCTGTTTACCATTAGTGCTTCTACTCTTCAAGATGTTCCACTGTGTATGAGTGAAGAGTATTTACATGAAGAAACAAGCCAAAGTATACTGCCATTTGAACACATGATCTCTTCCTTTAATATTTTTATAAGAAAATTATTCTGTATTGGTGATTACATATGCAGTGTGCTGAATTGTGAAGTATTCCCAAGAATGCAAAGCTAGAGTTCGTTAAAATTGCTTTGCTTCAGCTGAAAATACTCTTCATTCAATAGACAGGGTAGCAAACATAAATTATTTTGATAGCGTGTATTGTGCTGGGAAAGGAGACTACACCAAGCAAGGAATATTGATGTGCGTAAAATTAAATTGTCATTCTTCTCGAAACAAATGTTATTTCTCTTGAGAACAAACCTCTACCAATATACTTAAAAGTTACAACTGCTACCAGATAATCATGTTATTGTCTGATTGCAATAGTCAGAGATATAAGACAACATTCTCCTTTGTTTCACAAGCTAAGTGGAAATTCTAGTAGAGCATCTAAACGAGACTCACTTTATTTTAATCCCTAAAATTAATTTGACCATCTGCAGGTCAATTCTTACATTTAATGTAGCTCCTATTTCTTTAAATAGTAGTAATACCTTCTTTTCTTTCAGTTGCTCCTTTTCTTAATATCATTTGTATTAGCATGGGGAAAAGAGGAGTCTTGAAAGCCAAACCCCACATCTCTTCAGTATTCTTTTTAGTAGAAATTCCCTTGTAATTCTCATTGCGCTGTTTCTAAATTCTACACAATGCTTGGGATTTGTTTCTTTGTTCTCAGATTTTTGAATTTGTCTGCCTCTCCTTTTTCTCTTCTGCATGTACTATTTTATTTTTCTATTCTCCTTTATCTTCCTCAAAAGCTTTTTACTCCAGTGCACTGAGCCTGCTTTCAAAACTGAAGCAGAGGGTGAGGAGTGACTCTTTTATCTTAAAGGTGGAGTCCCATACCATGTATAGCTTCAGGGTCCTGTAATGCTGTCCTGAGAGGAGCCAAAATGCTGCTTTCATTTCCTCCAGACAGCCATAGTCCCTCAAGGGAATGAAAGGCATCCCAGACACGCATCTTCAGCTGTCAGGAAAGGCCATGGGAACAGTACATCTATGAGCACCAAAGAGCCCTTTTGATCATGAAAAGTGTGTTATGGCTGATTATCCAGACCCTAGAACACACTGTGTTGCTGAGAGGAGACTCAGCAGTCCCATCAAAGGAAAGGATCAAAGGAGGACAAGTAGACACAGTTTAGGTCAGGGCTGATCATCAGGGGAAACTTACTTGTGAACAAAATTTGGGGATTATGTTGTCAAGCCTATTTTCATTAAATACCATAGACAATATTTAGCTGCCTTCCTCTGGGGCAACTGGGAGAATGTAAAGTATTTTTAAAAATTCCATCTTTGTTGAGAGAAAATGATACACTTAGCAAATTATTATTTTCATTGTCTGTCATTGAGGATTCCCCAGAGGCACTGCAGTTTTAAGTGCCAACTTGTTGGAATGAGCCTGCTGCTCAGACTATGAAAAGCCTCAAAACCCATTTGAACCATTATCTGGCTATTACAAGGACATTTATAAAACAGAACGTCATTTGAATATTGACTCAGTATTTAAATATTAACTTTGTTCAAAAACTCATTTTTTTTCCAAAATAAAGTGCAAATTAAAAGAGGGAAAGAAGTAACCACGGTAAATTGTATTGAGGCAGCAGTTACCAATTGGTGCCAGAAGCAATTACAGGTGAAACAGAGTCTCAGAGAGGCATGGAAATATTTAAGTGGAGATTTCCTCAAAGGATCCAAAAATGAAAGAATGAATTCTACAGTTACTCATCAAATATGGATGTAACATGCTGGATTTGTCAGATGCCTTTTTCAATCAATGCAAACAACCCAAACTTCTCAGACCCATGCTGGTCTCACAGTCTTCTAATTGTCTCATAAAAATGTGGGCAAAAAGCATTTCTGATCAGCAGAAGCCTTTATAATTTCAGATAAATGCAGCATGTAGTTGAACACATGTTTTTGCCTTATCACCTGCAATATTTTGTTTCTGAGACACAAACTCTCTGTTCAGGTATAACAAATATCTCATTCCACATAAACCAGCACAGGAGCATTAGATGTGGTTGCAGTTCATAGTTGATTACAACGACACTGATCAATCTTTTTGCAATGTAAATAGAGAAGTGTATTTGTTAGAGGGAAAATCATCATTGGTACACCAGGTAGGTAGACAACAGATCGGTCCTGAAAAATTTGGTAAGGGAGAGAGTGGAACACACACTTAAGTCAATCTCTGCAGCATTGAGTAATCCATTTCCTTCCTGTCATCAGAAGGCTTTCCTCTTGCTTTGCCTGTCACATTAAATATTGAAACCTTCTGCTGAGCAGTAGAGGTATTGGGAGCCCTCTGTCTGGGTCTGCTTGGAGAAACATTATTGATATGGGATGTGCAGAACATTTTCTTTGTGTAATTTATGGGTTTGATTTTCTCACACACTATCTTCCACACAGAGGGGCAGGGGTCAAACTGTATTTGTCTGCTGCCTCTTAAGCTGTAGCTTTAGGTTTAAAGAGGCATAAAACTGTTGTGAAAAGGTCATTCTGACCAAAGCATCAATTCAAGTTACAGAGATTACAGAAACTTCATGACACAGAACTTTGAAAGAAAACGTATGCAAGGATATGAAATTCTAGCAATCAGTAATTATTTTGCCCTTGTGTCAACTTTTGTCCCCTTACTTTTAGGAAAATCTGGAAAAACATGGTCAGCTAGCAAAGAAATATCTCTTCTTAAGAGTTTCAGGAGAAAACACTGATTGTTTTTTGGTCTAAATTTAAGATGAAAAACAGTGAAGTGCTCATTTTTGTAGCGTATTTTGAAATGTTCTGGATTTTGTTGCACTTCAGATAAAGCAAACTTGTTCTACCATCTCCACAGCAGAAATCTAGCAGACTTAGATCTATCTGAGGCCTTTGTTACAGGCAAAGTTTTCTCCTGCCAGAAGTTGTGTCCCATGGTTGAACATAATGCAGGATTTCTGGTCACGTACTAAGAGCACGTACTTATATTTCATGTAACACTCTTATTGCTCAGATTTCCCGTGCCATTGCTCTGATGAATTTGATTACACAGCTTGATTTTCACAGAGACTTGATAAATTGATAGAAAAATTTGTACACTAAATTTTTTTTTACATTCAGCTTCAGGCTGTGCACTAATGAACCAAAAAAATCAGATTTAATTTCAGGACTAAGAGATCAGGATCCCTCTTCACTACTTTTCTTTTATTAAAACAAGAAGTCAAGTGTAGAGAAAGAAAGGCAGCAGGTTTTGTTGGTTTCCCATGTCACTCTTCCAAAATAAGAAATAATTTTTTAGGATACAAACACGACATTTAAATGAAAGATTATCATACATCTAAACATTGACTGAATTAAGAACAAAGATTTCGTACTCTGTGAAACACAAGTGTGAAATTTTGAATAGGGAGTAAAATACCCTAACTGTTTCTAACTGATTTCTGCATGGTTAAGAAAAAGGAACTTGATTCAAGCCTACAGACATTACATCAAAATGTTTATTCAGCATTTTCGCAAGAGATATTTTGTGTGAAGCCAATAAAAATGTTTTAAAACTTTATTAATAAAGGCAAGTGTCACATGTCTAAAACCCATCTTTGAAAATACATTGATATCTAAAACAAGAAATTAAATCAAAGTTTTTACAACCCTAAAAATAAAAATTTGTTGAATTTTGGGGTTACTACAAATATTTTTAAGATAAAACTATAAAAATGGCGCAAGTTTCTCAGTTTATTGAATTATGGTAAAAATTCAAACTAGAACTTTAGCAAATGTATTCAGACAAGTAGATAATCGTGAAGAATTTTGGAAGCCCTTTTTTTATTTAACACATCTGTCACATAAATATTTCATTGAGGTTTGCTTACAAACCTCTGAGTTTAATTGTACCTAACACAGCATAATTTTCTACTAAATTAATGAGTATGCAGGGTTTCTTAAATCACAGATTGCATTGTTGCCATGTGCATATAATAAATCCATATGACCAAATGATCAGGATGATAATGAAATCCTCATCTAGACAGGATGCTACTTCTCTCAGCAGCAGCTATGCTTACTAGCAATTCCTTTTGCCAATAGGTGGAACTGCCGAACTGAATGTCCTTGACCTTTAAAGGGTAAGAGTAGGGACATTTTGATAAGAAGTATCCTTTTTCAGATGAAATAGGATACTTCAAATAATGGGCACATAAAATTAAGAGTAACTTTTGCAACTTGGGTAGTAACTTTTCAGAGATATTAGCAAGACTCTGTTCCATATTTAGGTCACCTCGCATATGTCTGAAAGTTCAATAGCAGTGCTTAACTTATTTTAAAAAATGTATATAGGAAAAAATAAAGTGTCAGAATTATGAAACCAATCAATTTTAAAATCCTTTTGCTCCTTCTCAGTGTGTTCAGACATGGGTTATTAGTTTATATGAATTTTCCCTGAATCCAGAGCTGATAGCAAATGTTATGCTTGGCCAGTGTGATTGCTGATATGAAAAGATTTACTCTTATCTCCTCAAGATGGCCGTGGTTCTCTCTTGAAATATCACTTCTGCCTTGAGGAAAAGCAGTCTTGAGGAAAACAGTGTCTCCTCCCTGAAAACTGTGTGCCAGCTCTCCCTTTCTCTTTTGGCTCTGTTTGCCATGTGTTTGCATCTGAGACTATTCAGGTATTTTAATCTGATGTGAGAGATTCCATTGTGAATTTCACTGAAAAACATCACACAGCCTCTGAGAGAGTATTAAGTGTTCTGCCTGGACTATTTTGCATTGATTTTCTAATTTATTTAAGCATAGGAGACTTCATTTTCTCAGACTTGGCTGGAATTATACTCTGTGTCACACACAGCATTTTCAGGACAAAAACACTTTCATGTACGAAGAAAGGGTTATTTCATTTTGTCTAGCAAAGCCAGTGCTGATAGCCATGTTCAAGAAGCATTCAGATTTTCCTTTGTTATTATCTCCCTGTGTACCAGGAAATGCACTAGCAGAAAGCACCTTTGAGCTGTGTTGTGCCATCAACCATTTGAAGCACATTGAAAGTACATTGAAATCAACAGGGAGTCCTATTTAATAGGCAGTTGTACTGCCTCGGGATGTTTGCTAAGAGCCATACTGTTTTCTGGAATGAGTTAAGAAAGAGAAAAGAAACTGGCACATAATTAGAAAATATTGTTCTTTCCATACAGTTTGTTCAAACTATAGAACTCCTTAAAGCAGTGGATGGAGGTTTTTTTAGGCAGACGCAGAGGAATAATCAGGAAAATAGGGGAACCTTGAATGACTCTGCTCATAGCACACGAGCAGCTTCTAGAAATGCTGTTTTGTTTTTAATCAGGAAGCGAAGGGCTGGCAGCTGGCTGCCCTGGGCTATAATTCTGCAGCGCACTTCAGCGTGTAAGCAAATGGGACTTCAGCTGGTCCTCAGGGTGCTGACTCAGCAAAACCTTCCCTTCCCCTCGGCAAAGCTCTGCCTCTCTCCACAGGAGATAGATAGCTCCTGCAGTGCCTGCACTCCCCGTGCCCTCCAGTCCATTGTCCCCCAGGAAACGACTGAAAGGTGCGCCCTTCTTTCACAGACTGGTGAGGGAAGTGGACAGAAAGGCAGGACACAGAGAGACTGAAGCTCCTTGCCAAGTTCACAGAAAGCAACACTGAATAGTAAACTCGTCGAGATGCCAGGCAGCAGCACAAAGGCTGCACCACTTTCTCTCCCTCACTTTGTTTGACCTGAACAGGGTTGGTTATTCCTGTCCTTAAGTCTCTGGCCAAGCAGGGGGGATGGAAGTGTTTGCCAAAAAAAATTGTGTTGACCAGAATATTCTATGTGTTATGGAGAAGCAGGGTGACATTACATTTCCTTATGTGCCACTGAAGATAAGAGAAAACTCAGTGCCTTCTGTAATGTGAGCAAAGACTTGGAATTTTGTACACAGAGTAAGATTTTGGTAGGACTTTCCTGCACTGGAAGACAGACAAAAGAAAAAGAAAAGAGAAAAAGTTTTATTAATTGCTCTGGAATGAATACATAATTTGAACACCTGTCTGGAGAACCTTGTATGGAGTGAAAAAGCCCAAAATAAATCTTTATACAGAAGTACCATATACAAGTTATAAAATACATGGAAACTAAAAGTTTCTAACATGGCTAGAGATATTATGCATCAGTTCAAAAATGCTTTGGAACCCGGGTTTAGGATTTCCAGAGCTGAGACCTCTGAGGTCAAGGACTTTATCCAAAAGGAGATGTGCCCCTTTATCCAAAAAGGTATTGCACATCTAGATGCCAGAAGTCAGTACAGCTCACAGGGCTGAGTTAGGCACTTTGTTCTCTGTGTACTAAATGGGAATGGTACATGAAATTGGACTGAGGAGCACACCTCTGGAAGTGGCAAAGGTGAACAAGGGCATGAGAAGACAGTGTTAGGACTGGAACTGCCCATGGGTGAACAAATTTCTGAAAATTCATTTTATCTTTCACTCTGATTGTCCGTATTACTATGCCAACAGATTATTAGAATGCAAAATGAAATGAAATATTATCTATTAGAGATCTGCTTGTAATATAACCCACAATGCACATGACAAGCTTGAGGAATTAATGATCTCAGAGAAACTGAAGCATATTCTGTACCTGTTCTCACATGGTACAGCTTCCTTTAATTCTGACATGTTCAGTAATCTTGCAATTTTCAGAATTCTTAATTGTCAAAATTAATGTTTTTATAATATTCGAAGATTGAAATTGTCAATCAATAACATATTTTGAGCAGTTAAAATAGTAATGATATCATGCATTATAAATTACTTGTAAGAAATGAGAGTTCATTTGTCTTTACTAAATGAGTTGCAAACAGCACATCTTGGACTAAAGGCCAAAATTTTAACCTCTATCCCACAGTTTATTTATAGGAATAATTAATGCCAGATCTAATAGTACTTACCTAAATGTCATTCTTTCTATGACTTTCATTGCAAAATGAGAGTTTCTTTGGTCCCACAGTATGGTATCTCTGTGTAATATTTCAAGCCTCCAAAATGTATTAATATTGATTCTTTGTATATTAACTGTACTCTAAAGAAAAATAGCAGGTTTTGCAATAACTGGAAAATAAGTAAATTTACTAGACTCTGAAGGTAGATTTCTTCCTCTGTAATAAATCATCCTTTATAGCCCTGTGTTCCTGTCCTGCCAGTAGAAGGAATATGACCAAAGTAGAGCCTTGGTCAATGCTGTCTCCTCTGGCTTTTATCTATTGGTAAATAGAGCAGGGATTTATTGAGTGTGAAAATTGCCTGTCTCTGTGAGGAGTCAGTGAGAAAAGCAGAGCAAACAACACAAACAGAGGAAAATCTCTGAGAAGAGTAGGCTCTCAGGAAGGGTTGTTTTCCTATCTTCCCTGAAAAAAGAAAAAATAAAGTGCTTATTCAGTACAGTTAGGGAGGTCTTTTGGGTGATCATTTTTCAGTCCATAACTCATGAAGTACATTATCTGGTAGGACTGGTAGCTGGTTAGACTGTAGCATTATAACTTCATGATCAGGCACTTAAATTACAGGGTTTGGTTTTGTTCAGTGACTGGATGATTGAAGTTTTACAATCAGGACCAGAAAGCCATTAAATTGACTCTTTAATAGGGAGGGAATGTTGTAGCTTGTAAAGAAGAAGAAGAGACACAGGCGGGCAACTGGATGTTATTATAATTACTAGGGAAAGTACATTATTTAAAACAATCTGGGTAAAGTCAGATTCAATTTTCTCTACAGTTACAGACAGGTAAAGGATTGCTGTTGACAGGCAGCATTCATGTAGCCTGTAAAGCTCAAGACTAGATGATTTTGTGTGGGCTGCTTTAGAACTACACGTTACATTACAATGGGTAAAAATATACTAATCCTATCAAAGAAACCAATTGTTTTCCTTCAATGAACTGCATTAATGTGGTTAATAAACTCTTGGTTCTAGAAGAACACTTTTCTGGAGACATATTTCCCATTTATTATGGGTTTTTTTAATGCCTTGAAGACATTTTCTGTTCTTCCACATGCAAGAGGTGTACACCATTCCCTCCATTAATGATCACACACACAGCTTGCTGCAGTGCAAAGTGCAAAGCTCAGTCCCACATAGAAAGGAGCTGCTTTCTCATTCAGTTTATTGTCTGTATACCAGTCACTCCAGAAGTCTTCTCAATGATGGATAAAATCACCTTTCCAATGTAGAACAATATTCTTCTCCTGAATGCCTTTCAGCACAGTCAGCAGCACACATGTGCACATTTTCCCTCCTTTAAGCTGTAAAGAACATCTGGGATGCCTGTGGAAATTCTTACATGAGAATATATTGTAACAAATCTTTGGGGATCTTTGGCACTCAAGTGTGCTCCTTAGTTTTTCCTGGTATGCCAGAGTCTTGCTGGTTATCTCTGGTTATCAAACAATAGATGATCTCTCTCCAGAACTGCTGCTGAGAGTTCTTAACTTGGCACCAGTGTCTTCTGTGGGGACACATTTGGAAGAAATAACAGTTTGTTTAGAAGAAATAAAAATTTGCCTGAAAAAAAAAAGTTTTTTCAGGTTGTTCATCACAAAAATTTCCATAGTTATAAGGGTCCAAACACGGGTTAGTCAAATTTGGTATAAATTTTCACGGTGTAGATTTTTTAATGTTTCTTTCAATATGTATCACAAGCCAGAATAATAAAAATGCATGTTCAACCACTAATAGTCCTCAAAAATGAAAAATGCCATTTCTGTTCAGCAGGCTTTGAGTCTCCTTAGATGTTATCACTGTGTACCTATTCCAGGAAGTCTAAAGCACCCCTTGCAAATCATTATTTTAGTCCTATTCTTAAACTAAAGTGAGGCAAAGTAAAAGAAAACACCAAAGTCTGAAGTCATACCGACCTGAAAAGCTTAAAAGCTTCTCAAAACAATGTTATTGATTACTTTATTAGAAGAACAGAACAGAAGAGTGGTGGTTAGAGGAATTCTGTACCAATGTTACTCCTTTGAGAGTTATTGATTGCCTCAGGAAATCAGAATCAAAAATGCACTGAAGTATTAGCTAACTAACCCGGGATCAATTTTCTTTTTACTGAGAGAAAGCAAAATTATACACAAATGTTTTAAATAGGAGCGAACTATAGAAACAGAAGAATAGAGGGTCAGGGTTTGGTAAGAAGAAGTTATAATTTCCCCAGGAAAGAAGAAAAGTTTGGAGATACTACAATTATAAGAATTACAAGTGATAACATTAAAACCCTTAAAATGTTTATTAAAACTCAAAAGTGAAAATAGAGGGGAATTAATATGACTTGAAATTCATTAAATGCAGTACAGATAAAAGTGTAGCAAAATACAGGCCAAAAATCCATGTCAGGAGAAGTGAGGATAATTTTTTTGAAGTTACATTAGGAATGGAGAATGGTAAAATTATTCATAAACAATGTAAAAAGCCTACATGTCCAATAAATGTTTCTGCTCTTTATTTGAAAAATAACAGAAGCCTGCGATTTGTTTTCAGAGGAAGACTATACACATTTCAATTTTATAGTTTCCAAGAGACGTGTGATTAATGTCTATGCAGAGATAGATATCTTAAATAACAGCCAGTTTTGATAAATTGAATCCAATCTGTCTGAGATAATCTTTGGTCTTTTAATACATCATGGAAATTCAAACAGAAGCAGAATAATTCCCTTGAATTTGAAAAGAGTGAGGGCCTGAGGAGCTGTTGGCTGACTCAACTGAAATTAAAGGGAGAAGGTGGGAGCTTGGGAGAAGCAGTAGCTGCCAAAAAAATCAAAACATAAGAATGCAGCAGACATAAGTCCTCCAACAAATTTTTTGAAGAGGAACTCCTATTTCTGTTCTTTGAGGTTAGAAAATCAGTTAATAGCAGCAGCATAATGAACTTCAAAAAGTTTGGTATGGCCATAAGAATATTAGCAGTGTAGAGCAGTCTAGGGGTCCTAGGGTGATTAAGACCGGGCTGACATGGAGCATTTTCATCAGTGAGCATGTCAGCAACAAACATTGCCCAAAATGTGAGTGTACACGCCACAAGGACTTGTGGAAGAGCAGTGTGAGATTCATCACAGGGAAGGATCTGCATTACATGATACAACAGAATAGGGAGAGGAGAGGTTCGGAGAGGAGAGGAGAGGAGAGGTTTTAAGCACAGAGAAATGTGAAAATCTCCAAGAGTAGCAAGTACCTGTAGAAGGGGGGACGATACACTCCTAAGGAATGACTTATAAATTATCCAGGAATCCAAGGGAGAAAGAAAGCAGCCCACTTACTGATAGAGGATATGCCGGAAGAGTTGAATAGAGCTCCTGGATGAAGAGGCAAGGGACTAACTTCTAAGAGTAGAAGGAGAGAGATAATGCTAGTTTTGGAGACTGACACAGAGCAATTTTAAGCTCTGCCTGTACAATTCTGATGTGCCCATGTAACAAATGCTTTGTGGGGTAAACATTGAGAAGAAATTTTGGGATACAAATGAGGTAAAGAAAAAAGCTGAACTAAAAATTCAGATATAAGGTAGCAAATAACCTAAACAATTGCTGAATGCAGAGCACCAAATTGTTGCTTGCATTATTTGATTTATAGAACTTGACAAAAATTCCCTGTGAAATACAGCAAGGTGGTTCTTGGCTTTGCAAACACATTTTCTATAACATACAACAGCCAGTATGAATTCCCCAGACTAGAAATGGAGAAAAGCTAACATTTTCTGTTATTTATTTTTAACTGCCACATTATTAAACAGAACTGAAACAGCTACAGGACTGATGTCAGGAATGCAGAACTCAGCACTTGTTGAAATCAACACAAACATTCCTAATTCTTACCTGTCTCCAGCTATTGTGGTGCAGGCTTAACGTTGGTGAGGTCCAGGCCCATAAGTGAAGCTTCTAGATGATATTATAATGCACATAACAGCTAGTAATAATGATGAGCTGTAACCTCTGGAGTATTTCTTTGGAAAATTAACTCTGATTTGCCTGCCTTCAATATTTCAAATTCTTATTTAAATTCATCCAAGGGGAATGAGATTGGTATGAAACCAAGTTTGTTCTTTTTCTCATACCTAGTGAAAATATCTACAGTAAATAATCACACAGCATCACATAATTCAGTGTAATTGGACGTTTTCTGTTTTAATAAGATTCATAGGACAAGAAAAAAGGCCCAGAGACAACTACTTCTCCAATTTTTCTTTTTTTTAAATTTATTTAACATATGTAGAATCTCTCCTCAAGAGTGTATCCCTTCAACAGAGACCATGATCTAGTCTTTGTATTCCAGACACCTAAGTCTAAAAATTGTTCACTGTAGAAACTGCCTTCCATAGTGTCTTTTTTTTACAGCCTGTCTTTAAGACTTATGCATGATTTTATTTCTATGTGAAGAGGGAAAAATAAAGGGAATAAGAGTTTTATATCTCATTAGTGAACAGACTATTTCCTTAATTAGCCTTTTCTTAAATTCTATGGCACATCTCTAGTTTAGATGCACTCATTTTTATCTACGTGTTTATCTGGGTGCATTTAACTAGATGGCCCAAAGAGTGATTGTGTAATGAGCTGTGTAATTGATTTAGGATATGTACTTAATAGCAGGCAGGTGGTTGAGGTAACCCATTATTACCGAAGGATTAGATTTCAGTAATGTGTTCCTTGTCCTATTTTTTTCCCAAGAGAACAATGGCTTGAGTAACTGTTCACACAGATGCCTCCCATGAATTTCTGGAGGAACTGGATTCAGTTAATACTTAGAGAATGTCCAGTGACATTTGGTGTAAATAATGAACCAAAGCATTATGCCTTAGCATTTTGCACAGTAATTACCCAAAATGAATAATTAAAAATAGTCCATTGAATGATTTAAATTATGAATGATAAGCAGCCTGGGTAAAATTGCTTGGAGAAATATGGCTGCTATTGCCAAGGCATTCCTTAGTCTGATTGTATGATCATGTGCAGCAGGGAGAGTCCTCAGACTGAGGTCTTTAAGTGTCTATCGCCTGCACAGTAAAAATTGCTGAGGTATATTTTCTGCTTTAATTCCTCTCTCTGCTTCAGCTCTATCTACTGCTTTCAAAACCTCTGCCCCTCTATATTGCCTGAAATCCCAGCTTCATACCTCTATGTCCACCCACATAGGATTTTGTGCTCAGAAGGCTGCTGAATATCAGATTATCTATAACATTCAAAGTAGAAGACTGATTCCATGCTCTTCTACTTCAAAGGAACAAAGTAAATCGGGACTTAGGAAAAAAACCCCTAATATGCAAAGTATTTTCATACATATTATACCACTTAATTTGCAGTAGTATATACTAATGAAATAAGCACATAAGTCTTTCTCTCTGTTTATACCACTACAGATGAGCTGACTTGATTATGCAGACAAATGTGCTTATCATCTCTGATTTTCCAGGAAACCATATTAAAAATGCTGGAAGCTAGAAGTGCTCCAGCTAAAAGCTAAAGCATTGAAGTGATGTGATTGCTAAAAGAACTTACACTGTAAGAAAGATTTAATGTTTTCTTTTCAGACCTAAGTGCAGCATGTTCCTATCATAGTGATTTTTAGTAGATCTTAATAATTAATAGACTAATCTAAAATTGAAATAGTAGATAGGAGAGTATAATAATATTACAGATAGCATTAGTGTCAAGTATTAGCTCAAAAAGGGTGAGAAATATCCAATTTTGAATAAAGATCATTCTTGAAGTACAAGACCACAGCTTAGATTTTCCTTTTCCACCTTTATCACAGTCAGATAGAAGTGTTCTGGTAAGTAGATGGCTGAGATACAGGATTATTGTCCCACATTCAGCCTGCCACATATGCTATTATGTTGTCTTCTCCATCAGACATCTCATTAATGCTCTGGTCTGACTATCTCCATGGTAACAGGGGGAAAAAAGCCATTTCTCCAGCATCACTGCCCAGCAGTGTTAGGTAACAGCCACCTTTGGTTCAGTGTGAGCACTGTGGCAGCCAGCACAAAACCTTCACCACTCCTCACAGATCCTCTTCTCCCCGTGCAGCTGCGGGAGCAGCGAGGGGTATTCCCTGTGACAAAGGAGAAGCATCTGATGACAACCCCCTTATGGAGGACAGACACTGTAACTCTAATTTTTGTGGGCATATCTGTAACCACAACTCTTCTTTCTGTGTGCACTGGCTGCAGCTCTGTGCAGCTGTTACAGGACTTGCCCCTGTGCAGCTCCAGCCTCAGACACACTCAGGAGTTTGCTGTGAGGGGTAGCACGAGATGCCCTCGGGCGTGCTGCCTCTTGGCACTGCTCTGCTGCACCACAGAGCATCCTCTTCAGCTGAGCTCTCTTCAGCCCTTGCATAGCATTTCCTCTTCCCCTCTCACTAATGGTAACTGAGGACTGTAGCCAAAATCTATTCGTTTTGCTGAGAAGTTCTTAACTTCCTCCAGAGATTTTCAGATGGATCACAACTGTTTTCTTCTATAGCCCACTGCCTGGGTTGCTTTGCAGAAAATTGGTCTTCATATTTTGGACTCACTACCCTACTATTTCCAAACTCGAAAAGAATTTACACCAGCAACCCCTCTGCATAGGTCTGGCATGTGGCTAATGCTGGAATACTGTTTATGTTTATTGTAACTTATAAAAGCATAAGTAATTTTTAAAATTACAGTCTTCAAACTGCAAGTATTCAATAAAAACATTGGAAGAAACTAAGAAGCCTTACTAAAAATAGCTTCCTTTTTTTACAGCTAAAACCAAGTCATTGTTTACCAATATTCTGCTGTCTTAATTATGTGCTGTCTTTGATAGAGTAACTGCAAGTCTGCAATTAAATAATTGGATCTGAAAATATTCATCCCCTCCTCCAAACAAATTAACAAAAAGAAAAAAAAAATGAATTCTGAAGAGATTTCTATATTAAAAAACTGTTCTTATGGATATACTTTGTACTGGGACTTTAATTGAAACTCAGCAACATTGAGTTTGTGCTTAAAACCAGCCAGTACAAATTTGCCTTTAAGTATCTGTTTCTCATTTCCATCTTCACCTCTGCAGATGTGCACACACATTCATTTGTATATAAATTAATAATTGCCATTAATGTAGAACACTACTACCCTATATCTCTAGGTATAATATCTGGATATCATATCTCCCTACAAAAACACATGCAGTTCAGATGTAAAATAGTTTGGGCAAGTGTGTGATGGTTAACTTATTTTTTCATACTCACCAGGTGATGGTAGGAGCTCCTCTGTTACCCTGGTTATGGTATCTGCACTTGCCATAAACGTGGCTTCTTTGGGTCTTGGGAGCTGAAATACTAATGACCTGTCAAAATTCATAATTTCATTGTAAATGCAAAAGCCAGATTATGAAAACCCTTTAAATCTCTATAACCCTGGAAACAGAGATGCAGAATACTCTAATTTTTTTTCCTATTATCTAACCTGAATCTTTCTTTCTGCAGTTTCTCCCCATTACTGCTTATCCTGTACTGTAAGGATATCTCTTCACAGAAGACTTGTGTGCCTATGAATATGATCTCTGGCTTTTGTTGTTTGGGGTTTTCCCTGCATATAAGCCACTGCAGACTGTTCACATTATTCCGTTGGTCTCAGTAATTCAGGCTTTCTAACTTCTGGGAAACTCCCTACTCTGTTGCTCTGCAGAGTTTTTTAGCAGAGATACCCATAACAGTGCCAGCAGTTATAAGATTATGCTCTGGTGAGATTTTTCTTTCAATTTCTTATAGTCTTTCCTCGATTTGTGACCATTTCAAATTAGCTGGGGTTTTTTCCTGTTTCATTTGGTTAATGGTGTGTAATACTAAACCAAGGATGGCTAGTATTTTTGCATCATATTTATTCTGTCTCCTGTGACAGTGATCATCATTACTCTAGACTTCGTGAATTCCTCTTCCGTAAAACAACTGGAAAATTTCTGCTGCTGGAATAAGAGAATATCATGAGTTGATATCAGAAACTTTTTGGGGTTTTCATTATAATGAATGATCATTAGCTACAATAAAGGAAGATACAATTCACAGTTTTTGTATTACTTTTAACAGGATTAAAATTTGTGTCATCTCTGATGTCAATTTTCTGAAATTTTTGGCATACATATAGATATATGTATTCATAAAAAATATATACGTATACACACATATAAATACATATATATAAAAATATAAAATGTCATTATATTACAGTGTGTTCCCAGAAAGCCTACGTATTTTGAAAGCCTATGACAGAGGGAATACAATCAAAGAGTGCATCTTGTAAGAAGCTGGGTTTAAAGTGTTATTCTTCACATGCTGAAGAAAGTCACTGCATTCACTTGTGCCTCCAGTTCTGTAAACATATCTCTGTCCTCTGCTTTGCTTCAGATAAGGGATCTAAAATAAAACTGCAGAATGTGACCTGAAAATAGATTTATTTTAATCCAAACTGTGGGTAAGTATAAATCAGACATTTCAGTAATCCAAATTTAAAAGAGTTTTAATCTCATTTGCTTAAGCCTCCATCTTGTCCACCTCACCAGGAAGCTTTTGCCCTGCATCTTTTCAACCCTGCCCTGAGCTGCCAGATGCCTGCCTGCAATATTCTCACAAGTCATCCAGACCCTTTAAAAATCAGTAGGACTCAGCTGAGTAGAAACTCTGTCACACTCAGTGCTAAACAACTGATTTCTGGTGATGCCCACAAGACAGCAGAACATCCTGAAGAGTTGGCAGGTTATTGATGGGCTTCCTGAGCTGAAGCTCCCACTGTACCTCGTCCTGTGCTTTTCTTGCAACTAATGATCCACCAGGAAACACCAAGGAGTGCTGGGAGATGTAGATTCAGCTTGTGCCAGTCTCAGAAATTTCATGAGTAATTAGTGTCATCCCTTGGTACTAACTGAGAGCAAGAGGAAAGGATGGTTAGAATCCCCATGCCTATTGCATATACGTTTGGTTGAGGCTGTGCTTAAATCTGAATTATAGGTAATCCTAGAGCACGTTTAGAGGTTTAACAGTGCAAGTTTTAACTAAAGTAAGTTTAATTATTCTTAGCTTTTTGTCAGCTGGGGAAATCCATGAAAGCATCCCACAGTATTTTATGTTGGCTTTTGTGGAGCACTTCCCCATTATTTTTAAAGTGTATATCAGAGTTGATTACTTGCCAGGATCTGGCCCTACTGAATAGAATGGAAAAATACCCTTTCATCCCAGGCAGGGTTTTACCATCAAGTGAAGAGGGGAGAGCTCTGTACTTCTCAGGTTCAGGGGCAAATAGATCTCTTTTTTCTTCAGTTAATATTTGTCATGTCAAAGAACCTGAATGTGACTGTGCTTTTAAGCTTATATATATTTGAAAATGTCATCAGTGCTGGGAAATCCAGCAACTATTATTGCTTTTCATGAAGTACCATGACATTTGTTGTACATTAGGAAGTAATAAAGCAGAAGAATCTACAGATTTCTATGATGTGGGTTATTAGTACAATAACCCTATAACCTGGAACAAGCCAGTGTTCTGACAGTGTTATGAAAAACTGTCCCAGTGCACATCATATCCTGGAGCTGTGCATAGTGACATGATATACCATTTTAATTATATGTCACCATTTTAGAACAGGAAGTTTTTTTTCTTGCATTTACAGAGCATACCAATCAGAGGACAGCTGAGTTCGAAAGTCAGCTCTGGTTATGATCTAATGCTACTGCCCCTCTCAGAGAATGGTCAGTGAGAGCAGATGGCTCAGGATCATATCCAACTGAGTTTTGAGTATCTCCAAGGCTAGGCCCTCCATAGCCTTTCTAGGAAATCCTCACAATAAAATAAAAATTAAAACTAATAATACTAAAAAGATCATAAGGTATATTTACATGGAATTTTATGCGTTTCTGTTTATGCTGAATGTCTCATGTTCTGACACTAAACACCACCGAGAAGAACCTGGCTCCGTCTCCTCTTTTCTTCACGACAGGTATTGATACACACGGATAAGATCCCTTGACTGATCCTTCTCCTCGCCCTCCAGACTGAAGAGTTCCAATTCCCTCAACCTCTATGTATGAGGGACAGTTCTATCCTTTAATCATTTTCCTGGCCCTTTGCCTAATGCTTTTCAGTGGCTTCATGCCTGCCTTGTGCTGGAGAGCCTGGAGCAGGACACGGAACTCCAAACGGAGTACTAAGGGTGAGGTTAGAGTGTTGTGTCTAGCAGGCATTGACATAACTTTCAGATGTACCAGCTTGTGTGCTGCAGTGCTGGTGATCTCAGTACCATGATCAAACCTAGGGTTGAGGGACATTTACCAAGAAACTGCGAGCAGCCAAAATACAGTTTCTTGCAAAAAAAAAAAAAAAAATAGTGCCAGATGACAGCTAAAACAGGTATTGTTTATGTGAATCAAATAGGATTGTCTTTGTGATAGGAAATAATCTGATTGTCATCGAGGAGAAGATTGTCATCGAGGAGAAAAAATGTGACTTGCAGTCCACAAAACCAAAATGACAGAATGCATGAGAGTGACATTGCAGGCTGAATTGGCAGGGACTTCCTGTTGTTTCCATCCCTTTGTATCTGCCTGGATTGAGTTGGTTATTCTTAGCCATCTCGCATAGAATGGTATATCCCAGGATGACAATTCACCAACTTGCCTTGCCAGCTTTCTCTAGATACTTTTTGTTTGCTCCAGTGTAAATTCCTTACTGACTGTTTTCTTTATATTGTTTTCTTGGCTTTATATTCTTCTTTTTCCCTTCTTTCAAGCTCTTAGAAGAAAATACTACTTTCCTTTTTAATTTTTTTTCCCAACCACTGCCTTCATAATTTTCATCTTTAAGCAAATTCTCTAAGGCCCTACAGATTCTCGTGGGAGACTTTCTATAATGTGTAATGTTGCTGCTTGACAGCAACACAAGGAAAAGTGTTCTTTTGTGATCAAGTTGCTACCAGGCTCTGCTATGCTGAGCAGAAAAAAAAAAAAAACAACAAAAACACCATCAGACTGGTTAAGCAAGATCTGATGGTCAAAATGCCTACCCTCATCTAAACATAGTTTGCACTATTAACCCAGAGTAAACCTGCAAAGTCACTCACACCTGTGGTGATAGTGATGTAGAAAATCTGCTGGAAACATTTTTCCTTTTCCTCTCCACTCTCTGAAGGAGAAGAGGTGGCATGTGGGAAATTTTGTATATACTTGGGAATTATTACTGCTCTTGGAGAAACACCAAAGTAGAGTACTTCTTTTGTACACCCCCATGATGCTCAAACTGCTGATGGAGTGGATTTCAACCAGGTTATCAGACTGCATCTGAGATACAAACTGTTTTTCTCTCCTAGAAAACTGCAATTTCCTTCTTTCCCAAGGAACTGAGTTCCCTGGCATACGGCCAGTCAGGTTGGGCTGGCTCCTAGAAGCAATAAAATCTTAATCCAGCATGGCTAAATCCTTGATTGTTCATTTCTCATAGCCCTGGGCATAATCAAATAGAAGTTTTCACACAAGATATTTTCTTTCCTTCATATCAGAATATGACTACAAAGATGGTATTGACTTCTCACTTTCTATGTAATAGGCTTCGTTGCACTTTAGTAACGTTATCTCCAGCTGTTAGAATATATTCTCAGTAGAGCCTGTGGGAGAACACAAGGATTCTGAAATTTGTCCATGTTCACAAATAATGGTGTTTAAATCTACATGATGCTCCTTAAAGAAAATAACTGTCTGAGTCTTGCCTCTCCAGTCTCCAAAAACTGAAATAAGAGAAGAATAGTTGCATTTTCTGTCAGGAAAAAATATGTTTGTGAGTGTTTCAGTACTGTTTACAGCTTGAGAGCTTATATATTGGGGTTGTGGAGGAAGAAAGGTTGGGGGGAGGCTACTTCCTCTAAAACTGTGAAAACTTTGGGCCGTGGTTTAACATAGCTTCCAGAAAGCAGGTGCCACCTTGCAGGATAAATAAAGTGAGTATTTAATTAAGCAGTTACCTAACTAACTCTTTTGTCAGAACATTGATAAGCTGCAGAGACATTTGCACTAATTTAGACAGACTCTGAGCCTGAAGTAGGACTAAAAATTGTTTCAAATATTCCTTTATTGCTGCTCTGGCCTTCTCAACAAGAGGAAAACCTGAACCAACAACCTTTCATGGGATCTAATGTCTGAAGAGGCTAGGAAAGAAACATTAATTTTTACATTTTAACTTGTTTGAGAGAATTTTAAACTTAAGGGGTTCTGGAATAAGTCTGGGAGACAGATCCCCTTTTTTCCTCTAAATATTCCTCCTATTGAAAAGAGTTATTGAGGCGACATAAACATTTATATAGAAAATAAAACATGGGATCTTGTGCTGATTTTCTCCTCAACACCTCTGTTTAAACAATTTATTTTCTTTAAAATAGAAGTAAAAACAATATTCACTCTCCTGTCTATGAATATATGCCAGTTAAAAATCCAAAAATAGGTTGTCCTCAAAGAAATGTGTCCTGCCTAATTGCTTAGCTAAACAATGGCAGGTAAACTGTTGGAACTCTGGTGGCTAAAAACTTTGAGCTTTCTGAATTTAAGGGTGCCATCAGTTAACAGCAAACCTATAGTATCATTACTGCAGCTGGTCAGAAGTTGTAAAGATCTTAAGAGTTTGGAAACTTTATTGAAATTTAAAGTAAAAGGTTAAATGAATCTGTGAATTTGGGCAGTGTCTGCAATCTATTTTTGTAGCATACATCCAGGGTGTTTAATTAAAACACTGTTGCAAGAGTCATATAACCAATGAAAAGCATCTATTGCAAACTAATAATGCACTTGGATACAGTGATTTATTAACCAATCATAATGAAATTATCAAATCAATGTAAGGAATTCTATAACTTTAGACCTCTATAGAACAATCAGTGTGTTTTAGGCTGCTGAGAAAAAAAAATTACTCATTTTCAGCCTCTTAAAAATTTCAGCTACAGTGCCTAGAGAAGATTTGATGCCTCATGTTTACGTATGCAGATACCAGAAAGGGCTGGTTTAGCCCAGAGGACCCCAGGGTGCTGCACTTTAGGACACTCAACTTGCAGCTGTCTCAATGCTTGGCAGAATATGCAATTTCTAAATCAGCACATGTGTTTCTGTGCAAGTGACAATGCCAGGACAGTGACTAGAGAGCTTTGTAAGGCTGATATCAAATACTGAGTATGCCCAAAATATCAATCACCATCAGCATCCTCCCACGCTTTTCTGTCCTGGTGGGAAGAATCTCCTCTGCTTTGCAAAGATAATTCTTGTGGTCCTGGCCTCTTCTGTACTGCATTAGAGAAATATTTCAAGTTAAGGACTGAGCATGGAAAACTGAGCTGCTGCTTTTCACACTTTCTACATAATCCATTGGTGGGGAGGCAGGGAGCTTGTTCATCCACAGCTACATCCTGCTGCTTTGTATTAATGTGAGACAAAATTATATCAGGGCCTGGTATCACAGTGGGACCTACTGAATCTGCAGTATGTCAGATTAAGGTACACCTCATGCTATTCATTTGCCTTGTGCAGCCTAAATCAGGTCATTTGAACAGATCCTAATCTTGTTAATGGTAACCACAGCATAAACATTCGTTTCAGACAAATGGGTATCACAGCAAAGTAAATAGGCAGGGTGCTGCTAATAGGAACTGCTAGTCTCTGTGTTACAGATGCAAAATATCTTGCATACATTAGCAGTATTTACCTTTACAATAAAAATTGTAAATTTAATACTGGGAACTCATTCAGAAGACCTGCATTACAAACATTTTTAGAGCATGCATTTGCAGTAAAAAACAAAAAAAAAGTGATTAATAATTTTCACAAAAGTGAAATTTTTTTTTAGTGCCTTGATCTTAAGTAAGTGCATTGTTTTACATTTTCTAGCTTTTGAAAATGAAATAGTTCGTAATTTTTAATAGAAGATGCTACGAGTGTTTTACTGGAGATGGAGAGCAAGTCTCCATCTCTTCTCATGGCCAGTCTCTCCCCACAAAGTGTTTGCAAAGCTGAACACTGATTTTTACAAGCACCTCATACTCGAATAACCACTTGCAATTCAGCTTCAGCCAAGTAGATGCCCAAGCATGTCAGGCACTGAGGAAACCATTTATGCTGCACATTTTCCAACTGTCCTGCAGGAGCAGGGAGAGGCACAGACAGACTGGGAAGGGGTGAAAGGGGAGCCTTCGCAGGGGCCGGGACAAGCTCAAGACCTGGGCCCATGAGAATCTCATGAAGCTTAATAAGACCTAGCTCAAGGTGCTGCAGCTGGGTTGGGGCAACCCTCTGTACCAACACGGGCTGGGGGATGGACAGATCAAGAGCAGCCCTGGGGAGAAAGACTTGGGGATGTTCGTGGCTGAGAGGATGATGCTGGATGTGAGCTGGCTTACAGTCCAGAAAGACGATTGTATCCTGGGCTGCATCAAAGGCAGTGCGGCCAGCAGGGCAACGGAGGAGATTCTGCCCCTCTACTCCACTGTGGTGAGACCCCACCTGCAGTGCTGCATCCAGCTCTGACATCCCAGTAGGATGGACATCCCCACAGGAAGGACATGGACCTGTTAGAGCAAGTCCACAGGAGGCCACCAAGATGATTAGAGGGATGGAGAGCCTCTCCTACCAGGAAAGGCTGAGAGAATTGTATTGTTCATCCTGGAAAAGGGAAGGCTTAGGAGTCACCTACCTGCTGCCTTTCAGTACCTGAAGGGAGCCTACAAGAAAGATGGAGGGAGACTTTTTATAAGAGAGTAGAGTGACAGGACAAGGGGGAGTGTATTCAAACTGAAAGAGAGTAGATTTATATGAGACATTAGGAAAAATTATTTACTGTGAGGGTGGTGAGTCACTGGAAGAGGTTGCCCAGAGAAGGTGTGGATGCCCCATCGCTGGAATTATTCAAGACCAGGCTGGCTGGGGCTCTGAGCAACTCAGCCTACTGGAAGGTGTCCCTGCCTTCCAGGGGATGAAACAAGATCACCTTTGAGGTCCCTTCCGACCCAAACCATTCTGTTATCCTGTTACTCTAAAATTCAACAGTCTCTCCAATGGACATTTACCACATGAGTGGTAAATCGTGGAGGGCAGGAGATGTGCAGCAGATGGGTAGAGTTAGCTGTTTGCTGTCTGTGCTGTGGAAAAGAGGCTACCACAAGTTTTTTGGGAGCTTCTTCAAATGTTTGCTCTGCTGGAGAAGTGGTATTTCAGATATGAAAGCAAAGCTTAAGCCTTTAGTTGAGGATTGGATGCATAGGATTTTATTTAAAGTTAATAAGTGCACAGTCTACCTCTGTTTAGTTGTATATGACTCAAATATGTGGTCTTGCTTTCATCCAAACTCTCAGTGATTTTGAACATCATTCTTTGTTCTTCTCAGAAATGCAATAAATACTCCAACTTAATGCATAAAATATGAAAAGACTCACTGAGGGGACCCAAATTATAAATGATTCAAAAGGCCTTATGGTGGAAATAATTTATTTGAAAACATTTATTATTGATTTCACAGTTTAGCTGAAGTTCCTATAAGGCAGTCATTTATTAAATATTGACTTCTGTTCAGTTCGCCAGATACGTTTATCTGTAAGACAGCATCTATAACCAAAGAGAAGCAAAACACCAAAATGTTCCAGTCACTGATTTAGGTAATGATCAGAAAGTGCTTATTTTGCTAAGGTACTACCAAACATAACCAAAGCATTTACTTGAGACAACAAACATTGTGCACTGTGTCATTCAAGGAAAGAATGACTTCAGAATTAGAAAAAGTGGAATTAAATTGAATACAGGAAGAAAAAATGGGCAAAATGTTATTAATATTAATTAAACTAAAGTATGCTAATAAAGAACATATCGTCTTTAAAAAAAAAATTACTTTGCTGACAAAGGTTTCATAACCAGAACCAAAACTACTACAACTGCCTTAAGGAGGCAACTGCATCATTTTGAAAGCTGCACACAATAGTGCTGTGCCAATGCTGGTGGATTATCTCCTTCCTACCAGCCAGCTCTTCCTAGGTTGAGGAGATAGCAATTTACTCACAGTGAAAAGGTCACACAGGTATCATTTTGTGATAGACTGCAAAGAATGACAGTGAAAAATTAATACAATAATTACTTTTTTTCTCACTTCATTGAATAACTTTATGTTAACCAGTTGGGTGTTATATCAAAAGAACTAGAAGGTAATCTTGTTCCAAAATTGGACAAGCGAGGTCAGGCTATATGGAGGTGCATGTAGATTAATGGGATCTTCAACAGCATACTAAACTACTCTTGATTTCCCAAACTCAAAAAAGCACAGCTAATTGTCATTAATGTAACATTGCAACATAATTAATGTTAACTACATTAGCACCAAGATGAAAAAAAAAATATATGGCAATATTAACTTGTGAATTATTTGGATGTTGCTGCTGCTGGATCAATGTGAGGTAATCTGAATCCTTATTATAACTTTCCCATCTAATGCTAGTCGTTCTCTGGGACTGCTGCTCCTGTGAGCCAGAAAGAAAAGAGCAGATCTCTGAAGGAGGCCAATTTAAAGCAAGGGTTTTTCTTCAATCAGTTCCACAACTCTCAGAATGGACTGAGGTATTTGGTATGGAGGGAAATTCTTTGCAGCAGTGGTGTCATGCGAGTGAAGGACACAGAGGGAGCTCACTAAGGGACACAGAGCAGCACATCCAAAACACTAGTCTAGATCTGATTCAACACCATACACAAAATACTTGTGAAATCAGTGTCAGAACTAGTTCAAGACTTTTGACTCCCCAATCAACCTGCAGTTCCGAGCATTCCTGTGCTTCCTGATATTGTTTAATTTATCTCCTCTGAGTCTATCCTGACCATGTCTTTGATTTTTAAAGTGTTTTTTCCTTTCATTGTGCTGCAAGAATATGTGTCAAGACTAAAATAAAAAGTATTTTATGTACAATAAGAAAAATACTTAATTTCTTTCTAGCTTTTCTATTTAGGTAGCAGCAAAGCTTAGTCATGAGGGTGAAAAATCAGAGGTGTCAATATTAATGCTGAAATTATAGACTCCACTCTGATGTCATTTGCATTCACAGGAATTAAGGATGCTTTATTCTGCTACCCCCTATCACAAATCCAGATAATTCTGAAGAAACCATTATGGATTTACAATAGCATAAATGAAACACGGGCCTTAATAGCTTGCATTCCCACTCAGAACTCATTGTCCACATGCATATTTCATGACCACCACTACTAGCTCATCAGCCACTTTGCTGTTTGTGAGGATCTACTGCGCTGTGTATTTCTAACCTTAAACACCTTTCAGTCTAGTCTTGAAGGCTGATTGAAGACAAAGCAGGTGTCTCTGTGAAGAAGTGCCTAGTGTCAAAAGAAGAGCTGTGTGCTCAGCTTGAGGATCCTCCTGTGATGAAAGGATATACTTTCAACCTGTGACTGCCAAGTCAGCAGCTGCAGCACATCTTTAGATCGTTGCCTGTGTCAGTAAAAACACATTCAGTTTTCAAAACCTCACCTCCTCTCATGTTTTGGGGAGAGTAGTATTTAAAGTATAATGAGGGCCTAACTCAACAGAAGGAGAGGCATTGAAAGGTGTTGTTTTATCTTAAGTGACAAACCTATTGCTATTTATCAAACAGCTTCCAGTATTACGGCAGTGCTGGATTGAACCCCTCTGCCCAATTTAAAGGTCTAGCCCTTACCTCACATTGGGTTCATCAGTACTGAACCTGCACTGTTGGAAGTGACAGCACTTAGGGGACTGTAAAATTGATCCAGCTGAGATGATAATGCACCCTCTTCCTTTTCACAGCTCTTTTTTCTGATTCAGCTAAAACAAATTTTTGACATGTGTGTGTAACTCAGGATGAGGTGATGGACCAGAGACTTAGAAGCTGTAAAATGCAGGAAGCTGTAGAAAAGACAAACACTTGGTTTAAGAAGCTTAAATCCTGTGGGTAAATGTTGTTATTCACAGTTAGAATTTGCTAATTGAAATATCAGCAATTCACTAAGAAACTGTCCAGCTGTGAAATCTATCATTAGCAGAGTTAGAAATGAAGGCAACTTGAGGAGCCTCTAGCTGAGGTGGCACCCACATGGTTCAAGTGCCCAGAGGAAATGCTGGCAAACCGGAGCAACTACAGTGCTGCATTTTTTCATGCTTTAGTGTTCCAACTGAGTCCTTGGTATTATTGCAATATTTTTGAAGGAGAATGTATTTTCAATGACTTAGTTTTTGAAAAATATTTACTCAGGTTTGCAGACAATTTTGTTTCTAAATGATCCTTTTAAACTTTTGTAAGTCAGACCTGAGTCAAATTTAGAAGAAGTCTATCCTTTCTCCTCTGTTTATCTCCACAGGAAATATCTCTGAGAGAACACCAAATAAGCAAGTTGGAGATGTTGATCCACGGATATGTTTCAGAATTTACCCCATTTGGAACAAGAAAAGAGAGAGGAGATTATGGCTCCATGGAGCTGCAAAATGGTGCTAGACAAAGAACTGTCTGATGAAGGCTAACAAGAATAAATCATGAAGAGGATGTGAGAGGAAGCACAGACACAGGATAGGTGCTTACCTAAGCACAACAAGAAAACACAGTAGTTTTCAGTCCTCTCAAACACATTGAGAAAGCAGGATGCTGGCATTATTGTTCGTGACCATTTTCTCTAGAAACATGATGAGGTTGAAGGGAAGGGTACCCTTATGGTCTTTTTTGTGATAAATTGTTGATCATTACAATAACTGTAGCTGACTTTGTACTGCAAGATGGTGAAAATGGGCTTGTTCATAAATGCATGACTGTCTCCTGACCATGAAAGTGTTTCTGCATTTTTTAGGGGAGACATTCTGCAGGATTCCTTGGGGCTCTCCATTCCTCTTCCTACAGTCTTGCTGGAAAACTCATCCGAGTGCTTTGGTGGAAGAGAAGTCAAAGGGAATTCTTGCTAACGTGGTGATCATATGAAACGCTAAAAAAAAACCAAGGAAAGTCTGTGGGAAAGGAGAACAGACAAATGTGAACAGTCTGTAGCTCACTTCTGTAGCTGTGAGGGGCTCTGCACACACTCACATCCAGATGAAGGGAAATGTGTTATTCAGGTTGAGAGCACACCTCTGCCCCAGTGCTGACTTCTGCTTACACAGAGGAATTATCCAGCTGCCTCAAGGGGATCAAAGGAACCCTGGCTCTTTGGCTGAGAAAGATGTTTGAAGCGTGTGTGGTTAACCTAAAGGTTATATACATCCATACCAGTCTTTCCTATTTGACAATTTGCAAGAGTCTTAAAATAGTAAGGAAGGAAAAAAGGGTCTCAGAAACAAAAGAGGATTTATATAGGGTTTGAGACAATTCTAATTCAAAACTTGTTTTGTCACAGGGTTTTTTGTAACTTGTGTGTTTTGTTTTTTTTTAATGCTCCATTTCAGTTTTTTAACAACTTGCTCCACGGGAATACTTAAGAATGTTAGACTCTTGAAAATTTTTAAATATTCTCGACCCTATAAGATTATACTAGGAATACTTATACTACCATTTGTGGAATATTTATTCATGAGGAATAGCTTTGGTTTTTTATTTTTTTCCAATATTAATATCTGATCAATACAAGCATTTACTTTATCTTGCCTTGGATTAAGAGGTTTGGGGCTTCCTGTTGATATTCCCATATTGAAAGTGGAGTACTCGACAGGAATGTGGAATGACAGCAAGAAGGGAACAGTAGTTTCCTCCAATGTAGGTTTTAAAATGGAAGCTCAGCTGATGTCTCTAAACCCATCCCAAAAGAAGACAATCTCATTTACCCATTCTTTTCTATACCAAAAACCTCTGTGAAAATAGTTATGGAAAGGAAAGATCTCTATCATTTTTAATTAAAATTATATGTAGTTACGCTTGAAATCTTGCCTTCTCATTTTTTCTTTTGCATGCTGTATGCACAGTACTGTAAAATAAAATAAAATATGATGTGCCTAGACTTCTACAAAAGAATTCCCTTCAGAACTGTCTAAACCCAATTTGCTATGTGTCTTTGCCTGCAGCAAGAATATCAACATATACTATAAATCTTTCTGGTTCTCTCATTTTCTTTGGCTGTTTAAACTGCTTTGAGACAGCGAGTAACAAACATAAAATATGTTATTGCATTCTGTATGCCTGCAATTGTGATGCTTTTCTAAATGAAAAAGATTATACTTTTAAACTTTGTTTCTTTGTTCCTTTCTAAACAATTTCTGTTCTGTGAAAGACAACTTTATGCCAGTTAAAGTAGTCACACATTCTACCCCCCGAAAACACTTACTTTTAAGTTTTTAGCTGAAAAATACAGTTAATAAAAACTGATGCATCATTCCAGTCTGCCCAGCCTGGAGCTCCTCCCATGAATGCCAAGGTGAGGTTCTGGTTCCAGCCAATGCAATCCTTGCTTTCAACAGGCGTGTCTGTCTCCCACATTTAAAGAAGAAAGTTCCCAACGTGCTTGCTTCTCCCTACAGGCAGTGAAGAGGAAACTACTCACTATAGATAGCCATCTTCCAGACTTCTGTAGTTGGAGAGGTAAACCACACCCAAAATAGGAAATGCTGACCTAGTTACCAGAGGGGGAAAACTGAATTTACTTCACACTGATGAGAAGCCCTAAGCTCACTCTTGACTAGTCTTAGTTTTTGCCTTGTCACCACAAAGCCAAGCTGCCATTAGTTCTGCCGTTCATTCCCAGGTCCTAGTCTGGTGTGTTGCTAATACTCATTACCCACAGGATCTTTACTACCATGACCTGTGGAATTGTTTCCAAAAGCAAAATGGCCTGATTAAAAAGATTATGGGACCCTTCTCAAAAGGCAATATTGATTATAATGAATATCTAGTGAGAACTGCATTCAGTTTTTCTTCTGCTGCTCTAGTTAGCTCCCCAGCACCACTCACCAAGCATCTAATCTTTAGTCAATCTCCCATGCTTTTATGCCATGCTTTCTCATCGTGTCACACACATTTTGATTTTCACACGGTGAAAACAAGCCCAAGTTACTGTCAAGTTGACATTCACCACTGCTGCTAGAAAACATTTGGGGTATGGAGCTTGAAGTGTTCACATTTATTCTCAGGTCATTGCTGGAGATTTGATACTGGGCACATAAAATTTAGATCTTCTCTATTCTGTCCACTTCTTGTCTCTAATATATTTTGCTTGTCAGTATTGCTTTCCATCAAGATTGTGATTACTAATCATACTCATGAACACAGGCAGTTTTGTTCCCTGGAATAGCAATTACATGTTTCAGGATCTTTATTGCAAATCTAAAATATTCGTGCTTGTTTTGAACACTTTCAACTAAAGATGAATACCAGGAGTGTCTCATGCATGGACCCTGTATGAAGATTACAATATCAAAAATAATAACTTCAATCTAGAGCCCCCAATAAAGATGGTTTCTAGGAAGCTCTGTAGGGATTGGGGTCAAAGAAATCATTCTCACCACATCCAGTATTCTCTGCAGGACACTTCATAATGAGGTGGGTTTGGGGGAAGAGAATATAAGTTGGGATGCTCTTGTAGCATCAGTCACAGCCTGCCCTCACCTCCATCCTTCCACTGGATGTCACCACACTGGGGAAGCTGCTGTGTGGCAGAGGCAGGAAGGGACAAGCCCTCAGCTCTTCTGCCTGAGGGCTGTCACAAGAGCTGACAGGGTACCTTGCTGTCAAACCCAGTGTTTACCTGTGTGCCAAGGCATCCCTTGCCATCAGCTTTTTGAGAGCCTGCTAAGGATGGATTTGGTGTGGGGGACCACAAAGGTACAAACACAGTGTCATGATGGCAGAGACAGACCCAGAACCTTTCGGGAGTGGAGGCCAACCTGGGCTTCACTCTCCAGACTCAGTAAATTATTGAAGAAGTAGACATATAATCATCAGTTTTTACAGTTGTGGAGTTAGGGGATTCAAGCTGTCAACATGCTTCAGCACTGAATCAAGCTACACCAGGAGAACAGTTGCATCTGCTGAAACTTTGCTTATGGGTTCAAATGGGATATAAGACTAGAAGTTCAGTGGTTTTTGTCATTGGCACATTAATAAATCATTTTACCTCTCCTAAATTGCAAAGTATGAGCAGCTTTGAGTTAGGGAAAAAAAAAAGACAAAGGGAAATTATGTATAGTTCATTGTTCTGTTCAACAACCAGGATTTTTAATTACATAAAACACTCATCAAGTATTAGCAATCAAATGTAGACTTTATATAGCACAACAAAATAGAATGAATAATCTGAAGCCTTTCCAGACTAATAAGAATAACTACTCTATGAATCAAAGGATGATTGAATATTCTCCAGTATCTTCCCTGCTTTCAACTATTTAATCCAAGTACCTTTTTCAAATGAGAAAATCTATTTTATATGAAAAAAAGCTCATGTTTATTAACACAAAAATCAGAGCATTAAAGCAACTGCTAGACAGGAATTTGCATAACTGAAAACTGCATAACTGTTTCATAATTTTCTCTGATGGAAGATGATTTTTTTTTTATTTATATCTTTTTTTTCCCTTGACATTTTTTCCTTTTCATTGCAATCTGCCAAAATTTAACACAGCTCACTAGGGACAGCTGCTTGGTCTCAGCCCATGCAGCTCTATTTTCATGTATTTAATTTGCCTCAGAAGAGCAATTAGCTATATGTATGGCCTTTTTATCTGTACTTTTTTTCTGGAAACTACCTAATTGATACAATATATAAAACATACGATGTCATGCAAGGTACCTGTAAGACAAGATATTGACAAGGCCCTTATGTTTAAGAAAAAATATTTCTCATTAATCTAAGTGAAGAATATATATATATTTGTGAAATAAGAGGTCTGATTTTATGCATTATAGCATTCAAATGAGTAAACATAGCAATTAAAACAACAAGCGATTAAAAAAACATATGTTGCATGTCTTACCATAAGACAAAAAATTTTTTTCATTATATAAATAAAATAAATTTTCATTATTTTGAATAATATTAGCCATTGGATACTGATAGGAATACCATCTTGTGAAATATATGTATAATCTTACAGTCATCATAAAACATATTTCTTAAAAATGTCTCCTGGCATGGAACATAATGCATTTTAGTCCCAGTGTTTAACGCAAAATTGATGCAACTTCATCTTTTATTTTTTAAAACCCTGGAGATACAGATATAAAGAAGACAATGTGAAAAAATGTTGAGTTTGCCACAGCTCTAACATAATAACATAATTTTAGGCTTGGAGTGTGAATAAGAGATCTTAGATTTTTTTTTTATTGTTCTAAATATTCAGCTTACACAAAACAAATCACCTCAATGGTTGAATCTCCAAATAATCCAGTTTTCAATCAAATGTTCTGAATGTCATCTGAACCTTGTGACCTTAGTATCAGAAGGCATGTTCATGTGAAACATAGTGCTGATCTTCATGTTTCTCTCTCTGTCACTCTTCTCTTTTTTTCCTTCCCTGAAATGGTAAATATTTTATCCCTTTTCAGTTTCTAAGTGAATAGTTAACCTTGAATGACTGACAGTAGGGTTTTCTATGTTTATCTGCTTTCTGCTGCTTTTACTTCTATCACTGTTCTGTTATAAAGTGTGGTTAGTGTCAATCACACGATCGCTTTGATCCCTTTCAAGCGAAAGACTTGGATTTTTTTGTACTTACAGATCATGCATGAATAGGTAGCTACTATAGCACACACCATATTACTGACATGGTAAACTAAAGGTTAAAAGTACTTGCATTTAATTTTTCTAATGATGCTCTAAAACCTCTGATATTTGAGCGTCTAATTTGCAAGGGCACAAATGCTGGTGTGAGACTGTCTCTCTACAGGGTAGCAAGAAGTTTTTCATCCTCTCTGGAAACCAGCCTGCAAATATCCAGCAGCTGTTGATACTGAGCTTTTAAAGAACACAATGCATTTACAGGAATGGAAGTGAAACTTTTGCACGGAAATCAATGCCATCTTGAAAAGAACCACAATACCTGCCAGAACAAAAGAAAACAATCCATAAGGACAACAAAGCTCAGTGAAGCAAACCATTGAAAGCAAACAGAAAGAGTGATTTAATATTAAAACCTAATCTCTTTATATTGCAAAATGATAAATAATTAAGCTCTTTCTACATAACTTGGAAGAAAGCTCTTTCTGCAAGCTCTTTCTACATAACATAATTAGCAAGAAGTTTAAAATCTGCTCTAGGATTTAGTACAAATGCAGACAGTCAATGCATGGCTGCAGATTTCGGGATGCTGTTTCAGCCTATTTTTCCAGTCCTCAGCCAAAGGAAGAGAACATGAGAATGTGCCTGTGATAAACCTACTGTGTTAATGGATTTCAGCGCCCAAGGGGGCGGGTGAGAGTGGGAGGCAGCTGCAACAAAACCAAAAACCTTTCATTTTTTTCCTGAGAATTAAGAGTGTGTTCCAAAGGACGGCAATTTAAACTGGATTTCAGCCCTTGTAGTCCCCAGAAATCCTTAAATTTGAATTGCAAGAGGCGCATAGAACCCATAACAAAACACTATTGCACTATATGTGGAACAAAGTTGTTTGGAAAGCACTGATATGAGTAGCTTTTAATATCCCATTTCCAATCATCAGTAATCTAATTCAAACTGACTGCAGCCATATTTAATAACCACACTTCAAAAAATCATAGTGAATTAATTGTTTTAAACTTTTATTCACCTTCTGTAAGGGCCAAACCTGTGCTTTTATCTCTGACTAGAATTTAAACAGGTGGCAGTCTTTGTGTACCTCAATGCCCCTCCAATTCTCCTTTTTCCTTTTAGCACAGCCCTACATTCACAAATGTTCAGAAAAAATATGAAATGCTTAAGTCTCTACATTATACAATACTGATTGCCCTCCCACTCTACTTCCTTTCTACAATGACCTCACTATACTGAGGTGAGCAGAAATGCTCATGGAGTATTAAATATGACCTCATTAAAGGGTATAAATGTCCAACTACTATTGCTTTACTTGTACTTCACACTATGGGTCAAATTGGTTTTTGGCTGTGTGCATGGACTCCACTGACCTAGTATTTCTGAGTGCATAATTTGGCTGACTGTGTCCAGAGAGGATGTAGTGCTAGTATTTATCTTGTTATTTTCTATATGGAAATTAGGGTGGGAAAGGGCCCAGAGCAATATGTCTTCTGTTGTGGAAACATTTTTTTGGTCCTTACTATGATACAAATGCAAAACACTGCAATGTTTATTAGTGCAATTTTTAGGATGGGCTGGAACTCAGTGGAAATGCTGCTATAGGGCTCCCTGAGAAATAATGCCAAGGATTTTTTTCTTGACATTCAGCATGAAACTCCCAGTCTTAAAGCAATATAACAGTCTGCTTTTCAGATCCATCTTTTCCCTCTTTTAGCCTCATTCTCACATAGGAAGCATCTTTTAATTTCTTTCTTTCCACATCACCTCTTTTAATCCATCTGTCTATCTTCATAACACTTCCTGTTGCTCTCTTCTACATTCCTGACAGTATCTTTCTGTTTTGGGGTGCTTTGAACTGCACACAAAGGTTGCAGGTGAGGTCACAGCAGGGCTTCAGAGAAAGAAATTATAATTGGCACTTCGCTGTTACATGATGAGACCCTTCACAGGCTGCAATTTTAATACTTTGTGGCCATTTCAGCTTTATACCAGGTTTTATTTCAGAGTTTGTGTGCGGATTTCATGATACCAGAATTACCCATCTGTTGTGGAATCAGGGCTGTTGTGTACTGCAGGAAATTGTTTGTTAGACTGTAAAGCCAAAGCAAAGTCTAATTGGATGCACCTAGCAAGTAAACTGGCATACAACCTAACCCCACAGTTTACTCCCAGGTCCTTAGTTGCCCACATGGTGCAGCAGTGAAGGAGTACTTTTGTGAAGGAATAGTTTTGTGAAGGAGTATAGCACTTTTTCCTAAGTTTTTGCTTTGTTTACAGGTCCCTTCCTACCAGGCCATTCTAATTGATTCACTTCAGGGTCCCACCTGAGCAATAAAATAAAGAAGACAACTGTGTTTGGCCCCTTTCTCTTCAGGCTTTCCTCTCCCAGCTGCCCTGTTGATGGCACCCCATGCTTCAGGGTGTGCCAGACATACCCTCAGGTTTCCATCTTCCATTTAAGCTCTTCTCCTGCACACCCCTAAATCACGTTTTCTTAATTTCTCCTTCGGTACATATTTGCATTCTCCACCTTGGATGGGATTCTGGTGTGTACCCAAGCGGGAGATGATACACAGATTTAGTCTGTTCAGTAGAGATCATCTTTTCATCATCATTTTAATTCTTTCTCCAGCTATGCCAAAAGACCTAAAGAATATTCCACGTTCTGAAAGGCAATAAAAGCACACTGAAAAGATTGAATGGTTAAGAATCACGACAGCAGAAAGCAGCATACTTGCAACTTCCCTCTTCTTTGCTTGCAGTCCTGCTACTTTGACAGCTGGTAGTCTACAAGGATCAGTCACAAATGGATGCAAAACACATAAAGTCAAGATCCCTTTTTTCCTATGTTCTGCATGACTATTATCTTACATTTTAGAGTAAATTATGTACAAGTTATATGGAATATACAGTATTTCTCTGAATTAAAAACTATTACTAAAAACTGACCCAGTCATCAGGCATACACAGTTCAACTCTGTTTTTCCTTGCCAGTATCTGAACTAAATACTATAATTTTTTCAAATCACAAGCAAGAATATAAGGGGGAAATGTCTGCACATACTTAAATAATTTCCTTCTTAATTTAACAAAAATATATTTTCAGTTTAAAAAGCACGAAATGAAAATGCAAATCCAATGCAAATCCTGTAAAGGGTTTTCTATCTAAAGAGAGATCAAAAGCATTTCTAGATTTCCCACCAATCACAAGTATTACTCTACTACCCAGACAACTGAATTTAAAAAGATTTGAATGGCCACCACTGCTTTCCCTCCTTTAAAGTTACACTCACGCGTATCTTGGTAAGCATTATTTGAAGAACTGAAAGAACAACAAATCAAAACAGCAACAAAAACAACAGGGGAAAAAAAGGAAAAGGAAAAAGCCCATGGCATAGAAATCAATAACTGAGGAAATCACAGTATATAAATTTCAGCAGAAATGATGTCAGGTATCAAATAGCAGAGGAAAACATATTCCTCCAGGCAGCAGAATGTATATTGTTTCTATCCAAACCCAGCCATGGCAATTCTGTAGCTGAAGATTAGTGGCAGCACAAATCAAAACAGAGCCTTCTAAAACCATCCATAGAAATGATGCAGACTCAAAATGAGTATCAAGAACATCATTCAGGTGTGCCATAGCAAATAATAGACTAGACTGTATCCAGTATTCATTGAACTCACACTGGGAGTGAAGTTACCCTGCTTTGTTAAAGGCTGCAACATCTCCTTTTTTACCACCTGTTTTTCCAAGTCACTGCGGAGCTGGCAGCAAACCCCATTTTCTTTCCAAGCTCAGGGCTCTCTTTCTGCTGCTGACTATTGATGGGACAGAAGCAAGAAACGTCCAGGTGACCTCAGAAAGTGAACCCATTTTTACAGCACCTAAGTCCTTTGAAGGGGACCCAGGAAAGGCCAGGAGCCTTCTTTGCTCCTTTTCTTCTTAGTAGCCAGCCACATACCGGATATAATCTGGTCTAGCAGAGAATTAAATATTTCTCATACAGAATGGAACAACACACTGAAGTCTTCTCAGCATCAACGGGCTTTGTGTGTGTACCACATTCAATTTCAGAAACAGAACAAGTAGTTCCTTACATTAAAAGAAGAGTACACTGGAAAAGCAAAATTTAGTGGTTAGTGTGTGACTTGAATGTAGCTGGGAAAAAATAGCAAGAAAAAGATGGAATTGGTAATAATATCTTTGCTACTCATTACAGCTGATCTAGTACATGATTTTGCACATAAATTTCATTTCTAATTTAAGAGATGATATGATGACATGAAGGGGCAAAAAATTATGAAAATAATATGTTGAGTCTACCATTTTTATTTAGTTATCAAATTTTCTGTGAACACACATAACTTGTATGAAATTTGTTTCCTTTTTAAAAAATATTTTTAATAATAAATGAAACATTCCTACTCTGTGGATTATTTAGTCTCATAATTCCTTATTATGGCTGTGATTTTTAAACCAGGCTTAGTGGCAAACATTGTTTTGTACCTGTAATTAACCTTTATAAAATGCAATTGTCATTCACTTAAATAAATTTTGTTTAGTCACCAAAAAAAGTCTTTTTGTGAATAAGAAAAAATCTTGGGTGTTAGCCAACACAAATCTTGATTTGCTTAAAAGCTTCAAAAAACAAACAAAAAACCCCAAACTAAACACTAAAATGGGATGCAAACATAGTCAAAAAACCTTTTGATTAGAAATTATTTCCTTTTTGTTCATTTGTATTCCTTTTCAGTTTTAATATATGACTGCCAGGTGATTGTACTCATGAAATTTGTCATCTTGGAATAGTTGTATAACACAAATGGTTTCTTTTTTTTTCTGCAACTTGCTTAAAATGTAAGGTATTATTGTAGTGATACCTTACCTTTTGCAACCTTGCATTCTTCCCATGTTTCTGTACATCTCTAACCCTTGTCAAAGAAATTCGTGCAGTCATCCAAAGTAGCACCTGACTAGTTTGAGCTCACGTGAGATGAGTTTCTCTTTATTTAGAGTTAGTGCAGGAAACAGTTATTCAGACTGCAAGTTGCACAGGTTAGGTGGGCAGCACAGAAAAAGAATCTGAACAGCTCAAATACAGAAATACAGGGTCACGTGATGTCTTAAAACTTCACCCCAGAGCAAACACTGAAATCCTAAAATTCGTATGTAATTACCACAGACAAGATGCTTCTTGTTTGTCTAGTCTCTGCCGTCCAAGTGTCTGATGAACTTGGAAATGAAGGACTAAGCAGATCCACGTGCTCCAGTAAAAGGCACTAAGTGGTAGCCCAAGGCCATGGGAGACTACGGGAGGAGGTCTTGTGGTCTTCAGAACATAAGAGACTAAAAGAGCATCATGCTTTTCAATAACATGAAAATCATATCTATATATAGACTGACTGCTACTGGAAAGACTCAACTGCTTCTGGAAACTGATAATAGTAGCTAACCACAATCTACTGGTACAGCCATATTTTGTTTTAAAATCCTTTTTATGTCTTTGTCTGCTCTCCATTCTTGTTTAATATACCCATTTGTAATATCCTGCACATTTATATGCCAGGTGGAAGATTATTTTCCTGTGGTTTAATCATGTGGTATAGCATGAAGGATAGAGTCTCATTAAGGACCAGCTTTCTTGAAAGATTCTGTTCATAGGTAATTCTGCTTAACATAAATTTTATGGCACAGCAGGATTCTGTTCCTCATCTTTTATTGCTAGGAGCATTTGTACTAAACACAATAATGTGAGTGATATTCTATTACATTTGTACTGTATTATCTATCTGAGGTTTTTCAAGGCATTTATGGAAAATATTTAGCATGCAGTAGGTCTGTGAGGAGCTTTCTGATTTTCATTCTTATCTCTGCACAGTTGGACCTATCTTTGTCATTTGTCCCTTAAGCTGTTGAAGTTCATTATCACCACCTAAAAATAACTCATCATACAGCTCAGTTCATGTAAACAGATAAAATTATGTCAAACTCAGATTTCAGGTCAGTTTCTACCAACAGTTTGGTTGACATAATAATTCTCCACACTGCAGTTTTTATAGTCCAAAGAAACTATTGCTGCTTATGAATATGTCCAGAAAGGACCCAATTCCCTTCTTCCATCATTCCCCCTGTCCCCTCTTTCAGTATTTGTTTCATTTTTAGAAATTTTTATTATCTGTGAAATGGAGAAGTGACCAAGATCAGCTTTAACTTCACAAGTAGGAAGGTGTAGTCTATGCTTGTCTTCTTTGGCATAGAAACACAGAATAATTTACATAGTAAGAGTCCTTGGATCCAAGGTCCTGCTCAAAGAAAGTCCTGCCCATGGCCTTGGCCAGCCAAGTTCTGAATACTTCCAAGGATATATGTCCCACACCTTCTCTGGACAGCCTGCTCCTGGAATTAACCACTCTCTTTGTGAGGACATTTTTTCTTATCTGTAATTTGAGCTGGCCATACATGTGCCAGCGTTGCCCTGATGAGGCTCATCACCACCTGGATCTGTTGCTGACTCCTGCTCATCATGCACCTGCCAGGTCCCCATGTCCTCTCCTTCCAAGCTTCTTCCCAGCCTGCACAGGAGCTGCATGGGTCATTCCCTTGCAGATGCAGAGTTCTGTGTTTGCTCTTGTTGAGCTGCATGACATTGCTGTCCGCCTATCATTCCTTGCAGTTTTAGAACTGGACTGTAACTATTCTTTATTACTTTACCAGCCCTACCATTGCTAAACCTGGAATCAGGCAAAGCAGGTAGAGAACACTAAAATTAATGACAAATGCTGCATTCATTTTCTCCTCTCCTCTGCAGTTTTTAGTGAATGGGTGTTCTAACTATAGGAAACTATGGGCAAAACACAGCTCAGCACCACGGCTTTTGAGAGAGATGCTGCTCCTGTACTGCCAGAGCTGAAGAGCTCCCTTCGATACAGCAATGGCAGGGATGCTCCTCAGGAGGGGAAGAGCAGACACCCAGGGCTCAGGCTTTACCTTCAGCCTGCTTATTTCTCAGATGTAGTTACAACACACATCTGCTCAGCTGTGCATGGGGACAAGTGATTAGGTGAAGTAATCAATCCTCTCCTGAAGCACTGTAGGTATTTCACTTAGGCTTTGAGAAGGGGAAGATGACAAATCAAACCCATTCTGTCTCTCTCAGATGTGATATCCCATGTTCTTCGAAGAGAGCACATCCAATCCTGTTTACAGATTTTTTAGCATAAGTATAAATGAATCTGCTCCTTCCACTGGAACAAAATGATTTTGCTGTTTTTATTCTCCCCTAGAGAAAAAAGCCTGTATTTGGTATCAAAAATATCATCAAAACATAATCTGAGAGAGTATGTAATTACTTTTTCATTTCAGATCAGTCTTTGACAGACATGCCTGAAGGCAAAACAGATTCATATCGCTAACAACTTTCTAGTGGCTGAAGTCTATAAACAGATTATACAATGTGCAAATTGCTATTTCAACAGATCAGGAAGGCCTAAAATAAATCTCTGAAAAGTGAAGTAACTAAATTAAACTCCAAAGAGTGAACACATTCTGTAGCGCACAAAACTAGATGGTCACTTAGTAGATCTCTTTTTAATTGCATTCATCTTTTTAAAGGAAATATTTCAAAATTTATAAAATGTGTATTGGTTCTTCTAAATTCTGCACTGAAGTCCAACCAACTACACTGACTTACTTCTGGAGACCATGAAAACTCAACCATATCATGAGATTAAGAAATGGGAACTTACCACCATACAATACATATCTTGAGTACACTCTTGAATGACACAGGAGCTTGGGGACAAGTTGTCTTGGAAATAACCAAAACTCCGTTGTGCAAAACTGAGTTATGTCTTCTGTAGTAGTATCTCCTTTGGGCTTTATTCCTGCAAGTTTTGCTACAGCAGAAATATTTCTGATTTCTCAGTGAAACTGTATCTCTGGAAGGGGTTGTCGGCGTTCAAAGTTGAGACTTTTTTAAGAATCAGAAAACTGGATGTTCTGAAGAATCTGATTAAAACTAGAAAGTGAATCGTAATGTCAAAAAATGCAGAGGCCATGTTTCATATAGGCAGCTGGCTATCCTCAGGGACACACTGATGGCCTTAACTGTCCATAAAGAAAAGTTAAATAATCTATTCTCAGAATTTGTGCAAGGACACATCCATGCAATCTTTTTATTTCCCCCTTTAGTTTGTCCAGTTTCAGTTGTCTGAGGAACAGATAGAGGTGCTGAAAAAGGAAGAAAATCAAAGTTAATCCAAAGGCAGATAAATCCTCTATTTCTTTGTCAATCTTAGCTGTAGCCACGTGGCACTGCACTGCATTTCCCAGGGAGGAGATGGTGCAGCCAGGGAGTGCAAGCCCTCCCTATGCCTCCCAGGATCCAGGGCAGCCCCCTCACCAGCCCACGTGTGCCCCACTGCTGGTCTGCAACGTGAAGCTGGGTTGGTGTATACCCAGAAGAGTAAAGCCTCTTGGTTTCATGGACCAGAAAGATAGGGATTTATTATTTGTCTGAAAGGAAAAGAAGATATCTGCGTCCTTCTTGTGACTAAATAATGAAAGTGTGTATGTCAGGTTTGCAGCTGATTCACCAAGTAGTCCTCTTACCACAGAAAAAATGCTCGTATGGTACGTCATGGCATGACCATTACAAGTATTTATCAAAGGAAAAATAAAACCCAAAGTAGGAGACTGATTTCATTACGTTCAGAAATGCTTTTGATCCAATGAAAAGCATTATGCTATACTAACAATAGTTACCAGATTATTGGCAGAATGCTTAAATCTCTACATCTGCTGTTTATCTATGGATGAGACAGCAGGTAATAATACTTTTCTTATTATGTGATCACCTAATATCCACATTTTGTAATGGAAGAGCACAGCAGTATCTAAGTGGAGAGTTTTGTATTACAAGCAACACCTGTTGTAATTACTGCTGTGTAACAGTGAATCAAAATATAACGATAATCCAAAAAACCAAAATTAAATCTGAGGGTGCATCTGTACAAAATGAAGCAAAAGTATGTGTGCTTTCTCACATGTTATCAAAATATGTACTTGAACATTTTAATAGAGTTGTGCTCTCCTTTAAGTAGGAATACACTCTGCCGGTTAGGCTAGCAAAGCTCAAAGCATTTAAAGCAGTAGCATTTCTTCAAGATTTACCATGCATGCCTCTCAGTTAATGCTCCCTAGGTAGTTTAAAAAACTGAATTATCTATTCATGTTTAAATTCTGAAACATGTTTCATTTAGTCTGATAGTACAAAGTCTTACTGAAGCTTTTTAATCCATTTCAGCTTTGGCAAATATTCTCCACAGTATTTCAGCTGAAGGCCTTCCTGTTTGTCTTAATTTACTGTGAATAAATTTGTTTCTACAATTAGCACATGGGCCCCTAAAGCCAGAAATACCCTAAATTAGTTGTAGAGTGCATTTTGGGATGTAACTTAATTACTAAATCCAGGTACTAGAACTATGAACCAGAAGCTTAATATAAGTACTAGGCTACTTGCAAGACCATACCGAAACTTCCCAATGGAAATATGAGGGTCTTAACACATTTCACTAATTTAACCTACTTCAAGCAACGTGAGGCATTACATAACGTTCAAAAATTAGGAGATAAAACAGTTTTCTCTTTGTGAAAAATCCTTTTGTATAAGCCTGTTGAAGCACATGTGACAATTAAAAGTACTAGGCCTGTCATTTCAAACTCTTCCAGACAAGCACAGATCCTTTTGTTGCTGCAGTAGTGGCTATTTGTGGGAGCAAGCGAGAAATGCCATGGATGTTTTGAGCTTTCCTCAGCCTGCAAATGTGCAGATCAACAGAACAGTTCCTCTGTGCATTCTCACTTCATGTGAAAAACATGACTAGAATTGGGTGCCAGGAAAGCACATTTTTCTGACATGAGCTGCAGAAATCTGTCTCCTGTCCTCAAAGGCAGTGGTCTTCCACAAAGCCCTGGAGAGAAATTTGCAGTGCTGTTGCACGAGACAGAATAATTCAGCTTATGCTTCTCTTAAGAGTCACAAAGCAGGGACAACAACAAAGGAAAGGTATTTGTTAAAGCACAACTTGCTGTTTAGGCTTTTTGGCTAATGCAGCAACCCTTGTGATAAATTAATTCCTTTGAGAGGACACAGGGCCGTGCCCACTGCCAGCTTTGGGGTGCAGATTAAAGCAGTTTGTGAAAGCCTTAGCACATTTCCTTGCCTTTACAATTTTGCCACCATGCCAGCATTTTAACATCACACAAAACTAATTTTTTTTTCATAATCGCATAATCTGAATCAAGAGTTTGGTTTCTTTAGTTATAATGAGATTTTCATACGTGGTTCCAGCTCCAGGCAGGGCACCATCTGCAGCACTGATTGTTAAGCAAACATTGCCACATTAATCACTAGACAGGTACAAGATGAACGCTATCAAAATGTAAAAAACTGAGAAACAGATTAGTGGGGAAAGTAGGTCTCTGAAGTGCATACAACCTAAAACTGGAGTTCTTATCATTTTATTAATCTGAATTTGTTTAAAGTTTTTAATGATACATAAAGCAGATTAATCTTTTTCTTATATTTCCATTTCTTACAATGATGTAGAACTGGTATAATAATAATACATAGTAAAATCATGCAATCATACTAGTGAGGTTTTATCTCCTTCCGAAAATAACAATAATGTGACTGTGTTGTTATCTATATGTGGTTTTCTTCATCACTCTGTATTGTATTGTATTGCATTGCATTGCTATTTTTATATCAATATTTACATTGTCACAGTCTCTCTGGCTAGTACTCTTGCTTTCAGATAGCAGGGCAGCTGCTCACCAACAACAAACTCTTTTGGCAGTGAGGTCCGTGAGCAAGATGGATGGATTTTTACCGACATAATGGGCTTTTCTTCTGGAAACTTGAGGGGGAAAAGGAGAAACAGCACTCTTTCACTGGTTAAGTGGGACCTGTCTGAGATACACACTCTTTTCCTGAGAGCTGGGAAAGGTTGCTGTGTCCTACCATTTGGGACACAGCAAGCAAATATCAGGGGTTTGTCTTGGGTTAGTATGGCTAAGCTTTCAATTGTTCTTTTGTTGTTCTTTTTACATGGTTGTAGAGGAGTTGAGCAGGGTTTTCTCATTTGCACTCTCAGCACAATTCATTGCCTTAATAATTTCCGTCAAGAATTCCTTTGTTCATCTCCTCTTCAGTGCAAACTCTCTTTTCAGCATTTTTAATAGAGGTTTGTAAAATCCATCTTTGCAGTCTTTTTTTTTTCCTGAACCATCCGTTTTTTAGAAGCAGATTCAAGATGTGTATGGTTCACGTATCCATTTTTTCAAGACAGTGACACCCTCACTATTTTCCATTCCATTTTATACTCTATGTACTCTATCAATTTCTTCACTTTCTCAGTGGATGGTTCACATTAAACAACATCTTTTATTAAGTAAGTTCTCCAAAATTATGTCAGTTATTTCCTCTGTTGGTTGCCATTAACTTTGAATGAGCTGATGTGTATGAGCAATTCACATGAACACTGGCAACACGTATTTTCAGCTTTCACTTGTGCACTGTTCACTCAGTTTTGTTATCTCCCACTGAAATTCTAGAACTGTTTCTTGGACTTTTGTAACAAGTATGTATATGCCAACTGTAAATTTGTCACCTAACAAATGACTTCTTTTTCAAAACATGGCTAATTACACAAAGCAGGGTGGGATATATTAAATATAACATTTGCTTCCAAAAGGAGGCGTCTGCCAGTCCAATATTATTTAAAGTGGTTGGAACAGATACATGGTTAGATAGTAAGGTGTGTAAAATTTCATGTGCAATTTCAAATTTTTCATGAAAAGTCATACCAAAGAAAATTTGAAAGGTTCTAGGCAAAATAGAAAAATCTCAACAAAGAAAGAACTTTTCTTGAATCTGAAAATATCAGCTATACAAGCTCTATTCTCACCTAAAGGCATTTCTAAGCCATGTTGATGTGCACATGGAACATATTTTAAATAAACTATTATTTTGTTTGAAATATATTTCAACAGTTAAACTAGCCATTCTTTCCTGTGCAGAAGAATTACCTTTTCTAAATTTTCTGATTTTCTTTTCATACAGATAATCTTAAAGGGTTTAGCTGGAGGAGCAGGCCCAGGTTGGGGTGATCTTGTTCTCAGGCATGGAGTTCAGATCAGAATACTTTCGAGACACTTTTTAATGCTGTGGTTTATTATTTCAAATTTTTGATTTTTATTACTGGTGCTGCTTTTTCTGTCTCATTCCATGACCACCCATTTCTTCATTCACCTCATTCAAGGAATGTTACCTTCCTCTGAGTCTTTCTTTTACTGTCTAAGATTTCTTCTGATTCCTGATGCACTAAGCAACCTTGCGTCAATTGGTTTTCTCTCTTTGCCTATAATGCTATTCAGAAGTCCTGCTTAGAGTTTCTAATTTGCTGTTAATTTTATTTTACTGTAAATACAGTACTAGAATAATCACATTGTCAGAACATACTGTAAATGTCCTATAATATGTAATCACTCCTCTAATGGTCCAAACAGGTTTGAAGTGGAATAATTTTTTGGACTAATCACCTCATCAAAGCATCATAATGAAAACCTCAAGTGGTCTCTGTGACTTGAACTCAAAACATTGTACGAGTCTAAATCTCACAATTGACCTTCTAATGCCTCTGTACCAGAAACCCCAACAACCTTCAATTCAAATAACGTTGCCAATTCATGTTAATCTGTGTCCCATACCAGCCAGCACTACACAAATTTTCACTGATTCCCTCCCGAGACTATTGCTGTCATGTGAACACCACTCTCGTGCCAGCACGGAGTGTGTGAAAGCAGCAAACACAGCCATCCTCCAAGGCTGCACGTCAGAGTGGATGTCTTTGCAGTGCTGGGGATTTTTAAACGGAACAATTATGCTCTATGCACATTCAGCTCACACAGCCTTGACCTTCAGTTCTTACGTTGTAACTGGGGAAGTGCCTAGCTGGTTAATATGATTCCAAAATGTTTTGCTAATGTTTATGTCTGGTTTATTACTTAATTTAGATTTTATGTCAGTTAGAATGAAATATGTCTTTTCTTTGAGGGATGCAGGACTAACTGTGTTTAGGGTTTCAGCCTTAAATCTAAACTTCCTGGTTTCCTTGGTCATTACCAAAACAACATGTAAGATTTTTCTTCTGATAGGAGATGCAATACTTAAATGTAATGCAAATATTGTGAATGACCTGGAAAGGACTGTCACATAATTATATAGTACAAAATATTATCTGAATGATGCTTGAACAGATATAAAATTTGTTGAGGACAATTAAATCCTTGCAATGCAGAAGGACAGAAAATTTTTGACTCATTCAAGGAAAGTTTGAAGAAATCTCTTCATAGACTCCGTTTTCTTTGAAAGCACAATTCTTCTCAAAGTAAAGCAATGTAGTGACCAAAAGTGGTGCCACTAATCCACTTTCCAATCCAATTTCTTGCAAGTCTAAGCTCTCCAAAACCTTCAGAAAAGCTGTATGGCAAAAAACCTTCAGAAAAATGGTATGGTTTTGTAATGGCAAAAAATCTTCAGGTAGTAAAAGGGTTCATTTACTTTAAAACCTGAGAACCTACAAGAAACTGTAAGAAGGACAAGTGAAGAAATATAAGGATAATTTCATAATTCCTCTATGAGAAAATATTATCCTTACCTTTCTTACCCCAGCTGTAGTCAGAGAAAGTCAGGCTTTTAAGACTTAAAAATGGTTCATTTTTGTCAGTTCTAACTGGCAATGAATCCATTTGCTATGGATTCACAATATTAAAATGCAGGAGAAATGCACTGGTCTCCAGTCTGCCCTAGTGTCTAAATGAGTCTGTCAAAGAAATATACTGAAATATAGCATTAATATAAAAGACAAAGCAAAAGTAATAACTATTTCTGATAATTCCTGCATAATTCAGCAAACAAAGCACAGCAATAAGACAGCATTTCCAGGGTGGTAAAATAACCTAGACAATGTTTTTATTCATGGATCAAATAGATTACCATATAAACAAATAAAAATAAAGATAAAGAAGAAATAAAGCCACACTTCATATGTGATTTTTATTTCGTTTCCTTCCAAATCCACAAAAAGCAAATGTATCAGGAAAAGGATGATATAACTGTCCTTTTATTGAAATGGTGATGCTTAAAAGCCGGCTTTTCTTAGAAGAACATGAATGCAAATACACAAAGAATAAACTTCTTAAAAATAGCAAAGACAAAGAGACGCTCTAAGAAAAAGTCTCCTAAACGTCATGGTTTCCTAAATGGTCTTAACTCCCCTTTATATCTTCATATATTTATCTTTAACTCTTGTTTCTTTATGAGCATCTGTTGCCTAGTAAAATTTTGAGCTCTCACTCTGGCTACTGACAGAGGTTTTTTTACAAGAAAAGATCTGGTTAATAGTTTCATTTAAGGATTTTTGGACAAAGTCCTGTTTGAAAGGTCAAGGCAGAGGTTTATATTCCCAGGTCAAAGAATATCTTGAGTTGGTAGAGACCCACAAGATCCATCGAGTTAAACTTCCAGCAGGTAGAACAATATCTCCTGGTAGTCTCAGAAGACCACAATACCATACCTGGTCTAGAGATAAAAAACAATAAAAAATGACATTTAAAAGTTAATTTATTATATTAATTAAATATTAGCATTTTAATGTCATTTGACTAGTGCATTTCAATTTAATCTATGAATGGTTTTATAATCCAACCCTTAAGAGTGAAATAATTTTCTTTCCTTTAATCCCAAATGATATTCTCCTTTCGCATTTGTTGGAGTCTTTCTTCCTCTCCTCTACCGCTGCCCAGATGACAATTAAACATTTATTTTCTGAACTCACAAATCCCTATAGCTCCTTGGTGTTTAGTATTAAAGCCCAGGTCTGGCTCAGGCAGAATATTTTCACTATGCTTTTTCTTTTAAGTCTTCAGCTGTGGGGTCTGAGAGATACAACTTTATTTTTTATTTTTTCTCTGAAGAAGAACATGTCCTTCTTTGATCATGTCTCAGAGAGAGTTCACAAGATTCTAGGTACCATCACCTACTCACTGACATGTTTCCTAATCTATATTCTCTCAAATGCTGTAGAAACCAGATTTCTCATGAAATAGATATTTCACTTAATCCTTCTTTAACTTCCCAGCCCAACCATCAGGCCTAGACCTGCGGACTATTTACCTGCAAATCCCCTTTTCAACAATTCAGACCTCAGTCCTATAACATGTCAATACTCATCCCTAAACCACTCTCTGGACATTAGCTATGTTTTCTTGTATTTCTCAATAAAAAGCACATCAAACCTTTGCTTTGTGAAACTTGCTGCAGTAAAAATAATATCTCCAGGACCTCTTGTGTGTTAGCCTGTTATCAAGAGGATAGGAGAAGAAGAGATGCAAGCAGATGACAAAAAGAAGAAATTTGTCAAATAATAAATTGACATTTTCATGCTGGCAGTTGGTCAAGTTGTTTATTCAAGGAAGACTCTTTGATCTACTTATTTATAACCATTCATAGAGTTCTAACAATTAGCACAGTCATCTCTCTCCACATTGTTAAGATTTCTTGTAAAATGATAGTATTCTCCATAATTTATTCGAATATTTTTTCTCCTCCTCCCAAGCTCTACTTTGACAACCATCCTTTCCTGAGAGGTCTCTGAAGTTCTGCTGGCATGGCTTTTTTGGTGAAAGAAAGCATGGATGGTTTTTGATCCAAAGATTTTTAGGACACTGGAAGTTCTCATGTTAAAAAAAAAACCACTTGATTCAAAGAGTACTCATAATGAAAGACTCATTTTAATAAAAGCAAATATTTTAATGTCTCAGCACTGTGTGACTTACTTTCTAAGTGGATATATTTGTAATCTGTTACAGCATTACTGTCGACATGGGATCACTTGGCTATTTAAAATTAAACAGTGCTTTGGGTTGAAAATCTGCAGAAACATCCAAAAAAGCAGGAAAATTCCTTTTTTGAAGACCGCTAACACGAGGCTTTTGGATCAGGTACACCATAAAAATTCTTATTCTCACCAATTCAATAATACAAAACAAAGATACAAATGTAAAATTAAACAGTAACTAGACCAAAAGACCTCAAAAATATTCTTTTTTTCCTTTTTTAAGATGTTTTTAGTGACATTTCCTGTTTTTAAAAAAATCAAAAATTTCTGGTGACATTGTGTATTTAGCATTCAAGTCATTATTTTGGCTCCTGAGTTGCAATACTGTTTGTTCAAAAAGAGATAAAACTCTTCAAGGAAAATGCAGCATATAACAAGCTCTGTTGTTATCACAGGGGGAAATATGAAAGGAAAACTGCAGCTAATATAGACTTCTGTGAAATAAAACACAGTATAATGGTAAATCTAATACAGCTTCTGAATTGGTGTCAGCAAGGCTGTAAGGTGACTTGGTGGTGTTGTATATAAACTAAGGCATGTCTGGTAGATGTTAATGATGGTGAGGTGCATACTTGAGAGGCATATTCTTTCCAACTTCCCTTTGAATGCATTAGATTCCTGAGGCAATACACCAAGCATGACCTTGGAAGTTTTCCTGTAATTGAGCTACTCAACATCACAAGTTCTGGGGAAAAAAAAGAGAGAGATGCCTCTCAAGCTCCATAAAGAAATCTATTTTTGATTTCTCATGCTCTGCCCATTAAATGATTCAATCTGATGAATATAAAATTTAAGAGTTTGACAGTACAGATGGGCCCTATGATGCTTGTCTTCCTTCACCTTGCAACTCAATCTTTTATCAAGTGAAAATCCTGAAATGCAAAGTTGTATGACATAGATTTGCATATTTAAACTTAAATGTATAGCTCTTCAAAGGGTGCCCATGTACGTCATTTGGTAACAAACAAATGAAAGAAAACAGATCATACTTGTCAGTAGAGTTGGGACAAGCTGGGACTAAGAGTTACATGGGTATTAGAAGTCACTGCTTAGACCTTTAGGACGTGGAGTAATCTGGTATATCTAAAATACTTCTGGAAGGAAACGTAAAAATTTGCAACAAACAGATGTATATAGTGTGAATAATTGCTGCATAATTAAGAGCTTGAAAACATGCTCCCAGCAACGACTGATTGTACAAAAATCTACATCATTTCAGTAAGAAATTGAATAAGAACAGCAGAGAAGTTAGGTGAAACACCTGACCCTACAGGAGGCAAGTTCCAATTCTGGCTTTGTGTGTGAGTGCTCAGTATGTTATAGTCCCAAGAGATTTTATCCTGTGCCTTCAGTGGATAGAGGACTTGCCTTTAACAAAACCCAGGTGGGATTCTGAGCTGCACCAGTCCCAGGCAGATCACTGAGCCCATGTACTGGCTCTGGGGCCACTGGGCTCATGATGCTCCTGTGACTGGCTTGTCACCATGCTGTTCTTCAGGGACTTGAGCACATAACTACATAAAGGAAAGCAACTCTAACTTGCAGGAGCCAAAACGCCCAGTCCTCTGGGAGCTGAGACTTAAAGGATCAGACCCTTAGCAATGAACACAATTGTCTCAGGTAGGAGCTCTAAAATTAACAGGGGAAAGGTTCAAACCAACTCTTGGAAATAACTGGCATAGTTAGGGAGACAGGCTAAAAATCAAACTTTCATAAACAAGTAGAGAGACAGATGTCCGTGAAGTTAGCAAAATTTTATACAACACAGATGTCCAATGAAATTACTATTACTGTCTCTCTGGAGAGAGGATGATGCAAGCATGTTACCTGTAAAGATCACAAGGAGGCATTTTCACAAAAGGTTTAGTCTGAAGAAGAAATTATTCAAATTAGTTGGTAAGTCCAAAAATAGACATTTTTGTTTCGTTAAGGAAACAGTTGTGGATTAAGTCTAGATTTTAAAACCAGTCAATGAGAATTGGCTTAACTTACAATTACCTTCCTTTCACTGGAATTCTGATGTGTTTCAATTCTGCCATGCCTCTACCTCCAGATAAAAGCAGCAGCACTAAAGCAATTGTTGGAGAAACAGGCCTGAGATATTCAGAATTAGTAATGATTGACTTCAGGATTCAAGAAAAAGAGACTCATTTAATGAAGGCAACTGCTGAGTATTTTTTAATAACCTTGTCCTTTAACATGTAGAAGTTTGAACATTTCAAGCAGAGCCCTAAAAATCCCACTGTCTTCCTCGGAATGATTATTGCTATTGTATGAATTTCTGAGGATGCCATTAGATAGAACACCATTTCCCCCAGGGATAAAGGAAATTTTCCCCATTCCTCTTTTACAGAATAAAGATGTTTACACAGAAGAAATGGATGCATCATGTTTCTAAGAACAAGCTGCCATGCCCACAAAGCAATTTTAATCTAGGGAGAAGGAATTGAATGCTGCTTCTATGCAGCAAATATACCTTGTCTTCTGTTGTAAGAGCAGGAAGGCGCAGCTTTGTCTCCAGAGCTCAGCAGAGGCTGTTCACCATCAGTGCTGCTGCTGCTGCTTTCTCCCACCTGCTTGTCATCCTCTGCTCCAGCTGCAGTGATGACCACCAGGCAGGAGGCCCACTCTGAGGAATGTCTGTCTGAGGCTTGCATTATTTGTAAATAAAGACAGCCTATCTGCCTCCAATTCTCTGTAGTTTGTGGGCTTTACTGACTTGTGGCAGCTCACTGCCTGTTTCTTTATTACAGTTTGTGAGTCACTCTTAGTAGGAATTAGGAAGTGACTGTGTCTTTTCGCTTACTTGGGGCAGAAGCTTATGTGACATTTGCATCATCCAGATTTAGCATTGGGCCCTTGAAATAGTCACTGAAAACTATTTGGGCTCATTTCACCCCAATCCAAGAATGTAGTCATCTGACCTATTTTATATTTAGATGAGCTGAAACTCTGCCTGTAAATGCCTATTTTTCTCTGCTGAGTACAAAAGGTATCTACAAAACAAGCTCAGATCTAACCAGCTGTACTATAGAGAGCTAAATCTGTTAAATTCCAGATGGTGTCAGGACAGGCACGGTCTTGTGTGGGATTTACTCATGATGGCTTGTCTGAGGAAAATTATTTTGAAAAAGAGGGTGCTTCTAGATAGCTTCTGTAATTAGCAAAGTAATGACAAGGTTCAGTTTAGGAAAGAGGCTTTAGACTTGCACTTAAATAATGCCTAGGGCTGAGATAGCCAGTTCAGGGAATGGAACACGTAATACTGCTTAAAGCAACTCATCTTGTTACTATTAGGTGTATAGGACCGATATATTAGGATTCACAACAGCCAGCAGACTCCAAGTTAGGACACCTAACAACCCAGAGGAAATGATGGAATAATCCAAATCTGAAGTGTCCTGTAGGAGATTATTGGCCTATTTTGTTGTTTCAGCTAAGTCCCTCCCTGTAAATTTACACAATTTGTGAAGGAAGAAGGCACAAGACACATTAGACAGAACTTTAGCTGGCTCTGACAATACAAAGGGCACCACAGGAACCACATGCATATATAAACACTGCCATTATTTGGAAGAGACATGAGGTTACTCCACCAGCCTGCAAGGGAGGGCCAAGAAACTGTGGCTCAAATGCTAGAGGCAAAAAAACCCCAGCTCATGAGCTTTGAGAGGGGAGGTCTGTAAGACAGCCAGATGTTGTGCTTCTTAACAGTACAAAGAATTTCTCAACCTGAAGGTGCTGAGGTGCAGGACTGAAGTGTTCCCTCAGTCTCAGCAAGCAGCTGGTTTGAGATTTAATTTACTTAGGAGGTTTTCAATGAAGGCCAGAGCTAATGCCAACATTAAATATAGAGGAGTGTGTGCATGCATATAAAGGTCATGCATGATGCAAAGACAGACTGAATAGCATTAGATCTCATCTGGGCTCTCTGCAAAGCATGTGTGTGTGTATATGACTGGGAATGTTGTAATCCATGAAGGAAGGGTGATGCCCAGGCATCCACTAATGTCACTTATTAACTGCTCTTAAAAAGCAAATATAGCTTATACAAAGGGCTTGCAATAGTATACTGCATTTGTGCCCTTCAAGTGGGACAAATTTGAGATAATTTTGCTGGCTCCTCATTTCTTGGAGAATTGCTATTTGACAGAGGAGATGTCTCCCTCACCCTTATACTGCTTGCTCTGCCAGCTGTGACTCAGCCTGATGTTTAGCCCAGACAAATTCTACATCAGATACCTTTTCCTCAGCAGTAGTAGTAAAGAAAAATTGATATGAATTTGTTGCCAAAACAGAAAATTTAACTTGTTGATGCTAGGCTTTTTTGTAACAGCAACAAAAACTAGCCTGAAAAAAAATCACATTACCTAAACTTTCGTCCATGTGGCAGGAAGAGCTAGAAATAACTTGTGTTTCACAATGTGATAAAAACCAATTTTAAAATAAAAGAGCCCAAAGGAGCCAGAGGCATGTTACAGTGAAGTCTAGCAACTACAGAGAAAACAGGCTTTTTTAAATAACTCAGTCTCTGAAGTGTTTGCTGTCAAAAATATAAATGGAGTAGTAAAGATGACTAAAAAGACAAACAAAAATTTTTTAAAAAGTATTAGCAGTTATGACGGATAACTACAGCATTCCTTAGAAAGAAAGAGTAAAAGATTAGGTGACTGTGTCAGAGAATTAAGGTATATATGCCAACCATTAGCAAACTATCACTTCTTCCAGAGGAGTAAATTCAATTCAATGACTTCAAGGTAGTGATAATTTTCTAAACACCATTTCCACCCTGGAAAGCTACTCCTGTGAAGCAATGAATTAGAAACACAAAATCATACCAATAAATGTCTCAGATAACTGTAGGGGAAAACATTCTCTTCACCTTCAGATTCCCTGGGATCAGCACATCTCTGCCATGTGGTGAAACCCACTTCTGCAAGGACCTTGAACCCAAGTGCTGACATCAACTTTTAAATGTACATCAGAAAGTGTAATTACTGCATTCCCTCTGGCAGTCAGAAGGACTTTTTTTTTAAATAAAAGCTGACGGTTGCTATTTTATTGTCCTAATGAAATTCTTATTGAAGCACAGCATGACGTCAGCCTGGGGAACAGAAATGTGAAATGTTAAAAATGTAATTTTTCTGAGGTGCCATTTCCTAGTTTATTCTAAGCAGTGGCCAGTGAAAGATATTGTCTGTATGTTGCTACTTTTTGGAAACAAGGTGCCACAGGGGATGGCAGGCTGGGCAGGCACAACCAACTCGTTACCAAGGGCAAACTGCTGAATGTGAAGGGAAAGCCTCAAATCTTTGTTCCTCAACACTCAGGTCCTCAAAATGTACATGAAACACATACATTTAGTGGCCTTGGCAACCATTTGCAAATGGCAGGCCAGGAGCCTACTTGAAATAGTAATTTCAGTTAGGGAGGATAATAAAGTTGTTAATGAAAATACAGACAGAAGGTGTGTTTTGGAAACTGGAAGGAGCAGAGGAGTGGTGGAAGTGTTAGGTGCTGTGGTAGGAGAAATTTGACCGAATGGAGAAATCTCCCTGAGAATAACTGTGCTATTTGAGTACTAGTAGTTCTCTCCAAAGGCATCTATCAGAGACAGCAAAACTTGTTCTTGTTCCTCTTCTGATTCTTGAAGTATCTCATGAAATTACACTTGCATTCTGAAAAATAAATTAACCCGCAACTGAATGTGTAGAAAACTTTTACTGAGCTACAGGATCCTTAGAACTGAAATAAAGAAATACTGTCATATGTGCAGTTTAAGCTACCATAAAAACAACATAAGCTTTATTGTCTTAAAAAAATATATTGCATTGGCACAGTTTTTACTGTCGAGCAGCAGGGGTTACTTTAATCCAGTGTTTTTAGTTACTAAACATTAAAAAGCCTGATCTTGAGGAAATTGCAGCGCATAAAATCATTCCTTTTGCAGCACACTTCTTAACTCAGCCTGAGTTGAGAAATTTCACCCTTAAAATTACTATAATTAGCACCCTGTTTTTCCTCTTGTTGCCTATGTGGCTGCTGTTCCTCTACAAGAGGCACTCAGGTACAATGTGATGATCTCTTGTCTTTAAAGTGCCAGGTTTCCAACTTGCCTTTGGAGCCAGCTTCCATATGTTTCCAGAAGGACATGTTTCAAGAACAGGACCATTAGTTGCAAAATGGAATTACAGTGATGGATACTTCAGCAAGGATGACCATATGCACAGAAACATGTCTCTCCTGTTATAGGACTCTTCCATCTTTGCTGGAAAGATGAGAATTTTTTTGACCTGCTCAGAGTTTTGCTTAGACTTCATTGTGCTTATTTTTTCTTTATATTTTAGTCCACAAAATGTGTCTTGTGAGCTTTTACTCAAAACACTGTTTATACAAAAACATGTTGTACATTTGCAGCTTTAAACAAAAACTTGGAGCTTTTTTTAATGACAAATTTATTCAATCAGTTCCAAAACCAGCAAGTCAAACTGACTTTATTTTTCTTTATTTTTGTCATGTCATTGATACATATTGGTCTTGTGATGAATTTTAACCCTGACTCGTAAGTGACACAACCTACAGCCCATCGCTTCAACAGCTTGAAATACGCACAGTGGTAAACCAACAGCTTGTAGAGTTTATAGAGTGACAATCTAAGAGAGACTTCTCTCACTTAATTTCAACTCTTTAAAGGTTAGTCAAAGCTTGCTGTTCAATCTAGCTTTAATAGCAGTGCAAGGCTCCAGAGGACAAGAAATTGAAGCAGCAGGGATAAGAAAGCTGAGATGTTCAATCTTTATTGACAAAATCTAGATGCCTAATATTGCCTTGAATTGAACAATCTGGATGTCTAACTTTTAGACAGCTGAAGTTCAATTAAGGCACTTACTCTATTAATGATATAAAAGTTGGGATGGCATCTAGCTTACTTTCCCAGATCTGTTTTGATTCATGAATGCACACAGGACCCAAGAAAGAAATGCTATACTTAATTCAGGCACTAATGAAGTTACAAGTATGAATAAACATGTTGTCTGCTTGGTTGAATAAACTACTTCTAGTTTCACATAATTATTTTTCAGAATACTTTCACACTGCTTTTACAGCAGAACTGTTCCAAATTAAGTGACATTTGCTGTTATTTGTACTGGTCTAATAAGCTGCACAATGTGCATATTAATGATAACTCTGGAATGTGCTCTTTGAAGAAGAAAAGAAGCAAAGAAGAAAATTACAGACTAATGTTAAACATCACAGACAGTATTGATAAGAGACATAATCTAGACAATAGGGACTAAATAAAGCTTGATGATATGACATGAGATCATTTTTAACAAATAAATATCACTGAATTTATTAATATTTTTTTACTCAAATGATTGGAAACTACTTTATATTCCTGTACAGTTCCCTGTTCAATACTATGAAAATAGTGATGGTTTTGAACCACTAAACTCGAGATTTAAATTTGGGAGATCATCTTTGTGCTGCTTCCTCTCCGCGATTTTTTGTATTTTTTCCATCTTAGTCTTCACGGCTTTGCTTCTTCTCTGAATAACCATCCGTCCTTGAAAATGTCTTGCTTTCCATTTCATGCGCACCAACCATTTGAGCTGTTCTGTTGTAAATAAATTTATACTCATATATCTTCTCCTCTCTGTTGTCCTTTTGTCCAGCATATACACTGAGCTAAGATTTTATGGTTATTTAAATGGAAGTCAGCAGAATTATTTCTGACTTTTTCTTGTGGCTACATAAACCTTGTTGAATCAAACACAATAGATAAGATGCTGTAAATACATAAAAGATAACTATCAACTGTGGAATTCATTTTCCACCTCTATAAGCAACTAGAATTCATGTATCTAAATTAGGATGAGAGGAAAGCTGATGTAGAAGTGCCTATTCCTCTTTTATTCCTTAGTAGCTGTTTAGCTGACTTTCTCATACGTAGGTGCCTACATTAAACACTTGATGTAAGGTATTGTGACACCCACTACTTCTTCTTCTATTTCTCTTCATCTCTGTTGTTGCTTCACTGACTCTTTTTTAGAGAGTGACAGAGACCATGGACCTCACAATTCACCATATTTTATTTTCCCTTTTCTAGCTCAGACTTATAACCCTGCATTTCACTTGGTAGGAAAAACCAATAGGACATTTTCTGGAGACTTAATTAATGCCTCCAACAGGTAATGTATGATAATGCATAATAATGAATAATACTGGTTGCATAATATCAAATCAGGTACTAGATATGTCTTCATTCATAGACCACACTCTCTTTTATTAGATATTGTTGCAGTTTTTTGTGTTTTGTGTTTTAATTTTACAAATATTGTTATCTGGTACTTAGTTGCCAATTATTTTAGCTAAATAAATATTTGAGGGGAGTACTAATCACAGCACAATCAACTGTTCTAATTCTTCTATTCTTTTCCCAGTCTCCCAGTACATTAATTTCAAGGGTTTATAATAAGGAGGTCTCATTCTCAAATATCCATTCCTTTTTTTTTTTTTTTTTTTTTTTTTTTCCTTCTTCCCCATTAATCCCTTTTTTTTTTTTCCTGCTTCCTGACTAATACCCTTGTTTCATTTGGGTCCTTTGGGGCAGTTGTTTTGCTTTGAAATTCGGTAGTACTGTGGAACTAAAGATTCAGCAACAATGTTGCTGGGCTTAATGGGATGTTTTGAGAATCGGTAAAATTAGGTTATAAAAGCACTGCGACATCCTGCTCACTCCTTAACCCTCTTCTGAAAAGTCTTGCAGGGGGTGCTGCGTGGCTTGACAGGGTCTGCTCCTGTACCACTGTTCCTCTCAGAGCAGCTCTCAAAGGATCCCTCTGCCCTCCAGAAGTTCTAATTTTTCCTGTTTTTTCCCCTCACTCTCAAGGTATCAATTATACTTTGCTGTATTGCTGAGAGATTTGAAGAGATCAAATGAAAAGTCAGATATGAAATACAAGAGGAGCGCATTAATCACCCAATGGAAAGAGATGAGCAGGACATTGTACAAACCCAAGTGCAGAAGAAATGTATTTCATTATGCCATCTGCTAATTTCTCACATAAAGCCATTACTGCAGTGATTGCTGATACAGAAGTGCTGAAATAGTCATTAAGTCTTGAATCCCTTTTCAAACAATTATCATAGAATCACAGAATCTTTTAGGCAAGTAGTGTTAATTCCCTACCACTGTTATTATACATAGTAATAAGACTACAACAGTTATTTTCTGCATTGTCAATTGTGGATGTGAAGAAGACACGCATATATATGTTTGTATAATCACTATTGTTATTCAAATATCTGATAAGTAAGAATGACATCTCAATGGTGGTAATTTCTGTAGGGGCCGTCTCTCCCATTTATCAACTCATTTTGTTTCATACATTTTCATTATACATTTCAGGGAATATTATACACACCCTTTTGATAGTAGAAAATGCCTAAAAAAAAGGGTTTTTACTTCTTTCCCCCAGAACCCATAAAGTAATCAAGTAATCTGTAAAATGATGGAAAGTTTTAAGAAAAAAATCAGCGCACTACATGTTAGCAACCAGGAAAATAAAGATGAATCACTTAACAATTTCTCAGACAAAGATCAACCTAAAAACTCACTTGAGTGAATACAAACAAATGCCTGTCAGCATACAGGAGCTGTACTGTCATTTTGGACAAGCAGATACATTATTTTCTTAGTGCACTGCAAAGAATGTATTACCCAGTTGCAGCCCTCCAAAGACTGAATTGCAAGCTGAGGCATTAATTACAGTCATTGTAGACAAATGACAGTATACTTCTCCTGTGGTAAGATGACAAAGTTGAAACAAATGATGGGTCTGGCATACCTATTGAAATGCTAGAGTTCATTGAAGTTTTTAAGCCTGAGGCTCTCTGGACATACCTGAATTACCCAGATCTGACACACTGATTTCACTTTTGAGAACTAAGTTATCATCTTCACTCAGTGACAAACAAAACCCAGGTGGAAAGTGTCACCGAGGGTCTGTGCAGAGACAGAGAATCAAAAGTAGACAGAATGTTTTGGCATGCTATCAAACTGAGACCTAAAGTGCAAATAAGCACACTGACTAAACCTCCCATTTTGCAAAGGTAAGAACATGCTGCAATTAATTGATTCTTTCTATAGTTCTCCTGGCAAAATTCTGAGTTGAAACAATTATCCTCATACATGCAAAATCAATCTGGTTACTTGGTCTGGGAAGAAAGACAAATACTGAGGACAATGTAACCATTTTAGCTAGCAGTTCAAAATATGAGTAACACTTCAGCTGATGCATTTCATACTATAGTTAAAGAAAGTAATGTTGTGTGCACAAACGTGGATTTGGGCTGAAAGATAGCAGAGTTACTTGGTGGAGTTAAAAAAAAAGAAACTAACACATTTGCTAAAAGATTCCATAGCAAAACTGAGTCTCGGAATATCTCGAATAAAATATCTCATTCCTGTTGAAGAACAATGCATAATTCTGGAGGGCAACAGAAATAAAACTAACCAAAGCATTCAATTATTCATGAGAAACCTTCTAACCTTGATTTAAGTTGCTTCCCAACCTACTAGAACTCTTTCTTTCAGCTTTCTGCCAGATATCCTCTTCTGAACTGCAGTGTGCATCTTCTGGACTTGCTATAGCCATGTGGAAATTCTTGACTCTTCTCCAAGCTCCATATATCACTGCTCAATCAATCTCTGTCAATGAAAATTTCAGGTGCTGGAATATCCTCATTTATTGATAAGGACAAATTTCAAAAACTTGCTGTGCCAAAGTATGCATTTAGTATTTATAAGCAGAACTAGGCTAATATTCACTACCTGAGTCCTGAATTGTGGGTGGAGGAACCATCCACAAATTTGGACACAGAATGTTTCATACCCCACAACTGTTCACCACAACCAGTTTTTAGCTTATAGGCATATTTTTAAGGGGATCGAGCTGACCCTTTCTTGGCTACCTTCCATTGAAGCAATGTCCAGCACAATTCTTTGGGATTCACTGAGTGAATAGTGGGCTGAAATAGTGCCCATTGTTGCATTATGTAAGCATTTTGTGTTGAACTCTTCTCGAGTGTTTGAATCTATATCAAGGCATGTTTAGAACATATAGTTATGGTGAAACACTGCATAACTGTACAATGTGCATGCTTAAAAGGGTGATTCTGTAAATATGGGAAAGGTTTTTCCATGTTTCACAATCTGAAAAAATCCCACTCCTTTTTGTGTGCCTACCTGAAGACATATGGGAATTCTATATATAGGTCGGACATGGAGACAATTTAGCTAGGACCTGCCAAAGTGAACAGGTCTTTAATAAGACCTTTATTTCATCCACAGCAGTAGCCTCAGTCTGGTTCCCTTGGTATTCACTGGACATCATCATTAATTCAGCTAGGGATATAAACTAGTTCTGCTTTACAAGCAATACTTAAACATATTCGTGTCTTTTATCTTGTGTCCTACTTTATGTAATTATTTATTCAACTAAATAGCTCATTCTCTTCTCAGTCTCTCTTATGCCTTTCTTTACCTTCCCCAGACCTTGTATTGCCTCCTGGAGGAACAGCCCTACCTGAGGATATGGGAAAAATAAAATGGTAGTTAGGATTGCTCCTCACACTAATACAGGAATTGAGAGACACATGCTACAGAAAGAAACAAAAACAGTTAATGGCCATTGATAACAGCAAGGCTTTTTAAAGCTTACAGAGTAGAGTAGCTGACTCATGGAATTTTTTAAAAATTTAATTTGTAAAATTTGCATTCACTGTTCCCTGGGAAAACTGGCTCTAAAAATAACTACATTCATGAACCTTTCACAAAGAAAAATATCCAATTTGGAGCTTTTCTTTTAAAATGAGATTTTTTTTCTTTTTCTGATTATTGTTAGATATTCCAAGAAGAAGTATCATCTCTCCTACACAACTACATCAGTTTTTCAGCTGGGTTAGCTGGGTTTTGACTCAATCCATCAGTCACAGACTAATTTAACATTCTTTTTTCCCATTGACTAATGAATATCACTGCACAGGTCTACAATTACTATTTATTCAGCAAGAGAAATGCCTTTCCTTTGAACAGCCTTACAGGGTAAAAAATAGCATCTTCTGTCCTGTAATCTGGGTCAAAGTATCTGTGAGACTCACAACTGCCTCCACACTGCTTTGTGATGGGCCAAGAATGATTCTCTCTCACCAGCCACTGGAGAAACCCACGTTCTGTAAACCCTGAAAAGTACTGCTTTCAGGCTCTGTTGTGGCTTCCCTTCTTGGTTCATGGCCACAGGAAGGCTGGCAGCCTGATTGCAGCATGAAGAGAAAGGTTTTTTAAATAGGAAAATACATAAACAGGCCTTAATCACATAACTAGATGAAGTATGGACTGTAAACCAACTGCAGGTGTTTGAATTCAGCCAAGTCAGATTTACTCATCATCTTTATCTTTTTGTTTGTTTGTTTGTTGTTGTTTTAGAGGAAGCTGTGCCATAATTTGGTAACAGAGAGAAAAATTACTAAGTATGATGAATATGATGACAGTAATAACAATGCATTTTTCTAATTTATGTATTCATTTTAGTTTGGGCATAGCACAGTAAGAAAAAAAAAGACATTAAGAGTAGAATTACATTTTGCAGTTAAGAAAGAAACTGTTTTATTATTAGAGTAAAATGTAACAAATGCATTTTTGAAAGGCCATTGTTAAATTAACTAAACATTTTTCAGGATAACTGAATTTTAAGTTGTATTATAATGGAATTTAAATGCATTTGGCCTTGGTTTTTCAGCAATATTCCTGTCAGATTTTGGTGAAAGAAATATACGGAAGGCTTTAACTTTTTACTTGTAAGAGAAAGTGTGCATTTTGCCCTCATTTGGTAGTGATGAGTTTTCACACAACTCCTGTGCTGTGTATCAATATCAGGGACAGGAGAGGCACAAAATCAGTGTCACATGAATCCGTTTTCTGTAGTTCAGCCAGGCTCCTTCAGCAGATATGTTACTTCTCCTCTCATCATCCTGAAATATTTAAACCTGTATAAAGAAACTTCTAAAGTAATTCCTCCATCTTTTAGCACAAGACGCTTTACTCGACTAAGCAGACTTTTGGGGTGCAAGAAGGTTATATAAATATAGCTGGTACTAAAGCAAGAAATTTGCCATATTCTGTAAAGTAAAGGATAAAATTCTATCTTCATTAAAAGCAATGGAAAGATGCATACTGATTTCAAAAGAGTTTGGAATGTACGCATAGGTAAAAAGAAAGGATCCTGTAGAATCTGTTGCTACACCTTAAAAACACGCTACCTATTATTCATTCTGTCATGGGAAATGCAAAATGCATTCAGGTCTTTTCATCACTATATCAGTCACCAAATGTGTAGGAGTAATGTTAAAAATCAGTTCCTAACAGACAGGAAAACACTGTAATAGGATAACAAGATAAACTGATGTTTTTTCATGACAGATAACTCCTCATCACTTAATGCTTTCAAGAATATATGAATGTAACAAAGTCAAGAGGTTTTGGCAAGAAAAAATGAAGAACAATAGACAAAACATACTGCTGACTTATCACAAACTGCTATGCAGGGTTTCTTTTCATTTTCCACAGATTTGCATAATAGAGAAAATAAAAATGATGAAATGTTTGAAATCAGAATATTTCCCAAGCCTCATGACATATTGTTCTGTCTAACAATAACACAGCAACATTTGGTAGACAATTTTACACAGAGACATTTAACAAAGAAAATATGCTTTTTAGACCAGTTTCTGTCCTTCAGGATTTGTAGAGGTGCAAAAGCACATTAAATGTATGTCTTGAGCTTAAATGCTATCCACAAAAGACCACACCATTTTTCAAGTTAATTCTTTATTCCATAATTCCCTTTTTCTTCCATTCATGCTGTAAAACACAACACTGATTCTGATATTTTGTTTCTGAACAGCTGTGTAAAATTTAAGTGCAGAACTGAGAATGCATCCAGGGGCTAGAAATGGAGTTGTACTTCTTTTATAGACAATGTAGACTATAGGATACCACCCCCTCTTTTCCTTCAGAGCTGTAATAAGTTAGTATTACACAGACTTTACACCCATAAGGTTTCAAGATCTTGAGAAAGCTCTTACAAATATTACTTGCAAAGGGGATGCTAGAAGTAATTTTACCTCAGCATTCTTGGGAAATTCACTAAGCTAAAAATTGCAGAACATAACTGCTCTCAGTTTACAATATGTCCTGAAATTCTTTCAATCTTTTGGGGTTTTTTAGGGTTTAAAAAAAAAAAAAACAAAAACAAAAACCAAAACCTGGAGAAATATTGTTCTGAATCACTGCCTCCTGCATATATATTCAACACTGTATGCTGAGATGCTTGTGTGCTCCTTCACATGCAGCCCTAGAGGTAAAGCAGAGGAAAGTGCTATTCCCAGTGCAGAAGTCTTTCTGACCCTCTGCATTTGTCCAGAGCTAGAGATAAGCACATTCCTGGTGTGAGGGGGAGTGGAGATTCAGGTTCCTTTGTGTCTCTTAGAGAGTGGCCCAGAATGGAAGGGCTTCTCCTCTAGAACCAGCTATCAGCAAGGTGCTTTTCTTCCAGACCATGCCTTGCTTCACAGGGCCCAATGCTTATGGGGAACAGCATATTCCCAGGTGCCAGCTTTAATCCCTCTAGGTGGGCCGGAAACTGCCAGGGGAGCTATTGCCTATCTAAAGAGATAGCTCAGGATAAATTATTTCATTCACACTATTGCATATATGCAAAAATAGCCCAGGACAGAAAAGTTGGGTGTGATACATGTGCCAAGAAAGGATTATGTGGGACCTACTTGCTCTAGAGCCAGCCGCGTGGCATGGGACAATTCAACACAGCACACAACTCTGTCTGCCCTTGCATCAAGGAAAATAAGTTTAAAGAAAGTCATCCAGTTCCCCATCCAAGCACAAACCAGCATCAACCATAGCTGTGTATATAAGTGTTTGCAGGCTGGGTGCCAAGAGGCTGGAGCCAGGCTCTTTTCAGTGCTGTGCAATAGGACGAGAGGCAATGGGCATGAACTGGAACACAGGAAGTTCCACCTCTACATCAAGAGGAGCTTCTTCGAAGCTGACTGAGCACTGGTACAGGTTTGGCGCAAAGGTTGTGGAGCTTCCTTCTCTAGAGATACTGAGAAATGATCTGGACTCAACCCTGAGGAATGTGGTCTAGGAGATCCTTCTTGAACAGGTCGGTTGTACTGGATGACCTCCAGCGGTCCCCGTCAGCCCAGAGCTTTCTGCATTTCTGTGATTCTACATGCTCAGTTTTGCTCTAGACATGTGCAGTAGGGATTCTCCAATGTTTTTTCCTCCCTCTACTTATGCAAGCACTCAAGCACTTCTTTTCACAGTGTCTGGCTTGTGATGCAGACAGAAGGCTGCCCAGCAGCAACCCTTGCAGTCTGCTTTAATGTGCACTCCTCACCAGCTTCATGCTTTATTCAAACATCCAGCGAAGAAATGAAAGAAAACACAGGCCACAATGATTCACACAGATTGTAAAATGTCTGCTCTATAATCAGTGGAAAATAATTTGTCTGCCTCATCAACAACATTACTCCCATTTATGTAGAAAAATAAACCACATGAAAAGTGAGTTTCAACCTAGACAACATCTACTTCTACTTACAATGGAGCAGCAACTGGAAATTAAAGAGGTATAGCTGCCTACAATCTAAAGGCATATCTGAAGACGTGGATGTGTGTTGCATCCCTGAGCATTACCTGAATTCTCTCTGCACAGTGAGACCTGCTGGAGAAGGTTGTGGGGAAGAAAAAGACAGACATAAATTACAAGATATGTTGTTTTTGTGACATAAAGCACAGGCCACTCTAAATTAAAGAGAAAGAAACTTTCCTGTAATGGAAAATGAATGGTATTGTATTTTATATTTAAAATACCATGGAAGTTTATGAACTCATAATCAACATTACACAAAGATGTATGTTCTTTATGAGGTGCTCTTTTACACTGTGCTCCCTCACACTGAGTGCCAAGAGGCAAGGAGAAATGTGGCAGGCAGGGCCATGCATTTGTTTTATGTTTTACCTGGGAGTGAGGGAAATGAAATCTCTCTTTAAATTCTTGAAATATTTACACCTTAGAAAATCACCGAAGGAGGTCTTTTATTTAAAATAGAAAAAAAACTCCTTTACATAGAACTCTGCCTTGACCTATAAAAAGCACTGAACAACATTTTGCTGTCAGAATTGTATAGCTTTAAAAAAAGTTTCTTGCTCTGAGCTGGAATTCTTGTTTAAAGTCTTGGGAAGCTCAAAACCTACCTTAGATCCAGGTGTAAGAAATTAAATGTTTTGGAAGGAAACAAAATGGAGGAGGAAACCTATCCAACATCAGTGATGGGTGTTAATACATTCTTTTTAAGCCACACGCAGTTTATTCCATTGGGGAAGATTGATGTATTCCAGACAGGACAATCAAAAAGGTATTCACTGACAACTGACAGCACTTAGTTTTTGTTCATTTCTTTGGAATAAGATAATAATAATCTAATCATTTATTTATTGTTTTCCTCCTGTATGAAAATAAGAAACTTACAAATGCATTTAATGCCTCTGACTTTCTAAAGTACTTCCTTCCACTGATTTTTCAGCAGAGATACAAAATGGAACTTATTCCATTATTGTACCTTAGTATCAGATTAAATAATAATGCAAATGTTTCTACTTTTCATTTATCAGTATTCAAATCAGCTAAGTTAATAGGTAAGTGATGGGATTTTTATCATTCAGTCTACATTTGCAGATATGTAACTTGCTCAGAGGACAAAAAAAAAAGCTGTTTGTAAATCTTTCTGCACAATTTTCATCGGGAGTAATATTTCAGTAGTTACATGGAAAGCTGAAGCGTATTTTCATTTTTGCTCAGCCTCCTTGCGGAGCTGTCCAGCTGACCTTGTTACAGCAGATACAATTTGGTAGAAATATCTGGAGTTTGTCATGTTTGGTGTAGGTTGACTATTATATTATCTTTCAATTAAATTGCTGCTACATTTTAGATGTATGACAGTTTAATTTATTACTTCAAAAGAGGCATTTTTCTTAACTATCAAATGTAAGTAATTTAATAAAATATCATCAAATGTCACTTTTAGGAGGTAAATAAGTTAAATAAATATTTAATTGTAACATTTTGAAAAATGAAATCAAATGTTTTGCTACTTTTCTGAAGTAGCAAAAAGTTTTTCCATTGGTTCCAATAGGTTTTGAATCAAGTTCTCCACATGACTTCTGAAATCAGCAGTCTTGGTAATTTTACAGTTACTGTTAACTCAGAAAAAAATTCTTAACCAAAATTTCTCATTTTCTCATATACAAAAATGTTTTTATAAATACATCAATAGCAAAAAGGAGTGGCAAGGAAAACCTCCACTCTATGTTGGATGGAGAGGGGGAGAATATAGCTACCAAAGTCAAGGAAAAGGCTGAGGTAGTTAACGCCTATTTTGCCTCAATCTTTAACAGTAAGACTGGTTATTCTCAGGGCAACTGGCCTTCTGAGTTGGTAGACAGGGATGGGGAGCAGAATGGAATCCAGGAGGAGGTAGTTAGTGACCTCCTGTGCCACTTAGATGCTCCCAAGTCTATGGGAGCAGGTGGGACTCACCCTAGGGTGATGAGGGAGCCAGCAGAAGAGCTCGTTAAGCTGTTTTCCATCGTTTGGCATCAATCCTGGCTAAATGGGGAGGTCCCAGATGGCTGAAAATTGGCCAATGTGGCAGCCATCCATGAGAAGGGCTGGGTGCAGGATCTGGGGAACTACAGGCCTGAAAGCCTGACCTCAGTGCCCAACAAGGTTATGGAACAGATTTTCATCTTGAAGGTCTCTTCCAACCTTGAATATTCTATGATTCCACTATTCCATTCTATAAAACATTTGGAATTTCTATATAGACTTTCATATAGACTTTTCATTTGATTTTTGTAGCTTACTCAAATCAAGTTGCCAGGAGCTTAAGACCGGAAAAAGATTTGAAAATAATATTTACAAAATGTTTCCTTCATCAGTTCCAAGATTATGTAAGGTGCTCTTCCCCCATAAAACAAGATTTTGAGCATAGCTCCTACACAATGCTGGATATTCCCTGTACCTTATTAGACATGGATCAATAGTTTCTGGCAAATATTTAACTTGAATTTTAATTTGGATATATCTCTCAAAAGCTTTTTGAAAGTAAGTATAGTCTCTTCCCAATGTGAGACAGTAATTTTATAGTTCACATAAGCTATCTTCTCTCAGACTGCTCTGTGTCAACCACAGTGGAAAAAAAGTGGTTCAGCTTGAGAATTAATATTTTAGATAATAGCAATACTATACTTTAAGGAATACTTTCTATCACCATACCTTTCCATCTTGATGCTCCACTGGTTTCCTCAACTCCTGTGACCCAAGAGCATTCAAGGGGGTGTCTGTAATGGGCTGGCAGATATTTTCACCTTATGGTGGACACCACTGAATTGTTAGTGCATCATTCTTGCTAATATGAATGCCAGGCTGCAATTCTCCATAAGTAAGGAAGTGAATTATCAGGGAATTTTCTAAATATTTAAGTGCGCCTATCATTAGATATGTCTTGCTGGCAAGGTTGACTTCTCCCTTAGTGGCAAAGAGACTGCAAATTTGGCATGGTGTGCCACAGAGAGCAGCAGGAGGGCCCCTCATGGAGATTTCCTGTGCTTAGTAAAGGGGCTGAAGGGTCCCTACATCCCTAGCTCTTGACTGAACTTCAAAAATTCAGCTTGACAGACCATGGGATCCCCACCCTGGTGAAGATTTTTGAGGACTAGGAGGCATGATGTCTTTTTCTGCTGAATCAGCTCTCTCATTTCCTAGAAATACTGTTCTCTCTCATGATAAAATTTTGGTTTTTAACAAATGAATTCAAAAGCTTGATGAACAACCTGAGTAAATCTCCATGATTGGTAGCCTCGTCCTTGGTTTAATCTTGCAAAACCCTTGGTGAATTTCTGGGTGAATTAAAAGCAGTTAGCAAACTCTAATTTTCTTTGTTGCTAATTATCAAATTTTTGCTAAAGCTCTCAGTACATATTTCGAGCCTTTGTAGCTTTTGTCTTGCTTCACATTTCAAGGAGGGAATATGTGATTTTGTTGTTGACAACAATTTTAGTCAAGTGCTATTTCTGCTGGTAGAGATAATGCTGGAGAAATCTGCATTTAAAAAAACCCAAACAAACAACAGAAACCTAGAAACACAATGCAAACTGCTCTATAGCCTTGCGTGTTTATCTTAACTTCAAACAACGTAAGCAAAAGAACAGTTATGTCATTTTACTACATGTTCCTCTGTATTATCTATTATGTCTCACACCTTTTATTTTTTTAATTATCCCATTGAATTTTCAGAGCTTTTCAATTAACAAATATATCCTGTAGCAACACTTAATGTGGAAGGTAAAATAATAATTTTACAAAGATTTTTTTTCTCCCCTGAAAAGAAGGGAACAAGTGCACAAAGGCTACATCAGGACTACTGGCATAAGTGAGGACAGGTTTCAGTGTAGCAAATCTGATTTAATTCCCTTGCCTCGAGTTTTGTGCTGATGTAGAAGTTGCAAAAAACTCGAATTTGAGTTATCTAAATACTAATATTTAAGTTTTATTAACTTAATGAAGAAAAATTAGCTCTTATATTACAAAATATTTTTTAGTAATGTAGAAGTGTTAATAACTGCATAGGTAAGTATGACATAAGGATGATTGTCCTTGACAAGAAAGCTGACTGATTTTACTGTTAAGATGGAAAGTTTGCTTATGTTAAACCTAAACAATGAGCAATTCCCACTAGTAAAAAGAATACTCTTCTGTGCTAACAAAATACATTGTAGTAAGTTTAATGAAAGCGTTTAAAAGGAATCAACTATAAACCCTGTAAAAGGAATTCAAAACTAGAGATATCCATGCTTAAGAGCACAAGAGAATATTTATAGGCAGAACTAATGTCTTCTGTTAGACAGATTAGTATAGCTGGAAGTTTTAATAAACTTATGGACACATGTATGTTTCAAACTGATGATGATTTCATGTACCCAAAGGCTTGCCCAACATTTCCAACCATATCTACTTATAAACCTTGTCTTGTTTAAAAACCAACCTCATTTTTCCTAAGCAGTTACAGCACCTTAAAACCTCATGGAGTTAAGAACTACAAGCTTTAGTTTACCAGTGTTTGTCCATTTACATACGTGGTACAGATACTGCACCAGATAGGGAATTTGGAATTGTTCTGGTGTGTCTGTTCATGAAAACCAATAAATATGTGTTAGACATTATAGATGAACCAGACCAATATATGAAGAATTTTGTATAGATGTTGGTCACCAGGTTATATTGTCATCAAAGAGAAAAATTAGAAGGAAATTAAACAGAACATAATATTATAAAAGATAATTTTTCACCCAAATTTTGTGACTTTCACCAGAGATGCATAGGACTTCCTTTCTTAAAAGCCAATTCCTCTTTTGAGCATGCCTGCTAAACACAGCTCTTTGCTTCAGTCGCACTTTCCAAATGGCATGCAGTCACTGTACAGTCAGGTAAAAGAGGTAACAAACTTACATTTTCACATGAAATAATATGAGCAATAAATTGTGAAACACACAGCATTACATGTTTTTGCCTTAATTATATTAATGTCATCAAAATATTTTTATCATCATTATCAGATTCAGAAGGAGGTGTGACGTTCTTTTCACCTCACTCTGCACATCCCTAAAAGTAAGGTGAGTTGGAGTATAGGATGACTAACTTAAAAACGTGAAACTTTAGTACAAAATTAGGTCAAAGTTTCAAGAAATTACTTTAGGAAGTGTCTTTTGCTCTCAGTTGAGTTTAGACACACATAGGGATAAGTCAAGGTGTCTCATATTTAAAGTGCAAAGTTACATAAAAGGAGTCCCGAGGTGAGAGGTAAAGGATTTTGTCTTTTGATATTTAGACTAATCTCATTTTGATGACATTCATTAAAATACAAAGATTTTCCCAGGATATCTCATGGAAAAATTGTTTCCATCTATTAGAGAGAGGAGAAATTCAAACCGGGCAACAGTGCTGGGTACAGCCTCCAAACAATATTTCATTATTCTCCTTTAATATATTAAAGAGGAACTAAGACTTAATCAAGACAAATGTTAAAGGACAATTTACAGCAGGAGAAAGACTTTGTGATTATAGTACCTGTCTGCAGGTAGAAAATATAATTGTATCCTTTGGAAACCTAACACAGTTTAGCTATTGTCATATTTAAAATTTGTTCTTAATAGGAAAAAAGTAAGTTTATGCATGTGTATTAATGAACCACATAGTAGGAAAACAAAATTAACTTGAATAATGTTGCACATTATCAGTGTAAATTTTTTTGTTAGTTTTGTAAATTTTGAAAGAATGCACAAAATACACATATGATTTGTTTAATTAGTTCTGTAGTTGCTTGATTTAACAGATGATTAAGGGCATTGAACACCTCTCTTACAAGAAAAAACTGAGAGAAATGGGTTTGTTCAGCTGGAAAAAAAAGAAGGCTTTGGGGTTACCTAATTGTAGCCTTCTGGTAGAGAAGAGAGCCTATGAGGAAGACAGAGACTTTTCACTAGAGCATGTAGTGACAGGACAGCAAGGGGTGGATTCATACTAAAAGAGAGTAGGTCTGGATTAGACATTAGGAAGAAGTTCTTTGCTGCGGGAGTGGTGAGGATCTGGGAACATTACTTAGGGAAGCTGTGGATGCCCCATCCCTGGAAGTGTTCAAGGCCAGATTGGATGGGGATCTGAGCAAGCTGATCTGGCACAAGGTGTCCCTGCCCATGGCAGGAATTTGGAACTACATGGTCATTAAGATCTCTTCCGACTCAAACCATTCTATGATGGTTCACACAGAAAGTTATTTTTTTCCTGTGATCCCACTAAGATGTAATTCTTTCAAAACACCAAACTTTGTGTTTAAACTCCAGTGTTTGAAAATGCTAAATTAAAATGGACTGCACAGCTTGAATTTATGCCTCTTTCCCATAAGCACTCTGAGATTCTTTACCTATAAAACACATTTCTTTCTTGTTTTTAGAGGTGTATTTCCTCATTGAAGGAAAGGATAGCAATTCCAATTAGCAATCAGTAGACCACTCTTTGGTTATTTGTTCATGTTGTTGGCTTTGGTTTTTTATTGTTTATACCCCATCTGAATGATCAGAATTTTAGCTGAAGAAAATTACCAATTAAATTCAAATCTACCATAAGAGACACATGGTTTCATTCAGAAACTATTTAGTTTACTAATTTTAATTTCCTCGTCATGCTGTACATCTCTTTTAACCATAGTGTTTTAGAATGCTTCCAGTTAAGACCAAAGAGACTGGATGCCTGTCTTTCAGCTTGATCTCAGGTCTCTCACTAAACCCTTTCAGTTTCTTTTACCTCTTGTTACCGAACAGAAATCTCTTAGCAAATTCCTTCTGAACAATGTAGCTCTTGAGGAAAATCTTACCATTCTCTTTTAAAGAAAGAGAGAAAAAATATACCACATTAATAACTCTACTTGGTGTTCATACTGGAGAGAGACACAGCTTCAGACAACGAGACACAACATTTAACTATAAAAAAAAAAGTAAACCCAAAAAACCCAAAATAACTCACAGCAAGGACTTAAATTGTATAGTAACTGCTCGCTCTTTCTCTTAATATTTTGAGTAACTGGTCAGAATCACAAAAAAAGTAGTTATATATAAACATATCCCCTTTTTGTGTCCATGTACAGAATTCCCTAGGAATGGTAATTACAGATCCAATTGCTGATAGTTCAAAAAGACAATAGGAAAAATATCCTAGTTCAAAGACACTACTTTTGATTTTGTGTACATGTGTATTTATTTATCTTTAAAGGTTATTTGTATTCAATAGCTCCCTACCTGTTGAGAATGGGAGACAAAGGCTGAATAAATTCCATATAATAACAAAAGATTAATTTCATGCTGTCTAACTAAAATTTATAAATTCTGCCCTTCTCTGTAAGTGAACAATTTAAAATCTGTGCCTGTGGCTTACAATTGCCAACACTTCACCAAATGTATCTCTTGATGCCTGCCTTGCTTGCAGTAATTAATGATGACTCACAACTTGCCACACTAAAATGAGAGTCTTTGTTCATAGCTTATCTCCCTCTTCCTTCTTCCATCTTATTCAGAACATGCTATTTAGGACTACCAAAGGGCTTGATCAGGAAACAAATTTACAAGACTCTCAGTTCTGCAAAAAATACAGCATTTTCACTGATAACATTACAAAACATTACAAAACAATATATAGTAACTACTGCACGGTCATACCTTCAGGCTTTTAAATATAAAACCAGAAATTAGAAGATAACTACCTTAACTCACCTTTAGGTGAGTTTTGCCCTTAGACATTAATGTGTTCGATACAAATCACAGGTTTGATTTTCCAGACTTTTTCCAACCATTCTGGCTACTGCCTCTCAGGTAAAAGAACACTGGACTGTCATGGAAGAGTAACAGCAAACCCTGCCACGACCTGGTCATGGTGAGTACCAAAAAATGACCCCATGAAATGAAGGCTTTGCCAAGTGCCAGCCTGATTACAATAACAGAGCTAAGTCATTTTGCTGGAAGCCTTTTAAAAGAATGAAGGGAAAAGCGATTATCAGCCAGCAGAAAGTGAAGAGACACTAGGAAAAGCAAGATAAAGCATTGTTGCAATTTTTCTAAATTGAATAGGTAAAGGAGAAACTCTGTTCTACACATGGCATGCCAGGATACAGCTTTTTCTACACTTTGGTTGGGTTTTGTGATGCAGAAATACATGTTCAGCAACTCCCTACGCATCCTGTTTTCCCCAGAGTTTCCTGTGACTTGTACAACTGAGTCTATGTCTACATCAGTCCCATAGAAGCACAACAACAGCATCTCCTGATAAGAACTGGTCTTGAGAGCAAAACTGCTGTTGCTGTGGCATTGTCATCCATGTTATAAACACCTCAGGGGCTTTGCTGTACATTCACTCTAGCTTGGCCCCTTTGACTGAATCCCCTGGTCACTGACATGCATTATGCATGCTCTTGGGCTGTGCCTTTTTTCACACTGGGGGATCCTAGTCTTCTAAAACTGCTGCACAACATAACCTAAAGTGTTCTGAGTGAAGACATTGGAGAGACTCACTCAAAACCCACCTTCCTTAATTAAACTAAAATACCCTTTGAGGATGGGTCTTCAGTTTGCTTCAGATGATGTGTTTCTGAGGATATGAGACAAGCTAACCCTTCTGTCTTTCTGTGTATATATTGTGATTATAACTAAAAGTCACGTACAATGTGTGAGACAGAGGGAGGTAAAAGTCCTTATATCCTCCCCATTCTACATTCCTTCACAGGAAAAATCACTATTAGCTGTTAAAACAGTTAGTTGTACAAACCTAAACAAATACTCTTATATGGATAGTCTGGAATAACTTTTACTTGCATAAAGCAGAATGTGTCATTACTGAAGAGAAGAATGATGCATTTTCTTTCTAGTTCCTTTTAGTTAAAAATAAAGAACAAAAAAAAAAAATCCAGACGGAAGTAACAGAAAGAATGTTTAAATATCATAAACATATTAGCTGGTATCCTGCAAGGCAGACAGTATTTTCCATGACATTCACAGACAGCAATATCCCAAAGTAGCTTGCATCAAGTGGCTGAGTGGGAGGCAGCGCGGTAATGCTATAAACATGTGCCTGTGCTCTCACTGCAGGGTTGTCCTCCTCACAATACAGGACCAATTTCTCTGAACCCTCACTGTCCTCACACAAATAATCACCATCAGGAAACTCAGCTTTCCAACTCAGCCAAGAGAAGTAGAAATATCTGTTTATCCTTGGTGAACTAAGGTGTTGTGGGCCCTAGGAGAAACAAGTAAGGAAGCAAGAGCAGCAAGAGGGATTACCAGTCTGAGTGATCATTGCAGGGAAATATGTTTTCAGTTCCAGGTTCACTTGTTTCTTTATTCTGTGACTGAAATGGAAATGCCTCATCTACTTTAGTGGGTAAGGAAATTTTTTATTGTTGCTGCATAATGATTGACATACATTTTTTTTTTCCAAGGTGCTAGGAAGCCCTTTCAGCCAAACAGAAAGAGGAAAAAATAATAAGTGCTGAACACTGAAAACAAGGACAATACTTATTTGATTGAGTAGAGTAATTCCATACTTTAAATTAAGTTTTTCCATTCAATTCAGGCTTCAATGCAGGTACAGAAAGCAATGCCTGCCCTACTTCTAAGCATAGCTCTTTTTGGTTTCGTATCTGAAGGAAAATCCCTACAGACTGTGTGACTGTAACATTATGATCATTAAATTCAAAATTCTATGGAGATAAAAATACTAGAGTAGTCTGGCCAAAATAGTCGCCAAAGTACGCAAGTAGAAAGTCTGAGTTTCAAATGAGGAAAATGGAATAGAGTACTGTGAAATAAAGTCTGAACTTTTGTCCCCAGTTCATCATAACAGAAAATAAATATGGGAAATGGATGGAAATTCTAGTCTTTATCTTTGAGGAGAAGAAAAGAGCTTCTTAGACAGCACACATTACTCTGTGGAGATGCAATTTCCTGAGTAAAACTCCTGAGTTTTAAAGCTTGATGCTAATAACTTATAAGGGCTTTTACATACCCAGTGAGTTACCCTTTACAAAGAAGACTGAAACCAAAAGTAGGTCTGTTTTTTGTAGATGACCACAGAAAAGCAAAGATGCCTATGCCATGTGCTGTTTCAGAGGCAAATGCAATTAGAGAATGCTGCCAGCAACAGAAGACATTCAATACGGAGACAAGTTCTTTTAACATGCTAGCAAGGAGAGTTTGAGATTCTTCACAGCCGTAACAAGAACTCTCTTTTTATCTTCATCCCCGCTGAAGACTGTTCTAGGGCAGAGGAAAGCACCCAGGCTAGGAAACCCTGTCTGCAACCTGCCCATCCCGCTCCATCTCTATTAAAAAACCTGCAGTCTGCTAATCTTAGGGAGTCAGCTGCAAACACAGAGTCAGAGGTCAACAGATCAAAGGAGCAGCTCAAAATGCTTTAGGTAAACTCAGGTGAAATAGAGAGGCCTTAAGATTTTTTTTGAGTGAATACAATGTGATGAAATGATGCAATGAAGTAATTCAATTACAAGCTACTGTAAGGCACTGAAGTTAATGATGGGTAGAGTAATAGGATTTTAGGAGAAAACAATTTTAATTTAGGGTAGAGATTGCATATTTCAAACCCAAGTTGATTTCTGAATGAAGATGTCATATATTACCTCTTAGATTAAAAATTAGGGAAAAAATTACTATGACTGTCTTCTTGCTTGTAAAAAAATGTAGTTTTTTCATTCTTATATTCAGTCACTGATGCTGACATGTTTAGGTAAATATAAAGACTATTGTTACCTTTTTTTGCAGCTTTAGGGTATATTTATTTAAGCTACCCAGGGAATATAATAATTTGTCAAGACTTCATTTTCTTCCTGGTTTCACCACCACTGGCGTATGTAACATGAAATCTGAGGAAGTCTTTCAACTTGGCTATAGCTTCCACATCTAACTACTGAACAGTGATTTTGCCTTTTACTAAAAAAGAAATTACTTTGGAAATAGTCTACGTAGCAAGTAGTGGATTTGGCAATGGTTCTGTTTGTATCAGAATTCACTTCAAAATTTGAATCTCAATGTAAAATAATAAAAAAGAGATAAAGATTTGGAAAAAAAAAAGTGGTGGGCTCCAAGGAGAAACTGGTATATTTCCTACACTTTGATCAATTTCGTTATTTCTGTTGCCTATTTCAGCAACCTAAGTGTCACTGCTGTATTTATTGGTGGGAAATCCATTTCAATACAGCTGGCAAACAAGCAGCCTCCTGTAGCATCTCTGCATTCCAGCAGAAGTAACTCAGAGATACTCATAAGAAACTTAGTCTTCCTTTGTATGCATAGGGATGGGCATTCCAGAGACAGATGTCCACAATTTTTTTTAACATGCTTAGCTAAATCTCTTCACCATCCCAATTAAAGACTAGTTTCTGTGGTGTGGAAGATGTACATACAGTTTTTTGTGTGATAGCCAGGAGGTTTAGAGAGTTATCATTACCTGTGGTGCATCCTTGGGAATGAACTCATCAGGGCTGCTCAGCACTAAGGTGGAAGAAAGTAGAGCTAGTTTGATTAAGAAAGTTTTGATATTTCCTGCCATAATAAGAGAATAAAATGTAGTTGAAATCAAATTTCACCTAATTCTTCTAAATGGAAATAAGAAAATAGTTCACATTCTCCACTAATGGATAGACAAAGAGTTATTTATTCATTAAACACAAGGCAGAATGTATCAAGCGAAGTATTAAATCAAAAATATTGGTGGATTATATTAAGAAACTTCTTAGATCTTACTGTTACATAAGATATCAATATTTTTGATGACTGCACCAATTTTGCATATGAGAAATCAGTGTACAACTGGTGCTATTACCACATTATACCAGAATCTAGTAACTTTTTAGTCTTTTCCCTGGACTACCCATTACCACCATTCTATCCCAATTTAATGAAGCTCAGGACTCCTTTCAGCTTCCTTCAAATAAACTTCAAAGAATATTTTTGTCTGGACAGAGGGAGATGGCGTTGCTTTACAAACCCGCTCATTAAGTTGGCATCTTGGGAAGCTGGTGAGTGAGAGGACTACTGAGCTGAGTTTACATTTAAACAGTTTAGGTCTTTCTCTTCACTCCCATACTTTCCCATCTCCAATTTAATCTGAGTCTGTATCTGCTCTCAAGAGTCATCTCTGGATGATGGGTAAGGTTAGCTCACCAGCTTCCATCTCACCCATGAGACCACTTTGTTTCTATGGCTGCACTGCTGCTGACCTCGCTGAGACAAAATTAAGCTGCTTTGAGGATGTACGGGTGAAATGCTTCTGCAGCCTGGAAGCAGCTCATCAGAATGCAGGTTACCATAGGTGCTTGCTGTGCCTACAAATTGCTACTGATTGTTCAGCCTTCCATGAGGCAGCCTGGACAAAAATCACAAGACACAGCGACTGGGTCTGAGCTAAAACCGCTGACACATTTCTTCGAGTGCTTCAGGCAGCACTGGGTTGCACCCTAAAAGCCCAGCTCTGCAAAGGATGTGGCTGTGAGCCTGATTGCCTGCTTTAAACAGTGCTGCTGAAATAAGATAGACCATGAACAGGCTTAGAGATACATGTTTCTTAGATAACTTGCTGGAAATCATCACAATAAAATGTGCGGAAGTGCACACACTCATTAAAAAGAAATTTTCCATATGGGCTTCCATATGCATACATATCCATGTAATATATCTGAATTTATAAACTACAGCATCTGCAGAAGGGGGAAAAAATATTATTTACCTCTTGCTAATGCTTTTTTTTCCTCCCACCGCAGACCAAATGACAATAAATTACTGTATTTATTATTTTAGAGAGTGTGGAAATTGGAATGGTTATTCCATTGCAAACACTGGTGAGAGAAACTAACAAAAATTCTTCTGCAATCTATGTAGGCCAAAATATGTGTGTATTTGTGTTTCACCTTTTCACTGAAGCCCACACAAACCTCAAACTATTGATTAACCCAAGTACCTGCTCAAGTACTTGGATTTGGAAATATATTGGATATCATTTCCTCCAGTGTATTATTAATTTTCCAGGTAGTGCAACATCAGCAGAATCCAAAAGTCAGCTCAGATCTGGGACCTGTGAGCTGGCACTGCATCATATTGGTCTAAATACTGCCTCTTGGGCTTTCAGTTTCCAGTTCTCCCTGTAGGCTTCAAGACAAGACATTTATACCAAATTGAAAGAACATAAAATGATAAATGTATTAGGTAGGGTGTTTACTGTCTCAGATGTTAAGCTAAGCTTAGAAATACAGTGTACATACCTACTTATGTGCAGTCTTGTTACTGTTCTGTCAGAAATGTGCAGAAAATTCAAACTAATCTAAGCAAATGAAAAATATTTCTGCCAATTCGCAGTACAATTGAACCTTTTCAGCTTCATTTAACTTCTTCTATAAACCAAAAGCAATTTTTAAAGGAGATAAATTATTTTCACTGCATGGATGCCAAAGCTTCTCAGATAAAACAGGCAACATTTGCTGGAGACAAGTGTACAAAAAAGATGCTGTTTATTCTACCACAAAAATTATCAATTTAAACACCTTTTCACGGATTAAAATGGAAAATCTTTTATATATTTATGAGAAAAGATTGTGAGAGATATGTTTGTTATCAGGTTGATAAAATAATGCGACAGTTTCTAGAAACACTTCCTGAGTGTCAAAGGTCTATAAAAAATCGAGTAGTCATATGGAAAAATTGTCCCTTCTCTTACACACCATCAGTAGAGGGAAGGAAGACAGTGGAAAGTGTCATGTCCCAAATGGACTCTTTACCTGAGGATTTTCAGCAAGGAAGGACAGATGATTCACAGGAAGGGAGATGGGTGCATGGTGCATCCAGCACATCAGAACCAAAAAAACATGTAGGTTGTACATTATGGTGCATTATAATTCGAAAGGAGGAAGGATGGAAGTTCCTATTTCACTTGAAAACTGCAAGACTACATGCTGCTTTTTATTTTAATTGTTTTTTTATTTTAAAACCGTAAATTCAACTTTGATATTGCTATTTGTTACTTTTAGTTAAAAATTCTATTTTGATTCCAGTGAAAACGCCAGTTAACTAATTACTTTAAATGTAAGAAATATTATTGGTGTTTGTATGCGTATAAAAATCTGATTTATGCATTTAATTTTGCCATGTTATTAGCTACAGTAGTAATTTTGATGGTACTATAGTAGTGCAGATTGACCTCTAAAAAAAAAGCAATTTTGCATTCTTAGAAGCAGAGAAATCTCTCTAGCTCAAAAGCTTAAATTATCTTTGAGACTTAGATAGATGTATATTCTGGATCAGGAGAAGTGTAACTGCTAAAAGTAGTGTCATTGGCATAACTTTCCACATTAAAGCAAAGTCGATCATAGCTGAATTTTTTTCTATTGGTCAATTACAGGTTCTCAGACTTCATATGATGGTGATTACAAGAGTGAAGAGTGCTTCTGATCGGTGATTAGCACACATTACAATTCCTTTCAAACATTATATATAACACACTCATTCACTAAGTTGCTCAGTAAGGAAAAAAAGACATTTGCCTTTTCCTAATAAAACATGGCACAGTGAAAAGACTGTGAATTCTGGAAAATAAGGCAAAGAGTACTTTGAACCATGGATCATTTCCTTAGTGCAGTATTTTTTAAAGACTCTGATTTCTCATTTCCGTTGGCATAACCATAGTTTCTTACCTCATACTCAGATTACATCAAATCCTTTCAAAATGAGCCTAACAATGCTATTATTATTATTCAATGGAGGACAAATGTGATACTAAAAGAAAGTTACGGGAGTTGTTATTGTTGTTATTATTATTAATAATCATATCCTGCAATACACTCCAGGAGTCCTAGGAATTATTGAATCCTATTTTACACTCTAATATGGAGTCATACTCATGTCATGATTTCTCCTCCCACACATTTTCGGCTAAAGTGGCTCTCATATACAAAAGATACAAATGATTTTATTTTACTTAGGTCATTTACCATGTGCAAAGCCCTTCTCCTAGGATGGACACTACCAAAAAGCCCAGGACAAGCTGGGATCTGTATGGTTGGGAGCAGCCTTGCTGACCTGGGGGACAACAAGCTGAGCTTGAGGCAGCAGAGCACAGCTGCAGCAACAAAGGCAGACTGGATCCTGGGCTGCATCCACAGGGCATTAGCGGCAGAGATCCTCACTACTCAGTGCTGGTCAGGCCACACCTAACGCTCAGTTCAGGTTCCCCACATTTCAAGGAAGATACAGACAAACTGGAGAAGGTACAGAGGAAGGCTATGAAGGGCTGGAGTACCTGGTCCATAAGAAAAGGCTTGAAGGAGTGATGTCTTTCATCCCTGAAGAAGGGAGTGGGGACCTCAGAGTACTTAAAGTATTCCAGCACTTAAAGGATGACTACAAAAAGGACAGAGGCTTTCCCTCCAGAAGGAGCTGCATGGAGAAGACAAGGAGCAACAGGCACAAATTGCACTGAGAGAGGTTTCCTCTTGATGTAAGAAAATTTTTCTGCAGTGACACAATGATTTTTGAAACAACCTCCCCAGGGATTTAGTAGAGCTCCACTGGAGGTTTCAAGATGCAGAAGGACTAGGTTATAGATAATCTCATCTAGGCTCTCTTTCCCATGGAAGATCCGTGGACCAGATGATCTTCTGCGGTCACTTCCAGCCAGGGCTGTTTTAGGAATCTGTAAGACATTTCTTTCCTGAAGGTCTTAGAGTAACTGTAGTGCATAATAAGGGGCTGAATCAAAACCACAGAGAGATTGGAGTTGGGAGGCACCTCTGAAGGTTATCTGTGCCAGACTGGTATTGAAGGCAGGGCTAAAGCCACGTTTTCAGAACTTTTTACGGGTAAGGTTTGAAAATCTCAAAAAAGCAACTTCCATTGCCTCGCAATGTTAAACTAGAGCACTCCATTGTTTTTCCCCTTATGACTAATGGGGATTTCTTTTGCTGTAGCTTGTGACCACTGCCTCATCCTTCCAATGTGTATCTCTGAGAAGACACTGGCTTCATCTTCTTGACAACTCCTGTCTAGATGCACAAAGACAGTAAGTAATATTCCCTGACACTACTTTAGGACGAAGAAACCCAGCTCCTGTGGCTTCTATTTGTTAGAGACATACACCATGCCCCTAAACATTCTGGTGCATGTGTGTTGGACTCTCTTGTTTGTTGATATTCTGCTTCTGCTGAGGAGGGGACATCAATAATAGGATGTACATAAAGCATCACCACAGTGTCAGGATAATCACTTGCCTCAAACTGCTGCTTATGCTGGAGCCAGGGCTTTCTGGCTTGAATAGCTGCAGTCATAATCGTATTTGGGCCTCCCAGCAGGGCTGAAAACATCTGATTTAGAGCTAGTTTAGAGTGTTTTCAAGAGTAGAAGTCACAGAGCATACATTTAGCCCAAGTTTCAAGCAACAACAGCTTGAAGGCAATATCACTTCCTTGGTAAAAATGTGTGGAGAAAGGCAGCACAAGTGATCTGGATGATGGACAGCCTCTTGAGAAAACACCACACTGTGTGGTAATCAACGTTGAGAGTGCTGAGGGCTGTTGTAGCAGGATGCTGGGCTATGTCAGATAGCTCCTGTTTCCTGTCTTGACAAGCTCATTCAATCCACCTCCTTGCACCATGGCAAGCTCAGCCACCCTCGACTCCATCACACTTGGCTAGTGTTTGTCTCACCCACAGTCAAAAGCCTCCCACCTGGCAGGTTCTCCAGGCAGCTAAGTCCTTGCTGCCCTACCCTTACAGTTAGAAACAAATTCCTGATATCTAGCTTGATACTGAGCTGTCATTTTAGGCTTCCAGAATAGGATAACAGACAGACATCTGCAAAGATGTGATTTAGGAGCAGCTGGTCCTGCCTTAGACCAACTTACACATACTGAGCTACATCTTGGGGGCCTTTCCAGCCCCATGTGCCATGCTTTCTCTGGTTATCTTGCTGCTTTCAGGAAAATTATCTGACAGCTAAATCATCTGAAAGTTGTCTTTCAACACGAGGCTGGAGGGACTACTAAAAAATGACAGTGAGGATAATGCCATACTGATGCAACTAAGGTTAAAAACATATTATAACAGCGACCTTCTTCAAATTTGATTTTATACCCCCCAGGATATTTCACCAGTTCTAGTGTGGATGATCTACTCTTTAAAAAAAAATATAGTTTGAAGTTATATAGCAATTTATGCATAGAAAAAACAACTTTAACAAGCCAACTTTTTTTTTAAATCTAAAACAACTCTACAGTTAACCCAGAAAAAGTGCATTAGTCATAAAAGCATTTTGGAGGAAAGAGTGTAGTGGTGTCCCTAGTCTAACAGAGAAAATCTAATTTCAATATTTTTGGAGCTTTATTGCTGTCTGTGGACAAAGTTCACGAAATTGGATTTATCTCCGCCTAAACTCCTGCTAGATCATATGGAGTGTAGCTAGAAGTTAAATTCCTGCTGAGTTTTGAACTAAACTCAGAGAAACTCACAGAGCACTCAGTTAGAAAGATTTTAAATCAAATAATATATTCTTCTTTCTCTTAGTTCCCTAGTAGAAACTTAAGATGTTTCTTTTCCTTCACAAAATCAGTATTACATACACACTAATATCCCTGTTTGGTTTCTCAGGGGGTAATGGATGTTAAAACAGACTGCAGAAACAGATCCTTCTATTTTTACACTATATACAAACCATCTAGGAGATGAAGGTGGTGAATGACCAGTGAGTTTGAATGCTGTGATCTTTTCTGATTTTCAGTGGCCACATGCCACCAGACACACAGAGACACCAAAGAACTGCGAGTGAGGCTGAATGAGATGAAATCCTCTGAGGATCTGAAATTTAGGACTTTATACAGATCTCAGTGCCACATTAGCAGAATTCTAATATTTCCTTTGTTGTCACCATTCTTTCCTTCAGTTGCTTAAATAAATAGGTGAAACCTTGTGAGTAGAAACTGTCTGCTCATCCATATTCATGTATATTTGGAAGGCAATGATCCTTATGTAGGAGGAAACAGTAGTTGGAGGTGGCAATTCACCTGCCCTGTGGTAAAATAATCCCAGTGCCTAAAAATCCCACTGAGCACACTACCAAGACTGTCTGGAGGTACAATGGCCAAGTGGAGCCATCACTCTGCTCAGGGACACGACGCGGGTCAAAAGGCCTTCAAATAAAACAAAGGATCATGTCTCCTATGATGTAGGTCTAGAGGCATTTGTTGCTCAAATTCTTTTCCAAATAATGTCGTAGTGCAGCAATGAACATGGAGGTGGAGGCACCAGTGTACTACTTTTTGAATGGCAATTTCAATTTCACAGTCTTAATTGCTACTTATGAGGCCCTGGGTATCTCAGTCACCTTAGAAAGCTAATGGTTAGTACAATTTAAATTAATTAAGCAACATTAAACATTCATAGCCAGGATTTTTAATATTGTAGTCTTAAAACAGGAATTGTACTAGCAGATTTTTTTTTAACTGCTAAAAAGAAGTCAGTGAAGGATGCAAGACCTTGATAATGACTCTCTTACTCAGCTACCAGATTGTTCATACTGCAGTCTGTCAGAGCAGATTGCCAGTGCCAACCAGATATTGAAAGTTCTATTTGATTTATAGATTTCTTCTAGGTAGCAAGAAAGCCAGTGTGCTTTCTGTGCTTCAGCGTGCAGATAGAGCAGAAAGTAAGAGGATCACAACACAAGCCTTTAAATCTATAATTTTGAAATCTTTCTCTGTCTAAGAATTGCATAACAAGAAGTTGATATTTCAGAACCAGTATATGACATCCTAATAACAAGTTGGCAAGTAAAAAAGTAATTTTCTGTCATTTAAATGCAATACCTAAAGCAGAAATAGATTTTTCTAAACCAAGTAACTTTGAAGGCTACATGTTTAAGTGAGTAATGAACTACTTAATTCTGAGGGCAGAGGTTCTTTTAAGAAAATTACAATAGTTTGCATGTAAATTATCTTGAAGCAGATAATCTTGATGTTCTTTACAATTACTAAGTAAACTGTAAATACCTTATCAGGACAGTTAAATTATAATTAGATCCATTTAAAAATATGTAAATTACAGGACAAGGAAGGTTAGCTTGATTTCCTGTTTATGCTCAAGGGCAAAAGTTGAAACAGTAGATGAAGGATTGATCAGATAAGTGGAAGGAAACGTATTAAATACTTGAAATTTAAGAAAATTTATGTGAATACTGGATCCAAAGTCCACCTACTCCTGTAAGAACACAAATTTTTAACAGCCCCTTGTCACGGAGTTTTGCTTTTCCACTTCTGCTGAAGCGTGATTTAACTTGAACATTCTCAATGGTCTTTTCTTCAGCTTTTCTTCATCCAAATCTCTAGCCCACTCTTGTTTTCCACTGATCAGACAAGTAGAGTACTGGATACACATCTGTTGATGGCTTAAGGATTTTTGCTGGTGCACCCACTCCTGTGTAAGTATTCTAGTTATTTGAGTCTTGCTTAAAAAGAAATTTCAGAACTTCACAATTTCGAAAAAAACCCACATACATTCCATTGGAAGGAGGCAGAAGAACATTTAATCAATTATTAGAAGAAGAAGCAACATAAGTTGTTGGAGGAAGCACAGAAAATCAGGAATTCTGGAAAAGGGAAGAACTTCAAGTTGCAAAGATGTGAAATGGGGAGAATCAAGTAATACTAGGGGAAAAAAATGGAGACAAGCAAAGGGAATTGAGAATGATGCAAAACCAGAAAATTAAAAGGCTGAAAAGAACTTTTCTTCCCCAAATAAACAATGATTTAGAAATAGAGTTACAAAGAAATAATAAAGGCATAAAGGAAAACTGAACAAAGAAAAGAATGACTGGGAAAGAGAACGGAGGCAGCACAATAGAAAGAGAATGAGATATGGATTGAATAGAGATAGGAGGGAGCAAGAGCAATGGAAAAAGCCCACATTCTGTGTTTAGATAGTGATATATATTTTTAGTACAAGTTTAATCTTTTGTGGCAGCCATAATTATGCAAAATAGCAAGCTGCATCCTAAAAATCTAGTAACAGCAGGAGTAGTGGTTTACAGTCTTTCTGTGAACACATACCATGTGTCAGAAATTATGACATTTTTCACCATGATAGCTGTCATCATCAGTCTGTTCAGAAATTCAGTGATTAAGATTCAGCCAAAAATGGTGTAATTTTTACAGCACTTACGTTGGCAATGTTCTAGTTCTGACATGATGATTTTTAAATAAGTGTCTGACACTTGATGATATCCTGAAATCAATAAGCTGAGACATAAGCCAGGAGGTATAAAAAGAATAGGTTTGTTCTGTAGTGGGTTGCAATCACTGCTATATCCTCTCAAACAATTCTTTATGCATCACGCCATCTCTCTTAGCAGGAGAATAAGGTGTAAATTAAAACTGGAACCCTAAAAGGCTTTGAAGTCTAAAATAGCAGGATTAAAACCAGCTGTACTTGTTGTAGGAGAAGCCTGACTAAGAGAAAACCATTGATTCTCTAATGCTGTTGCAGAATCTTTTTTCCAAAGTTTAGTGGTTTATTTGTTGTTACAGTAAGGAATTATCTCAGACTTCTCATTGGACATTACTTAAAACTTGATACATTGAACTAGTAACTCCAGAAGAAACAAAACAACACTTTACTGTCTCTAACCCCCATGACACATGCTGGTAATTAAATTGGCTGGGCTATTTCCCTCAGTAACAGAATTGAAAAGATCTTGAAAGTAGCAGTAGCTATTTACAGCTAGCAGACTCAATTTTAAGCAGGACAAACCCTAAGCCAAACACATCCCCAAAATCTGGATTAGAAACAAGCTGTATGGAAAATAAAATTTATATTTTAGCTACAGGAGCTGAGCAAAACCAAAGAAATACCATAGAAAAGTAGCATCTTTTTCTTCAAAAAGAGTATCTTGATTCTAGTATTGTGTTGATTATTGTAATCATGTATCATGTTGGCTTGATCAAATAGTTACTGGTGTGTAGATGATTCAACATCCAGATGTAGAACAAATCTTTTGTGCCAAAAAATAACCACTATTCAGTAGTGATATCAAAATATGCATGGTTTCTCTTAAGAAGGATTTAGATAAACATCTTCTAAAATTCAGCTAATATTATATTCAAACAAATTATGAAGACTTTCTCCCTCAAGAGGAATAAATAACATAGTAATCTATTTGGAAAGCATCCATTTCTTTTTAATTCTCTGCAGATGAATATAAAATATTCTGGTTTGTCGAGATGTGCTAGACATTTCCCAAATATTTAAGTAAAAGGGCTTCATTCGTGATTGGTTACGTCAGGCACACGAGAATTACTAAAATGGTAACACTATAGATTTTTTTGTCTGCACTAAGCTTCTCAATCCACTCTTCAAACATTTGAATGGTGCGATTAGCATCTTCATTTGGCAAGGGAAAATGTTAAAATTCAGATGGAACTCATCTAATTTTAAGCATTATGGAAATTAATATGCAGCTTCCTATAGAATTGAGTTAATCAAGCTCTCATTATTGTGATATCTGCATATATTTAATTATAGCTAGTTCCACTGCACAATTCATTGAGAAGTTTGTAAGGGTATGCATAGCTTGGCCATTATTTTAACCAATTAACTTTCCTCTGAACACTGTAGGTCCTTTTTTTTGTACAGGGCTCTAAAATCAGGATTCAGTTTGCCAGCTGAAACAAAGGTTCCTTTCAAAACAAGTAGAAGTATCCAGAATTCTCAAATAAAAATATTCTTTACATTGATAATTAATTTTGTGGTTATTTTTCTAGCCCACTATCAAACTGCTTTCTTATTGCTGCCACCCTATTATCAGGTTCTTTGTCCCAAGTTTGGATGTGTGCTCTGTTGTGGGTGAGGTCTTTTCCCACATGGCAAGCTTGACAGCTGCTGTTTTGTGGAAAGTTTACTCATATGAAATTACCACTAGTAATGTGCTGTGGTTCTGCTGCAGACTCAGTGGATGGAAACGAAGGCAGAGTGCTTCTCAAAATAAGCAGAAAGCTGGAATCATTGCTTGTGCAGCAGTTTCCACTGAAAAATGAAAAAGATGTTTGCAATCCAGCGGCGTGGTTGTGGTCTATGACCTGTAGAGCCTCAGGACAGCTGGCCAGGTCTTGCTCTCAGGGAGGCAAAGAGCTGGGCTTCCCTCTGGTGCAAACAGAGGTTTAGGATTGGTAGCTCTTTTTCTCCTAAGGTTAACATGTTAAAGAAGATCACCTGTTCTGAAAGTTAAAAGTCACACTCATAAATGCTAAAACCAGGTTTAGATAGGACTTTTCTCCTCACATGTTTTCATAAGATTTTTTTTTTCCCCTGCCTTTTTTGTGAGGGGGTTTTTCAGGGGTTTGGGAGTCTTGTGGGGAGGGGGGAGGGGCAGGGATGGAGGGGAGGAGGCAGAATTACAGAGGTCCAACAGCTCAAAAAAACAGCAGACAAATATAACAGCAGATAAAAAAAGAAAACTGTATCATTAGCCTGTGGAAGGGAATGAGTGAGCGTGCTTTTTGCATGCTCCCTTCAAAGACAAACATACGGAAGCAGAGAGATTCAGGTCATAAAAATAATTTTGAACTTCTGCCTTAAGGCAGGGCTGCTGGCAGGGAACAGAAGCAGAAACATGCCTTTCCTGCTCTTTGAACAACTCCCATGTCACTTTGATGGCCCAATAGAAGATTAAGTTAAACATGGATGGTCTCATGACTCCAGAAGAGCTTATGGTGCTGTTTGAGACAGATCTCTGGAAAAGAAAAATGTCTGTTTCACTGAGGAATGTGTGAATTCCTCTTCATCTATGCCACATAAATCTGGAATTGAAGATGACGAAAAGTACACAATGTAGAGCCTGCATCACTGCTGACATTAAAGCAAGCAGCCGAACTGTTGAAAAAATAACAACCCTAAATTTAAAATTCAGCTGTCATATTGATGAATTACATTAATTTATGTGCATACATATCCCAAGAAACAACAGCAAAATCAGAAAAGAACAAAACAGAACAGTGATTATATAGGACCTCAGAGTATGCTGAGAACTATCTACCATAGACATTGACTTTATTTATCCAAGAAATTGATGCAAGTTTCCTAATATTTCAGATCCTCTGTGTCAGATACTTAATACAGGAATAGTTTCTTAAGGTGCAATGAGCCAATGAAACTCTGAGAATAAAGGAAAGGAAGAGACCTGTACACTTTCTGGACACATAGCACAGAACTCAGCTGTATCATAGATGTAATGAAATTCATGGACAGATAAAAAATGCAACTGTGATAAAGGGCACAGTACATATGCCCCAAAACACGTTATAACTTCTTTTTGCTTTGCTATCCAGAAGTTGTTGTGAAGGACAACTGCCTTGAATAGGCTGACTAATAAATAGTATATCCAATGCACATGTCAGTTTTGGATGTTAAGATACTGGACACCCATTTCAAATGCTGTAGTATCAGGTACCTGATATTTTGCAGCTGAGTATTTATCTGAACATTTCAGTGGAAGAATTTGAGTTTTTTACATTCATTTAATCATAAATAATTTTAGGTCCTTTCTGCAGAAAAATTATTGTTTCAGTTATTACTGAGGGATTTCCAAAAATAGTATAATTGTAGCTGAAAGCTTCCTTTTTGACCTTCCTAAGGGAGATAAATTCCTCACATTTTCCTGCATACAGGACAGAAATCCCAACACATTTCACTTACAGAGTGTCTTCCATTCCTTTCTTTCTTCTGTTATGCAAAGCTAGTTAGTTGCATGGACAAGAGGAGTAAGCTTGATCAGTTGATCTTACAAAAAACCCTTGAGATACAACAATTCCCTTCCCCAGTGATGCTGTTACCTCCTCAGAGTTCAACAGATTACTTGGAAACAGGTATTGGGACCACTGCCTGCTAACCCTGAACAGGCGCTACCTGTAAGGTACAAGAAATAGCCAACTTTTACTGTAAATCTCTGCATTGTTTCAGGTTTTCTAGCAGAAGTGTCCACACACAGGATGTCATGAAAAGATGTCTTACAGATCTCTGAGCAGACCAGGATTTTTCAATTTAGTTTAAGAAAAAAAAAAACAAAAACACAGTAAACCTCTACTTTTTACTGAAAACTTTTTCACTTGCTTAAACTTGGGTTACAATTGTTGGGATAAGACTACTGTGCTTTAGTGAAGGCAATACCTTCCAACACATCTCTGTCCACTTCACAAAGTGTTTCAACCATATTTTTATCTTGACAGAAATTAAGAGGGACTGCCTTATTATTTTTTCTTTGTATATTGCCAAAGGTTTATTGATAGTTGATGGGCCCTGTTTAAAAAAAGAAATCGACAAGATGAGGCATTTTGTAAAGACAGTTATTATTAAAGTCAGTTATTATTATTATTAAAGAAAAAGAAGAAGAAGAAGAAGAATGAATGAATGAATATGATAAGAATTTTGAAATATTGGTGAAATAATTTGAGGCAGGTTTTGATACTGTAGCTTTAGCTATGTTCAGTACTATGAGTTCTGCTATTTTCATCAACACTTCTTTGTGCTCTATCATACCAACAGAGGTTCTCATACTCAGTGGGTCCAAATTAGCATCTTGACATAGGTGAGAGCCCAGCTCCTAATCACATTAAGTCACAATAAATCATGTGCAATCATGTTAAATTCCTTTATCTTCAAGACAGTTTAGTTTGCAAGACCCAGCTGTAGAAGAATGGATCACAAAATCATGGCTAAAATGGAGCCACATCTTCCTTTCACCACCATAATTTTCCTGAAGGAAGGGTCTTCCAGAAATGACACTTTTTACTGTAGAGGATCCTCAGCTTGAATATAGATGAGTTGAATATAGGGCTTTAATAGCATTGTAGGAAAGTGAAAGCAGGCCACAGCAATAAGTACAGGGCACCTGCCTGCAGAGGATGAAAATTTCACCCTCAAGCATTTCTCCAAGCTACGAAACACTCACAGTAATTGTGGCACATTACAAAAGGTGATAGACAAAGACTATAGGAAACACACGCCAGCTTCAAAGAGAAGGGAAGGGAATAATTACAGACCCGTGAGACAGTCTGATGTTTGTCCAGTTCCTTTTCAGAGTGAAACCTTAATCGCAAAAAGTGCTGTTTTTGGAGCTTCTGAAGCACGGTGACTGCAAAGGCTTTAAGGCTGCAATAAGAAAAAGGAAACAGTGCCACCTAACTGTGGAAATTGTAGGTTTTTTTAACTCATTAAAGCTGAATGAACAGATATTTTATATTTTAAAGCTTGAAGGAAGGTAGTTCTTTGTGCAGAAATCCTGCCTGCAATTTAAATATTAGTAGTCCTTGCCTTTTTTAAATCATTACTGGGAAAATCTAGTTTTCAGGAATAAAAATCATCTTGACTGCACTGCATATGTTAAAAATCTGTGTTTTTTCATTTGAAGGCACCTAATTGGAGCAGGACTAATACTTAATTGAGGAGACCATATAGGATCAGACCATATAGGATCAGATCATGTGTGCTGAGGTTTCACTTTACATACAATAGTTGCTCCCCTTCAAACATAAAATATGTATGAATATGAATATACAGACATGTATATTTGCTTTTTCTGTATTTCTTTCTATCAGAAATTGTTTCCACAATTATCACTTTTTATTCTGTATTAGAAAAAGCAAAGCCTGCTGTGACTAATTACCACAGCAGTCCCTCAACTGAGAACAGAACGGGAGTTTTATGAAAATTTTCACCTTAATGACTGAATGTATTTTGCAGCGCCAGGTGAATTGATGCTTAGACAAGTATTGGCAGTGTAAATGCCTATCCAGATCTGAATTACATGTGTGTAGGCTCATAGCTCAGTTTCCAAAATCATCCTCACCACAAGTACCTGTGCAAAACCACAGAATTTCTGAAGCTGTTACAACTGTCCAAGTGCCTGCATGAAAAATGATGAAGAGGAAATACTTAAAAAAATTAGTCAGGATATGAGCCATAAAGTTCAGTGAACATCACAGATGCTAAACTGTTATCGTATAAACCTGTTTATTTGCAGTGAAAAGAATTTGTGTGCTTGTTTTGAAGTATCTATTATAAATTCAAATGCACATATTTTGAGTAAATGGTTTTCTAGTTGCAACAAAAAAAATTATTTAACATTGTGGGCCTTGGAGATTACACATGTATTTGTCCTGAAGACGAAAACCCATCATCTATTTCTTGGCATGTTATTCTGGTACATTCTTTGAATCTATTGCTTACCTTCTTACACTTACATTACTTCATATTACAAATCTCTCACAAAGAAATGGGTGAAAATGTGAAGCAAAATGTCCATCAGCCAAAGAGGAAATTTATTTTTTTTTAAGAACAAGAAAATAGTGTGCTCTCAGGCATGGGATTTTTAGCTACATCCTTTGATGTTTCCATTTTTAAAATCTCAGTGTTGCTTTGCATGATTTTGCCTAACAATGAGCTTTGCTGACTAACAGTGTTATAGATGAAAATCTCTTTACTTCAAAGACTAGAATCCATCTGACATTTTCAAATAACACTGAAGTATTCAGAAAACCAGTGTTGCATATTCCAACACAGTAAAAAGAATCACACTTGAATCTGATGCTAAACATGAGATATCATTCCCACATTTGACATTTGATATAGTCTTTCCATCATTACAGAAATATGCAACTATTTCCCATTGAACTTTTTAGCTTTTTTTATGTTTTTAGGAGAACAGCAGTAAAATATTTCAATAAGTGCTAATATAGCTATGTGATCCTTGTTGAAATATTCTTTTACTTTTCACTTCAGAAATGTGCTGGGAATAATGCAAACACAATTCTGGGGCTCGATCCCTAAAGGATTACATATATCTGAACATCTAGAAGAACCTTCAATTCATTTCTGCAATATGAATACCATTAATAGAAGCCTGCCTGTTTCAGGGCTGTGTACTTTGAGTATGAAATAGCCATACTTAAGAAAAGAGCAAATTGTGGCTGAGGAAACAGAATTCACAATGTATGCAATTGCCTGGGAAAGAGATCTTATTATCTCTCAGAAAAACTAAACTGAAAAGACAGCAAATATTGCTCTTTCATTAAGTTTCTTTCATTAAGTGTCAGGTGTTAGCTGCACTATTAATGTACACACAGAAAAGTCTTCCCTTGGATTGGAATTTAGTTTATTGTTTTCCATCTTCAGTTAATATGTTGGAAAAATGTGGCCAACCTCAGTTTATACTCAAGTAAGTGCCACTGGGCATTATTCAGCAGGTGGTTAGTAATTTTATTGGCTATCACTTCTTTTTCTTGCATTTTATTCCTTTACTCTCTCCTCTTTTCATTGCTATTACTATTATTTTAAATACTACTATTCTCATTAGTATAATTAAAATCATTAGTATTAGTACTATATTTTACTTTCTTTCCATTATTAAACTGCTCATTCCTGAGTTTTAATTTTTTTTCCTAGTTCTCCTCCCCATCCCACCTGGGTGGGAAGCGGGGGTGAGTGGCTGCATGGTGCTCAGTTGCTGGCTGGGGTTAAGGCATGACTGCCCTTTTCAGCACCCAACTTGATGCTTCAGCACACAACCTGCTCTGGTGGCATTCCAAAATCTTGCCTTCTGCCAGTCCATTATCACTTCCAAGATTCCTGGGTGACTAGGATTTCCTGTTAAAGCTTGTGTGATCATGTGACCCACTTACTTTGAGTACAGTGTGTGGAGGGGACCCTTTCAACATCCAGCCCAGCACCAGCAGCTGCAGTGCCAGGAGAAGCTGTGCTTCCTTGGCCCAACTCTTTGGTAAAGGAACATCTAATTTGACACGCCTTCAAAATCAGGATTTCCACCCCAGGCAGCAAGATCTTGCCACGATGGGTTTACCTCTGCACTGCCAGTTACCCTGATTCCATTTCTCTAGCCACCCTCACAGGCCATTCGTGATCATCTGTGAGCCAACAAAGAGGTAAACTATTGCTCATTTTTCTAATTCAGCATCTCATTCAGATTTTTGCTATTTCAAAAGTAAAATTAAATAAATAAGTATTCCATTTGTCTAATTCTAATGATAATTTTCTCATTAAGATAAAATGGAAAGAAAACATTACTATTTTATTCAATTTCTGTATTAGGTATTAGCTACACTATTAAGGGGCAGACAGAAAAGTCTTCCCTTGGGCTAATATTTATTTTATTGCTTCTCTTCTTTGGTGACTAAGTTGGAAAAATTCAGCAAAAAACAGTTTATGCTGAAGCGTAGCAAGTAGTGAAGCATGCAATATTTCAAGAAAATGTGATACAAGTGCTCAAATGTATCACATATCACACAAGGCTGTTAGAATATCACTCTGCTCTTCCATCTCGCTCCCACACTTGCAGTCCCCTATCGGAATAAATCATGCAAGGCTCCCTTTTCTTCATGCAGGAAAAAGTCCCTTCTTTATTCACATAACTTGTTTTTATACAGTTTTACAGACCTCGTGTGTGACTCTAATTGCTTAGTAGCTTTCTTGCTTTTTTTTTTTTTTGTTAGTAAAAGGTATTTTACTTGTCCATCAAATCTTTCTATTTTTAATTGTTTACATATTTTCTTCACTGATTCCCAGGGATAGATTAAATGTTTATGAATGTGCTAGTTGTTTTTCACTCAGGAATAGATTGTTATGTTAACAAATTGTTCATACCAGGATTGTGTTCACATGGGAATTTGTAAAGTACTAGCTTTGCTTAGAAAAACTGACCAGCCACTGATTTAACGGAGCAGGCCTGATTTTATGAGGCCTTTCTTTCATCATTTTTTTCACCTTACTGCAACAGTCTCCGACTTTCCCTACCTCTGCATGCACAGACACTCACACACACAGACATATTCAATTGCTGCATAACAAGAGCAATTACAAAAAACAGAAGGGATTACCACACTCCTGAAAAAGGATTTCTTAAAAATATTGCATATCTTTTATATACATATACACACAGGTGGGGTCACTCTTAACACTCTCCTTTTTGTCTCAAGTTCTTGATGTCTTTAGATTGGTCTCTTTCATCTTTCAAAAATCAAGTCTTTCTATATCTAGTGTTTGCATTGAGATACAGATCAGTCATCTCTCGTTTTTTCTTAAAATAGGCTTTCTAACTAGGAATAGCAATCTCCACAGATATTTCTACAGCTAAAATATAACAAATATATTTGCATCCTGTAAAGTTAAAATTTGAACACCCCTGGTCAAAGTTAATCGGTTAAGGAAAGGTTGCTTCAGGCTTTTGTACTTCCAAAAGCACTCACATATTTTCAGTCAGAAGCAGATCTGAGTTCGAACAAAGCAGTAAAGAAAGGAAGAGAAAAAAAAATCCACACAAGAGACACAGTACTTGTCATCATTGCAACCATTTGAACTGATTTAGCAGGAAGCTGAAATGATGGTTTTTATCTGTAGAGTCCTTGACATATCCTAAAATCTGTCCAAAAAACAAGTTGATACACTGGGCATGTATACTTATGATTTTTACCTTGACTAGCAGAACAGAAGATTTGTCATGCAGTGGAGAACAGGTGTGTTCTTTAATGAAAGATACTGACAGCCTAAAACAAGAAGAATTTTACTTTAATGTAATCAATTTCAGTACAATTACCCTGATAATTTGTTCTTGATGTTGTTGTTGTTATTTAAAATAAAAAATGTTTCTATTTGCTTTACATTATAAATAACACACAGAATCCCCTCTGTGTAAGATTTAGGCACATAGTTGCTGGTAGGCTAAAGCTTGGACATTGGGATTGTACAGTGAAGTTGTTTACACTATGTATTTTCTCCTGATAGCTCTAAAAAAGTTCCTGATGCATTACAAATGTTGCTGTTGGAAAGAGGAACAGTCTACTGATCAGATCCCAAGAGATTCATAGACCTTGCTATATTTTAATGGGAGTCAGTGGGATGCAGGTATCTTCCAAACACTTATTATCACTCAGGCTGTGTACCAAATTGAAGACAAGATACAACAAGAAATGCTGACTAACGCTGGGCAGAAAGGAAGATGAAAAGTAGAACAAAAGATTTCTCTGGAGGTAGCGAAAGAGATATGGGAAAATCTGTGTCAGTGTCTAGGACTGAAGCCTGCTATCTGTCCAGTGAAACGATCAGAAAGGCAGCTGAACTTTCTGTTAAAGGAAATGAAACCAGTGGGTGATATTTCAGATAGCCCGGCCAAGGGGGGAAAATCAAAGGTCCTCGTGCTCTATCTGTTCTTGCTTCCAAAATTGTCCTGTGGGTGGTAGGCAGCTGAAGGTGAGTTACAGCAGCCCAAAACTATTCTCACTCATTATTTAGAGCTCGAGAGCTGTGAAGCTGGGAGCTCAGCTGCATTATCTCTTCTCATCCTCCAACCACCTGCTATGATTTCAGCTTTGTTGGTCCCAAGAGTGGTGACTGACATTGAATACACACAGCCTGGCCTCAAGAGGAGCTGTAGGCTGAAATTGTGTCCCTTGTCAAAACAAGCCACCACTGAGATCAAGAGGCTGAATGTGGCACACAGGAGATATAAGGGTGGATAAAGAGTTGCTCAGAGCTATCCAAGCATTATTTCAGGGCCTGTGGAGAGGTCGTCTCATTCAAAAAACACTCAGGACAAGAATTCTTCTTGTCCTTGCTATCATAGAAATCATTAGGAATGTTAAGAATTATTCTCTTTCCTAAACTTTCTGTCCACTGCTTCCTTGTATTTCTACATTCTGTTAACGAAAGCTTGCCTTCCTGCTTTCCCTTCTATTTCATCAGGTGTTTTTGCAGTTCTGTATTTCCTGGACATCTGAATGGCAGCTGAAGTAACATGCATTTTCCCAAGTCTTTGTCACATCACCTCACATGGATGCTATTTCAGTATGAGATGGTGCCGATATTTATCTCATCTTTTTATGTAAAGATGAGCTCTCTAGAGCTGTAATTTTTCTGTCAGAACTACTGGGCTGCTTCCGTTTCTCTTGGATTTGTTTTTAATGCAGTGACCAAAATTCTGTACAGACTATTCATTTCAAAAATATGCCAATGATTTCTGTAATGGCACTGCCTTTACTGCTTTCTGTGCTTCTCTTTATGCAGCTCACTAATAGCTTAATAATACAGCCTAGTATTCTCTCCAGCAGATCTCTGAAGATACAAAGACATGCTGTTAGAAATTTTTATCAATTTTTGAAAACCCTTTTTCATTTAAACTAATCAAGTTCAAAATCGCTCCTCAGCATCCACTGAATTACACATGTTCAGAGCTTCCCTGGCCATTTAGTCAGGGTTCATTTATTAATTTGGTAGGACCAACTGGCAAAGAGCACAGCTCTCCTCGCTGGTCAATTATTTGTCTCGTGTCTCAGGAGGAGCCAGGAGTCTGAGGTTACAGCCTCACCACTAAGATACTTAAACCCTGAATAATTTGACATGCTGTCCTATAAAGCTGTTCAGTTTTTTTTTCTTTTGTTAGAAGTTCTTGCCTTAACTGCAGAGAATAACATGATTGGTAAACCAGGGAAAGACTAAATGCTATACTCTGATATTCAATATGCAAATATCCTGACAAATATATGCCCTAAAGTGTCATGAAGTATCAAAGTGTATATTAAAACTCATTTTCTTCTAGATAGAAAACAACATGCATTTTTAACAATTACTTGCATGAATACCATTTTATTGACTGTTTAGATTCATTAATAAAAGTGAGGTTCTTGGAGAATGCTTATGAATATGCTACCTACTCCTTCAGCATTTGTTGCAGAAGAATGTCTACAGCCACATTTCATAATGTCTAGGCCTTTTGGAAACTTCTCCATAAAACTCACAATATAAACAAGGAAGAAATGCTGATCCTTTGGAAGTTTTATCATGGACTTCAATTAATTCAGGATTCATTTCTTATGTGACTGCCATTTAAAAAACAGAAAGTCATTTCCTCAGGGAGATTCACTATGTGAAAACAAGAAAACAGTAAATCTCTCAATATGCTTTGTTTATGCTTATTGTTATAGGTTTGGATAGTTTGTACTATGGATAGAATCCAGCAGTTGCTCACAACGCCATAGTTGTTAGTTTATTAAAAAAGAATATGTAGTTACAGATCCATATCCCCAAAATTATATAGCAGGGCTAATTTGGTTAAAGAACAGTTAAACAGGTTAAAGAACTGCTGTCAACTACATGAATTCATATTTCAGAACCTCACTCAAATCAAAGCTAGTCTTGCTGTAGAGCTTGTCAGCCATCTCCACACTTACCTTAAGGTCCCTTTAAAATTCCTGGAACAGCGATGAACAATGTTCAAACAGCCACAGTACTACATACACCCTCACACTTCATTTTTGTGTCATCAGAGGAGACTTTGAATGTGAACAGATTTTTGTGAAGCAGCCATCTTTCATAGAATATTTAACTTCCCATTTCATTCAATGTCTCTGTGTTAACAGAAGCTTAAAGTATTAATGTTACTCTTCGAAGATGGCTTAGCTGTTATTCGTGACACTTTTCCTATAAGCTTTATAAAAAAAATTAGTACAGCTGCAGCTTGTTAATACATCTGGCACAAAACATGGATACTTGGAATTACTGGGCGTTTTGGCAGTAATAAAGTACCAGTAATACCCTATGACTGCTTTGGTAGCCTTTTGATTATCACCCCATGATACCTGTTAGCCCTTTTTTCTACTTAGCAGGTCAGCAGCTGGTGAAAATACTACAGACAATATTTTTCCAGAATGCAGCTGGCCATCAAGATGGGCTTTTTGAGCTAAAAGCTCCTAACACTTCTCTTTTGACCAAACAGAAATTTATGCTGCTTAAAGATTTGTAAAGAAAGAGAAGAGCAGGGAACTCTGTGGCTCATGCTTTTTCCAGAGGCAGTTATTTAGTGCTGGAAGGTGAAGAGTCAGCACTGGCCCAAATTTTGTGATACCATGGTAGTACAGATACCAGTGTACTCTTCTTACCACAGTGCAGCCTTCACAAAGTTTTATTTGAAGATACAGACGTTAGTCTGACTCTCCATGATTTAATGCAAGCTTGTTGGATACAGAATAGGATGTATTTTTGAGGTTCGCACACTGGACCCACGTACACTTTTCCATTTACTCTCATGTTTTCACATATGCCAGCAAAACTGACAGTACTTGAGCTAAATGCATGTCTTCCCCACATGTGCAGAAACACATGTAGCACACACAGCAGCTGTCATGTGCACCTGTGACTGAGAGCTCATGGGAACAGCCAGACAAACACTCAAGCATATGCTTGAAAAACAGTCTGCTTTTCTCCAGGTTTATTGTCCCTTTTTCCTGAGTTCCAAATAAAAAAACCTTTAGAAATTTCACTGCGACAGTAGAACCCCTTTATCTGTAGAACTGCTCCATTTAATCTTAAAGCTGTGATTGTGAGTGCCAGACTGTGTTCATTTTCTGGAGAAGTAAAAGATTTCTGCTTCCTTTGAAAGTATTTTCTTTCTCTTTTTTTGGTCTGTAAAATGAAATGCCATGTTACACTGTCAGATGAATGAATTCTGATTACTGTATTTATATCAAAGCTGTCTACAACTGCTTCTTCAGAGTTTAAACTGCAGATATTGTAACACTCTTCATAACCAATGGGACCCTTTGCAAGCATAATCTTTCCTTCACAGACCTGAGAGAACTGGAACAGGATCTCCCAAAATGCTTGAAATGTATGCAGTTTTAGTGGGTATTTTAGACAGGTATATCTTGGTCTTAATCTCACAATAACATTTGTAGGAAGGGGCCTTGGGAGGTCTCCTATTCAAAGCAGGATTGGCTGTGAGATCCGACAAAGTTGCCCAGGGTGTTGTCCATTTGGGCCATAAAAACCTCCAAGGACAAAGACTGCACAGCCTCCCTGGGGAGCCTGTACCCCTGCCTGACTCTCCTCAGGCTGAAAACTTTCCTTTAATCCAGTCTGAACCCCTCTAGTTCCCATTTATGCCTGTTGTTTCTCATCTGCCCACCACATGACCCTTTGATGAGTTTGCTTTTGTTTTCTGGGTCACCTGGTGTACACCAGGAGCTGCTTCTACTTTGGGTGCCCCCAAAATCTTCTTATCTCCTGGCTGCACCAGCCCCAGCCCCTCAAACTCCTGCTACAGGACAAGTGTTCCAGTTCCAACCATCCTGATGGCCTTCCATCCAGACTGTGATAGCTCAGCTCATATACAAGGACACAGGAGAGGAAAGTGTGAAAAGCTCTGCTGAAGTGGCAGTAAATTGCATCTGCTGCCCACCCCTCACCATCCAGAGTGTCACTGCATCATCAAGGGTAGTCAGGCTGCTCAGCTGACACCCACCCTCAGCAGAAGCATGAATTCTCCTCCTCATCATCTTCCTCTCCTTCTGATATCCCGATCTCATTCACAATCAGTGTTTCTGACAACTTCCAGGAAAGCTAAAATATTAGGAAGTTAGAAAATTTTATTCAACATTTTTGCTAGGGAAATTAATTAAATATAGCGCACTCTATGTGCAGATCTATTTAAATATTTTTCATTAAATGAAACATCTAAAACCAGAAATTCTCTAATGTAAGAGAGTATAATTCATACAGAATCAGTAGAGAAAGTTTTCATCTAAAATGAAAAATGTGTGAACCATACCTTACTTTAATAGTTCATTCCTGGTCTGAAAATCCACTCCCTATTTCAGCATATTAAAGCTTTATTTATTATGCTTATTGGGATTATGCTTCAGAAATAGTGGTTGAAGATGAAATATATTCTTAATTCTGTAGATCATTGATAGAGATATTACTCAAATGGATTAGAGAGTTTAAATAATTTATGAAAAATAATTTATACAAAATGATTGAGTTGAATAAATCGATTTTATTATGATATTTCCCAATAATAGTTATAAAAAAAAGCAATGCAATACATCTGAAGGTTAGTGACACTAGGAATTTCCACATATATTACATTGTCTTGCATTTCTGACCTCAGTTGTTTTTGATGTTATGTGCCATGTTGTGAACATCTAGATATAGTTTAGTAATTGGATACATTTTTTTGCCCACAGTATTTTCATCAGAAAGCTGAAAGTACAGAAAACCTTTTCATGTTATTCACAAAATTGCATTTTCCTAGAAAAGCAATATTTATAATAGTCCAACATTCAAATAGATAATCAGTTTACTGATTCATGCCTTCATAATTCTCCCTGCTTCTCTTGGCTATGTTCTTCTTTCCTCTTCTGCATTTTCACCACACATCATTGTCACCCCTTACACAGTCCAGTCACAACAAGGATAAATTTTTTAAGTTTTCAGAATTCTTAAAATTATTTTCCTGCATATGCTCTTTTGCTTCCCAATTGCTTTTCATGTCCTGATTTCTAATGAACATCACTGAGGCCACGAGCATGAAATCCAGCTTATCCACATCCAAAATGTCAAATAGTCAGTAAACCAAAGTTGCTTGCGAAGTATAATCTATTTTATAAGAGAAAAATAAGTACTTTGATAGGGAAAAAAATCCCATGAAGTTTGTAATAAAAAATACCTTCAAAGATTTGCCAAAAAAAAAAGGCTTCAAAAACAACATGGAAGAGGTTTCCAGCAGCAGCAATGATCTAATGTTACATTAAAGTATATAAATTAAGAAGTAATTTCAGAAATGACTACAACTGAAGTTTTCCCTTTCCCAACCTAAACAACAGGTTGATGCCAGGCTCTGACTCTAATCAGGTTGTATTCATGGTCAAGTGAACCAGCTGTGATGATTAGAGCGTATTTCTCAGTAAGTGAAGGTTCACATCTTCTTTGAGTAGACTCATCCATAGTTTCATATCATTATGAATAATCAAAATTCAGCTCTGCTTATGGTTGTAGCAGCTGCTGATCTGGGTGGCTATTTAGTATTCAAAGTTTAGCTGGAATCATAAAAAGAAGTAATCTATTAAATTAGAGAGACTAAATACCATTAGAATTATTAAATATTTGCAGTCTACATCATGTTTCTCTTAGGTAAATAACACGAGTCACAAATCTGATTTTATTGCAGGCTCTTCAATAAAATGTATCATATCTACTTAGAAACATTTAACTAGCATAATATCTTCTCATGTGTATCTTCAGTCCAAGTGTGTTTGAATAAATTACCTCAAATCAGCCTTAGATTTGCTGTCTATTTACAAAGAATGATCGCTGTTGACTAATGAGTGACTGTGTGGGTGCTATAAAAAATGGAAGTGCTTTATATTACCTGTCAAATATGGAAAACCTGAAAAAAAAGATAAATTTCCCATCACACACTTTGTGATAAAATGTTATCTGTGTCAAAAGGAGCTTCAGGTATCTCTTGTACTGAGGAGTCCAGAATTGAAGACAGTAGTCTGGATACAGCCTCACTAGGGCTGAGGAGAGGGCCAGGCTCACCTTCCTCAGTCATCATTACTTAGAAGCAAACATAAATTAATTATATATCTTAAATTCTCACATTTTACTAATACTGCTTTAGAAATTAAGACAGGTATTTCACCAAGCTCTTTACAATTCTAAAAATAGTTTTAATAGTTTAAAATAGTGCAAACTTTAGAATAAGATTAGATAATCAAAGAGATTAATTTCTTCTCAAGTCATATAATCCTATTTATGGATAGCCTGTAACTCAAGAAAAGTGACTGTGCAATGATGACAGTATAAAATCAAATAATTTAATTGTTTATAGGTGTCCTCCTATAACAAGGGTTTTTTGTTGATAGGAAGAAAATCTGGAAATCTGTTTTTCTTAGTATGGACTCCAAAATAAACTCAGCTACTTCCATTACAAATAAGATTTTTAATAGAGTTTCACGCTTAAAGTAGGATGTTTTAAAAAATGGAACTTTGAATGCTTGTGGGATGAGAAATGAAATTATAGAAAACAGTGATTGTGAGAAGTTCTGGGTAATGATCTCAGAATTACTCTAGTTACTTGATTCTGTCTCTATAATGAAGGGATGTTTTAGCTGTGTAAACAGGGATGGAGACACGAAAGTAAGGAATTTACTTACAAACTGCTCTGTTTACAGCCACTGATTGTGTTTCAGGATGACCATGGAAACTGGAGAAGTTTCAAAATATGCTGAAAGATGCAGGAATTGGAAAACAACATTTCTAGTAAGTACGTATGGACTTCAGTTCATTCAGATGCCCCAGAAGGCCACAAAGAACTTGACCACTCTGTTTAAGTACAGAAACAAATACAAGGTTTTTTTAAGGGTCTGATGAGCTGATGACAAGGCCCAGCTGCTTCTACTAGAAGCTACAGAAACTCATCTGGTGTATTAATCATCCAGTGTAAGCATGGAAAGTGGTGAATAGGCCATCACCAAAAATTCCTAGCATGAAACAGCACAGTTTTTAGAAATATTTTCAAGGTGCTTTTTGTGTGGGCACAGAAGCCTGAATGAGCACACATTTTCCAACCTCTGTGAAAGAACTGTGTCAGGCAAGAGCTGAGACAAACAGTAATCCTGGTCTTGAAATGTGGGGCTCTGAGTTCATACATTCCCCCAACTCCTTTGGAGCTCCTAACCTCCTCCTGGCATTGGTAGGTTTATGTTAAAACATGTATTATAACTAAACCTCAAGTTCCAAAGTTTCATTCAGCATCTTGAAAAAACTAAAGTGGAATTTTGTCCAACAGCATCACCTCTGTTTTGCTTGGGTTTTATATTAGCTTTTTCTTGAAGCATCAGATAAGCTAGCCACCCCTAAAGACAGGCTAAGGTGGATGGCCATTGGCCTGAGATAGCACAAAGAATTCTTACAACAACATTTGTCATTTCCTGCACTACTTGCCATCTGCTTTGATCTTATTACTTTAATTGAACATTTAATGTGTGAATAGCTAAGTAAACACTGTTGGCAGACAATACCCATTTTTGCTGCTGAAGTTCAAAATGTCTTAGTCAGTACTTCCTGTGTTTTGGCTGCTATTTCTTCTTCCTGCTGCTTTTGATCCTGTACAATGGAGAAAGGCTTTGAGGCTACTCTTAAACTCTGTTCCTATCGAGTAGCATTTTCCAGTCTTCTTAATTTCTTGCTCTGATTTACTGCAGTGATGGCACCCCCACTGACTCTGGGCTCTAACTCATTTTCTTTCCCCATGAGCATGTGACCGTGTAGATTCTATTTGTGAGAGTAATTCTGGAACATAGTTACCCTGTTACTGGCTAAGGGGTACCAGCTAGTGTGGCATTGTGATTTTATTTACCTTCACCGAAAAATGCGCTATATATATTTTCACTTTAAAGATCTGTACAGGCAATGCAAGCATATGTATTTTTGTGACAATTGTGCCTTTTCTAACTGTAGGATTCAGTGAAGTGGTTAAATTGCCAGATGTGCTTGTTATAGCAGTGTTTTCTTAGATTTTTTGCTCACCTTTATAATCTAGACCCTATTTCCCCTATTTCTTCATATAACTTGAGATACAAATCAGTATAACCTTTTAAAATAGTTGGAATTTCTTTTCTGACTCACTATTCAATGGTATTTAAATATTTATAACTCAAAGAAAATAACTCAATAAAATAAAAAAACTTACCTGCTTGTGTCATGCCATAGTTACAGAAATAGAAATTAAATATTGTTTGATTGTAGGAATAAAAGTATATTTTTAGTCCTCATGGCAATTTGTTACAGCTTTCTTCAGGAACCAAGAAACTAGAAGTAAATCTGGAATTAAATAGTTACTTATCAGAAGTCCTTGAACACAGAGGAAATCTGGAAATCTGTCAAAAAAAGACAGACATTGGGTGAGCTCTGATACACTCCACAATCTTCATTTTAAAGCTCATTTCAAATGCATAATCCCAGAGCTTCTGAGCTTTGCCACACAATTGCTGATGATTAGGCCCAGCAATGGACAGCTGTGACTGTTTAAAAGTGTATTTTATCCTCCTGTTTGTCGGTGGTTGTGCAGAGGGAAGAGGGAGCATCTGTTTTGAGGGGAGGGCTGCTGTGCCAGTGCAGTTCATGAAATGCAATTTCATTGCAGGAATATACTCCTGCATACTAAATAAGTCCTGTCCACAACACGTGACTATTCTGATCCCATGGCACTAAATTTTTGAATGTCATTGAGGGGACAAGGCTGTTATTCCTCACCAAAGGGTGCATGATTTCTTTTCCAGAAAACTGAGAGTTAGCTGAAGAGCAGCTTTTGAAAATATCTTCTGAGGATATTTTTCTGACGAGCATGTACTGCAGTGTCTTTGTGTCATCTAATTAGATATGTGCTGCTTCACTTCTGCCAAAAGAAAAGTCATTTATCAGGCAGTAAAAGAGATTTGACTTACCTCACCTACTGTCAGAAAATTATTACATCGGTTCAATGCTTCTGTCCTAAAGCCACCTCATAGTCTCTAGTCAGCTTTTGAATCATGGAGTTAGGTTGATCCTCAATGTAACAATGTGAATGAATTTTACAGGAAAGGAGATTCTACTCCTGAGGAAGTCATTCCCTGAACAGTGGGACATTTTGGGAAATCATTTTTAGTGCTATTCTTTTTTGATTGAATTTTTATTGCATTGCACTTGATAAGTTGTCTTGCACATGAAAATCGGTACTTGAAAGAAAAGAAAGGAGCACCACTAGACATGAATGCATGGTTTAAAAGTATCCTCTCTTGGTAATGGCTGATTGGCCACCACTTCCTTAAACTTAAATGGGGTTCTTTTTAGGAAAACAGACCTTTCTTTCAAAAAGTCTGGTGAGAAAACGCAGGTATTAGAGCAGTAACTGAAAACAGAAGGCCAATACTGTGTTCAAGTGATTGAGGTTTTTATATCAGGAAAAGTGGATTCTTAAGTAGAAAGAGGACATCAGAACATTAGTCACTGCAATTGATACTAACCTATACAAGAAGAATGTGTTTGACCAAAACCATCTTCCATTCACATTCTCAAAGGTGTTGAATTACCTAAATATGCAGAAAGCAGGCATTTTTCTTAAGACTTTTGAGAAACCACCAAATATAAGAGGAACAAGAAAATGCCTCTGGGTACCCTCTCTATAAGTAGGGCGCAGCTACAGCTCTAATATTCTAGTGATGTAACTCTTTGAGGAATTGCCATGAGCTCTGTACAGTGCAAAGATATACCAGGAGTGTTCAGAAGCTCTGCAGAAGTAAAACTCTAATACCATATTCACTCACAGGAGGAAAGAGTAAGTGTTATTTCATTTTCCTTTTATTTGACATTAATTTTCTTCCATCAGCAAAAAATTCTTCATAATGGTGACTACTAGCTCTTGCTTCTTAATAAAGCATGAAGGATATTTCATTGGATTTTGTAATTAAATGTATCTTCAAACATATTCAAAAGAGGCCAGTGCTATTTAACCAAGTAGATCATAATAACCGTCACCAATGACAGGATTGCGCCTCACATTATCCCCCACTTCCCTGCTGAAATTGCAAACCATTCCAGCACGAGGTTTTGGGAACTTTTTTCAAAGCCAAAAAACTTTCAGTCTTCTGTTATTACATGCGACCTTTGTAAGGGTAAGATATTTTGTTTTTTTCTTTTCACTTTTGAACTACTTAACTCTTATACAGCTGCCACCTACAAAAACAAAGTCATACAGAACAGCCCAACACAGCCCTGGCTGTTTTGTGACCATTAATGCTAGAGCTGTTTCCTATACTTGACCAAGCTTGGCTTCACAATAGTGTGTGCTACAGCTGATGAGAACAAATAGCATGGTCCAATTTACAGCTGGATAGTCTGACTCCACCTTTTCAGTATAATTTCAGAATTTAATGTAGTCAGACGTGAGCACAAGCCAGGACACAGCTTCAACTCCTGTAGCTTAGTGGCAATGCAAATGCGATAGTGACAAGACTAGTGATTTGTATTTACAAGATAAAAATTTCCTCTAGTGACTGCTTTTGATCATTAGTGGACCACCTGTGACATGTGATGCTTGCTGCAGGTAAAACGAGGGACCATCTTGTCTGTCCAGTGCTGGGCCCTGGAGGTCACTGCAAAGTAGAGGGGAAAGCAGAGGATGGCCAAGGCCATTCTAGTGGGCTTACCCATGGCTTTTCATCAAGAGAACTCTTGGGTTTAAACAGACAAGTTCAAAACTGAAGTCAATCTAAATTTCAAGCATAATCCCTATGTAGCTTTGAAGAGGTTGGTGAAAAAGTATTTTCAATTTATGGAGCTCTCTAGGTTTTAAATGCAGAAGCTGTCCTTGTAAATAATGAAAGTAAATGCTGGAATGACTATCCAGGAGAAGATGAATGCCAAGTACTACTGTACATTCATACTGCCACCAGCTACTGTGGTCCACAGCACCACATTCTCACAAACACAACTCAAAAGGCTCACTCTCAAAGATTACTCTGAAATAATTTCCTAGCATCCAGTTCAGCCAGAATATCCATGACTTTATGCTTAAGAAAATTAAAATTCTTGACAATAATATTAGCTTATAAGCTCTTGAAGCCTCAGCTGATGCAACTGAGAAGATATATAAAGAAGATGTTACAGACCTAGTGATGCAGATATTTTTGATAATTTCTGAGGGTTTGTACACTTCATAAAGTTCAGGTATCAATTCCCATCAAAAAATGGACTTTGTTGAAAGGTAACAGCAGCTCCAGCTGCCTCTGACAGAAATAAAATCCAAGCAATGTATCACTGATAGCGTTTTCCTTCATTTGTTGCTTATTTTATCCTGTTTGCAAGGACAGAAGTTCTTAGTTCTTTCAACACTGCCTATATCTGCATCAGTTGCAGATGTTCATGTATATGTACAGATTTTTCATGCACTACATACATAAAGATTTTTTGCTTAAACAAAATTTCTTAGACTCCTGATTCATTGAGTTTGTTCATAGAAATGCATTAGAGTTATGCAGTTGTTAGGACCTATAGTTCCAGTATTGTTGGATTCCTTTCATAGAGTCCCAGAAGACTTTTTCACAGGGCAAAAAAGTTTAAACCAGCAATCAAGACCCCAAAGCCCAATCTCATTTATGAGTACTGTTTACAAGACAAGGCTGGATTTGCCTCTCTGTAAAAGGGCGAATTTCACTAGCCTCATGGAGCTCATGAGGGAAAAAGAAAAAGAGTAAGGATAAACATAAAAATAGCACAATAAAAACAAAAAAACCAACCAAACAAACAAACAAAACCCCAAACAAAACAAAAAAACAAACAATACCCCCCAATATAATAAACACAGAGTAAAGACTGCAATTTTCCCAGGGCTGCTCTAAGGTCCAGCCCAGAGAGTCTTCACTTTTGTTTCATTTAGCTGTTTCTGAGGTACTCAGTCTTTGCAGAATTTTGGTACCCAGCACACCACCTTTTCACATTTTAGTACAACGCTCATCTGCCTTGTTCCTGCTGCTAGATGAACTGTAGATCAGCACTGACATTAGGAACAAATTGAAGCAATTTATTACCTGAGAGCTGCATAAGCAGCACTGAAAAGAATACCAAACATTTATGTTTCTACTCTACTGTAAATCCTGATGTGAGGAATACAGTTTAGGAAATGATCAGTAGATACACTTTTAGCACACCAGTCTTATGCGTATAAAGTACCGCGCTCACAACTGTGTGTATGCTCTAATTTACACTCACTACCACAGTCAATATGTAAGGGGTAATAACAAAACACTACATTTGTTTCTAAGATTTTACTTCTGCCAGCACTCTGTAAGTAAGCAACAGACCACCAAAGTAGCTGTTTTTACAATATACGGCTGCACGGGGACTCAGAACTTCTCTGTTTATCTATGGAGCTTTGAAATGAATCCTGCTTGTTAAGCCTTGTTCTTGTCAGTGCTTGTTGACATAAAACAATTTATTGCTAAGGAGGCAGATGTAATGACAAACACCTGGGAACTTGATGATCTTCATAATTAAAAGAAAGACCCTCCTAAGAAAATGCTGCTCATTCTAAGGCCTATGATCAGAGGAAATACCTTCTCTTAGACAAATTGACATAAGGTTGAGAGTGCTGGTCAGTGTGATATTCCCATCTCCTTAGGTTATAGTGAAGCAAAGACGTTCTTTTAAATTGGGAGTGTTGGATAAATTGCAATACAATGCAGGCTTCAGTAGAAAAGAGTCTTAGTCTGTGATAGATACAGTTATTTTAACAAATGGAAATGTAAATATTTCTGAATTCGCTCATATTTTGATCATTATACATCAGCAGCTTTTAGTTGCTCAACTTGGAGAAATATTTCAACAATTTTCATAAAAGTGTGAAAGATAATTATTAGGTGGAATTTTTTGATGATGTTAAGCTGGCTGTGATCTTCATGACCCTAAAACAAAACTAGAAATAAATAACAAAAAACCTAAATAAATCAAACAAAAACCGCAACCCTACTACCACTAGGTGGCATTGATTCAGCATCCAAACTTAGAAACTTACTTCAGCTTTACCATAATTAAAGCTCATCCTGGTGACAGCTTTAATATTAAAAATTCTCATAGTTATTGTTCTTCACTTTCCTTAATGTGTATATTATCCATCCCATTATTCTGCTATCTATCTATCTATCCCACATATTAGCATTGGCATGCATTGTCAAACTGCGTCATTGCTGAGATGGATATGTTTTAAAGATGGATGTTGGAGGAAATTTTCATTTGATGCTATTCAACCACTGCTACCACCTGCAGAGTTTGGGTGAAACCTCTGAGATTGCCAGTTTACAACTAAATCCAGCACAGCACCTACAGGATGTTGGAGTTGTGTTGTTTTGGTATCAATAACTCCAAGAATTCCTGTTCTGGCTTATCTCACTCAACCTCAGATTTTTAAAACCACCTGCTGCAATCACTAAAGAATTACTTTTCATGGGCTTGAAGAGACTCCTCTCTCTCCCTCTAGACAAAAAGCCAGTACTGGGGATTTAGTCCCAGTCTTTCCCATCTTTCCCACTGCCATTCTGGAGGCACGTATCAGGCCTTACTGCTGCCTCCTGCATGAGCTCTGATGTGAAGCAAGAAGTTTTTTCTGTTCTTGCTCATTCTGTGTCTGTTATTTTAGAAGTGGAAGTGCAGTGTCTGCTGCCTACACCATTCCTGGTGCCATTTTTGGTACTTGATCAACCAAATACACCTTGGTATAAGGTAAAGGGAAAGGGAATGGTGACTTTTTTCTTCTGGCTGGGGTTTCTTCCTACCCTGAGAGGAAACTCATTGTGAAGACAGGCCTTCCTGTATGGGGTGATGGCGCATATATGACTCACGGACACAAATATTCCCCATATCATCTGAATTTCGGATCCCTGCTCTACCCCGTACAGATTTCCTTCCTCTCTTGGAACTGGGACAGCAGGGACCAGTTGGGCAGTGTATCAGGATGGCACTCATGTTCAGAATGATGTTTGGACCTTCTCTTCTGGAGGCATCACCATGCCAAATGTCCACACATGGGTGCACAAGGCACAACTCAATCTACCACCTGTGGTTTTGATGATGCTGTCCTGTCAAACCCCTTTGCCTTCTCTTGTCCTTCTTTGTTCTGGGATGGGCTTTGCCACCAGCCTTGGGAATATCAGACAGGACTGGGTCTGAATGGTCAGCCAGGGAAAGGGTTGATGACAAGGCACAGTACAGGAGAAAGAAGAGGAGTTGTGGCCAGGGCAAATGAATTTACTTGTGTTCTGCTCCACTCAGAGCTGTCAGGAGAGGGGGAAGCTGTGGGGGAAGGAAATGCAATAAGGTCTGTGTTGGCTGTTGCAGTCTTGGAAAATGAGACTAAGAGCTAGGAGGAACCTCCTGCTAATCTTCTCTTCCACCTTCCACCATGAATTTAAATGCTTCTGGCTTCTCCCTCTCCCCCAAAACCCTCCTTTTCAGCTATCACAAGAAATGAACTCTCTGTTCTGCGGCCAGGTTTTTGAGAGCAAGAGTGACTGAGTTATTCTAATAATACAAACTTGAAGATATTTAGACAGTCCAGACTTACTTTTAGTCATAACTTGGTCAGGAAGAAGATGAAGTTCCTCTGACATTGCATGAGACAAAGGACTAGGCTCACATAAGAGCAAACATACCTACTCAGCACCTCCAAGTCTGTATCCTACAGAGCTCTGCCAGAGTTCCTGGTTTTGGCTGGGGTAGTCAATTTTCTTCACAATAACCAGTATATTTCTGCAATTTAGGGATCAAAATGTTTAGCATTGAAGTTGCTGAAGCTCCAAAGTAATTTATATGGGATTTATAATCTGAGCATTCAAACTTGCATGTTGGATCTGTTGGACCATACAATTTGATTGTGGGCAAGTGAATAACAGAAAGTTTATCAAGTCAAACAAAGCTGAACAAATTAACATCCATAGAAGAGGCACCTAATCAGGCACCTAATGTCACTGACATGCTGGAGGGAAGGGATGCCATCCAGAGGAACCTTGACAGGCTTGGGAAGGTGGGCTTCCACGAATCTCATGAAGTTCAACAAGGCGAAGCGCAAGGTCCTGTACCTGGGTTGGGGCAATCACAAGCAATATATAGACTGGGCAGAGAATGGATTGAGATTTCCCTGGGGAAAAGGACTTGGGGATATTTGTGGACAAAAAGCTCAATATGATTTAGCAATGTGCACTCCCAGCCTGGAAGGCCAACTGTATCCTGAGCTGCATCAAAAGGGTTGTGACCAGCAAGTCAAGAGAGGTGATTCTTTCCCTCTATTCTGCCCTTTTCACAAGGGCACGTAGTGGTAGGACAAGGGGGAACGGCCTTAAGCTGAAGGAAGGTGCGTTAATATTGAAAATACAGAAGAAACTCTTTAAGGGTGGTGATGCACTGAAACAGATTGCTTGAGAGAGGTTGTGGACTCCCCATTCCTAGAATTGTTGAAGATTGGCTGGATGGGGCTCAGAGTAACCTGATCTAGCATAAAATTCCCTGCCCATGGCAGGGGCATTGTATCTAGATGATCTTTTAGATCCTTTCCAACCCTAACCATTTTATGATTCTACAATACTGTGCTCTTAAATCCCCATCTGTGTTCTTCCCTGAGCACTTCGCAGATCATTTCTGAACAACCAAGAATGTACTGAAACTTTGGTAATGCTAAGGGGCAAGGTAGTAAAAAAAACAAAAAAAAAAAAACCTGGAGGACCCAAACTGGTTTGTCTTTCTCAGATCACACTTACCAGTTTGGTTCTAAAGAAAACTTGGGATGTAGGAGGCTGAAGGCAGAGCAGATAAACACCTGTATCCTGTAAACTGTAAGGAAATCAGAGCACCTTCCTGTAATAAAAGAGATTCAGTTTCAGGTCACTTTTCTATTTGCGAGAACTTCATCCCCCATTTCCCTGCTCAAGGCCCCAAGTTTCTGGCACCATCAGGTTTCTTTTGTGGTTTTGTGGCAGGTTGACCTGGCTAGATGCCCAGTGCCCACCAATCCCACTCTATCATTTCCCTCCTCAGCTGGACAAGGGAGAGAAAATACAATGAAAGGATAGTGAGTCGAGATAAAGACAGGCTGTCTTTTACCAATTGCCATCACAAGCAAAACAGACTCTACTTGAGGAAATTAATTTAGTTTATTACTAATCAAATCAGGTAGGGTAATGAGCAAAAAAACCCTGACTCTTCTCCCCTCGATCTCAGTGTCTGCAGGGCTGATTTTCTTATGTATTCTCACTCCTCTTCCCAGCTCCAATTGCCATTTTGGTTTTTTTACTTGTCTCTTCCTTCTTGTGTATGTTATCCCAGTGACGCTACCACTGTTGGTGATAGGCTTGGCTTTGGCCAGCTGCAAGTCCCTCTTGGAGCTGGCTGGTTTTGGCTCTGATGGACTTTGTGGAAGCTTCTGGCAGCTTCTGACAGAAGCCATTCCTAGAGCTCCCCCTTTCCTACCAAAACCTTGCCAGGTAAATCCAAGGATTTCACCTTTACTGCCAAATTCAAGTCCAAAACTGGACATAGGATATGCAAAGGTTGATAATGCATTACTCAAATGTCTTTACGAAATCAGACCCTAAAACTAGTATTAGTTTCAATAGTTTTATAGGATTTTTTTCCAAGGAATCTTGATCTCCTTTTCCAGAATGGCTGGGCTGACTTTTAGGGTTTTATTCCCCTAGAAAACTGTTCATGGCATGTTGCCACAGAAATACCCACCTAGTCTCTATTACAAAGGTAAACTTATTCCAGCTCATAAATTCTGCCAATAACAAAAGCAAAATTTATTACAGATTACAAACACATGGGACGAGTGGATAAATTGGATGGATATAACACTGAGGGCGGATGATTCCTGGTGGCAAAACTTGCCTAAGTCTGCAAATGAGGTGGGAGAGACACGAGAGGAAGAGAAGTCAGATTTTGTGAGGTCTTAGTATGACTCCTTACAGCTCTACTGTGAAGCCTGTCAATAATCACTAGGTGTTGCGTGACATGTGCTTTTATTTCTGGATTTCCAGGTCTATGTTACTCTTTGGATCATGTGTGAAGCTTGGTCCTTGCCTGACACAAAACCCCATGGAACATGTGGCAAAAAAAGCACTGCTCTAAATGCTCTTTTCTTTAACTGCAGCAGTATTAAGCCCTGGGAGGAGGGGGGAAGGGTGTGCTCAAAAAGAGGCAAATTTCATAGTTTGCCTGTTAGCAATGGATCACAGCTCTTTTTAGAAAGTGATTTATTTACTGTGAACTTTTTGTTCTCAGCCAGAGAGATTAACTCAATTGTAGGCCTTTCAGAAGGCATTGAGCAATAGTTCAGCCAAGTCATTCCTCTGGTGTCCTGCAGCATGTCTCAATCTATTTATAGGTGTAATCAGATCAGCAGCCCATATGTATTTTAAACTCTTTCACACTTCAGAATTGGCTGGTGGTACCCAAACTGTGTTTTAGGGTTGATATCCTGGTCCATAGAAATCCCTTAATTGTACCGTGAATAGCTGGTGCTGGTCCCCATGCCAAGGACCACACTAAATATTCACCAGCACGGATTACCTGTTGTGTTCCCTAACATCACCAAGCCATAAGCATGGATATTTTTGACTCAATTTGTCTCATATTTGTCCTGAACTCAGTCTTCTCTAGCTAAACATAAAAGCACTAGAATTAAAGCTTGGGTTAAGTCCTCCCATATCTTAGAAAATTGTTTATCTTACCAAAACCAAACAGGACTGTGAACATTTCACCTTTTGTAACACAGAGTGATGAAACACTCATTAACAGGAACAAAAATACAGCAGCCACTCCTATGTCTCTTGCACATATATGTTCGTTAGCAGCCTTCAGCGCACTGGAAACAAACCTCATTGCACAAAAAACCGCTTTATCTCAGTATGAAAGTGAAGTTCCCTTCCAGACTGGTGCACAAAGCACCCATGAACTTGTGGACATCTATCACGGCATGGATGTGGCTTCAGCTTCTACCCCAAGACACTTGAGAACTAATATACAAATGCAGAAAGCAATATTACACGGAGACACTTGGAGTGGATGGATCCATGAGGATACTTTCACAAGTCAGCCAATTAAGTCTATGTAATAAATATGTGCCAAGGAATATGAAAATAAATCACATAGATATCTGCATGAATAACATTCTTTTCTCTTCCCATTGGGCCATTCAAATGTGAGAGATTGCATTCAGGTGATTTTTTATTTCATTTCAAAAAAATCAACAGAAGTGCTAAAAAGAGTGGCATGAAAAACTGTGCCATCCATCATTGAAGACATTTTGAAGATAACTGCTGATTTGCTCACACTTACCATATTTGCTTGAGAGATGAGCTTATCCTAAGGCAACACAAGCATCTTGGGTTTTTAAAAGTTCACTTGTGTTGCATACTGGTGAATGCCCCTCTCTTCCAGCATTTAATCCTTGCCCTCCATGTGCCCTCACATGACAAAAACAATCCTTTTTTCCCCCTCACGCATTTCAGTTTCTGTATTATATCTATCTTTGAAAAACCTCCACCTCAGGCTGTTTTCTCTTATTTGTACTTTGGCAGTGAAAGTATTATTGTTTTTATGAGTTATCAACTACATGGCTACAAAATCAAGAGAAATATTTTGAGAAGAAGAGACATTATTAATTCTAAATTCCCACGTTTCTTGCCAAACTTTAGATTTTTACTTCCAGAAGAACAAAGCAAAAACATTACAAAACACGAGAAATCCTCCACTTTTGATCTACGGGAAATTAAAAACGTTTTTTCTCAGCCTCAGTCTCACAACCAAAAGTGATTATCAGTTTTAACCTTGAAAAAGCATTTGTGACTTGAGGTAAACTGTGCTTAGTTAATGAGGTTATCTAACATAGCCCAATGAATTTGTCAAGGCTAATGATGATCAGTATATAGGCTCAAGGGATTTTCACTTCAAAGCACAAATCTCTCTTAGAATTTTTTATTAAATTGTTATCTGTATGATTGTTGAATATCTTCTACAAAAGTTTACTTTATAGTCATCCTCTTTCATGTTACTGTACAGAAATAGCATACTCAAGGTTGTTGCAGGCCTGTGTAGCTCCAATCTAGCTCATTGATGGATCTGAGGACAGTATAATAAAGAAGATTGATGTCACTAGAAGCATTTAATGTACTGTGAGCTAAAAACATGCACAATATATTTAAGCAGAGTGATTTAATAATTCATAATTTAGTGGACATGCAAGAAAAGAGAACTTTTTGTCTCCCCACAAAAGTCAATAGAAATGTAGATTGGAGGTCCAAATGTCAATGAGAGGAGGGCAGGGGAGAAAAAGAAAGTTAAAATTCACCTATCAATAAGGTCTATACATATATACTTGGCCATAAAGGGCACAGAGGATGCAGAAACACAAAAACAAGTGTTTTAATAAAAGATGCAGATTACAACATGGACATAGCAAGTCTGTATACTTTTGATCTAAAACACACCATGTTAAAAGACCTTGTATAAACCTATATTGAGTATTCATTTTGTAAAAATGCAACTTTCTGGTCTGTGGAATGCTTGCCTTATCCTCTGCAATGCTTTCCTGTCCACTCTCATTGTTTCAAGGACTGGCCCCTCCAGAACTCTGGGATTCCTGAGCATATTTCAGGCAACCAAAAAACATATTACATAGGGTACAAAGGTGTTCATCATACTGTTATGTTCTACAACAAATGATTGTTGCCTATCCTTCAAATAAGTCACCTTTGTGAGCTAAGTACAAACTACCACCATATATGGTAATTCAAGAAACTCCTTTTCGGCCAAAAATAATTGCTAGTAACAGGCCTCCTTAGTGTAATTATTTACCATAACATCTCTGTTTACTTGCACTTTTCAGCAGGTCACATTTATGATGAAGTAACAAATCACAGGGGTTTTATTTTCTTTTTGCTATGTAGACAGACACCAGGATGGCTATAAAACCTAATATGGCTGTCTCCTGAAAAAGTAGGACAGAGACTTTTCCATATTAACATGCATTCATGTCATGGGATTCTGCACTAGCATTATACTTCCCATGACAGGTGACATAGTAAAAAGAAATTTCAGTGAAATTCTTAAATTCTTAGACAGACCTCTATATAAAAGACTGGTGCATATTACAGAAGCATATTATTTTTTTCTGTAAGCTAATAACTGGGAGGCATGTACTGAAAGTGTCATCTAGTATTCACAGAGTGACTGAATTTGACATTTTTCTGACTATTGGATTTCTTTACTTACTAGTTTTGATTGAAAGGATAATTTTCCCAAATTATACTCTCCACTTTAACAATTTTTAGCTTCAGGTCCATATTGAAATTCATTTTGTATAAGGAATCTGATTGAACTGAATTAAAAAGTCATAAAATTCTAAAAAATTTTGTGCATTCATAAAAATATCACACTTTCAGATACAATTTTTTCAGGTCCTTGAGGACTCAGAGAAATTGCTGGCATATTTGAGAAAGCTGTGAATCTTTCTCTCCCTTTTTTTTTAATAGGATAAAATACACTTGTAGAACAATGAAATGAGGACTTTTGAGTATGTGTAATACACACTACAAGTCATTAGTTTGAAAAGTGCCTGCCGCTGATGGAGGGCTGCAACTTTGCTATCTATAATAACTTTCCCCATTGTTCTGACAGACTTAATCTGCTCACATCTGATACGGGAGCAATATCAAAAAAGATAGGTATCAAGAAACACAGCAAATTAAATAAAAGTATATGCAAACATTCAATTTAGCTGTCTGTCATCTGTCTGATAGCAGTTAATTTACTGTCTACGGGTTACAGAGCAGATAACAACGCATCCTGTGCAGTCTGATGAATTTTTGGGGCAGACTCCAAGTGTGTGTCATCAGTAGAGAATGTGCCCTTTCCAGAACTGCCAATAAAGTAAGACATACACAGAAACCATCTGAACATGTAAACAAACATGGTTGTGTTTTTGCAGGGAGCTGAGGGAGGCTTCTGGCTGATTACGACATTGTTTGCTGGTAGTGCTATGTTGAAGTCATGGGTGGAAGCAGTTATGGCTTCTGAGAAACATACTCTTTTTCTTCTCAGGCAAAATTTCCTTGTATCTGTGGAAGTTCGGATGAAAAAACAAAGTATGTAAAGGTAGTTATAATTAGTTCAAATATAATTGGTGACTATAAAGAAAGGCTCTTTTCTCTGGCTTCTTACCTGAGATGAGAAAAGTGACTGTATGTGAATGAAAAGACTATTGCTAGCTTGATCATTTTTACCTGGAATATTTTACAGATGTTATTTCTGGAAAAATGGAGATTTTTTAGATGATTGTTGGAGTTAAAAACAAACCTTATAAACCTTTTCTGGGTAAAATCTGAGAACATCTACAAAGCTATGCACAGTACTGCCTCCTGCTTTAGCTTCAATGATGCAGCTGTTTGCATGTACAGATCCTTGTGCTCCTACTTACCTGGTCCTGCTCACCTTACCAGTACTGCATCTTACAAGGCATAGTGATAGTATCTACTCTCAGAGCTCTCTTGTCCTTACATGTCTGGCACATCCAGAATTCCAGAATGGTAGAGAATTTTCTACATTGCCTCTCTGCCATGGATAACGGCACTTAAGTCTCAGTTTGAGCCCACAGAGAGCTTGCAAACAAGATAAGTTAAACAACTTTGCTTGAAGGGGATGGCTTTGAAACACAAATATCCTGTCAGTATTCTTTTCATCTCTCAGCTTGCTTCTTTCAGCTCCTTATTCTGCCCTCTTCTTTTCACCCTAACATGAAAATCCTAGCTAAAAATGGTTGCTTCACAAAAATTAGCCTGATAATGAGAATTGCTACAAGAGGTGATCCAGACAGCTCTTGCTGCTATGACAAATTGTGCGTGCAGAAGGCAAACATTTAAATCCCAACTTCCTTTTAGCATTTCCTCAATAAGTCACTGGCACCTGCAGTATCTTGTCTCCTCCTTATTTTTGCATGCAACATTTTACAATCTTATGCACAGTGAGTGACCTAGTAAAAAAAAATTTCCATAAGACCCTTCTCCACGCACTGGAGTATGAATTTCCTGCTGCTCATCCACATCTCTACTGCATGTAAGAAGACATATGTAAGAAGACATATGGCACTCATGCTGCTTTTTACCTGGGTAGCCTTTTCCAAAATTGCCTAGATATCTTTGCTCTGCACAGTGTTTCTTATTTCTTATAAGCGTACAGGGAATTCACTATGTCCAAATTCTCAGATTTGAATCAATGTTGCATTTTGCAAGGGTTTTGGCAGATTTTATCATCTTGGCCTGCTAAAAATGAAAGGTGGTTTGAATAATTATCTCCTTTCCTTTCTTTTCTTTGTCTAGTTTTCTATTATTAGGTTTTTGTTACTGGATTTATGGATTTGTTTCTAACTCTTCTCACTTCACATCCTACAAAAGGAGGAAAAGGCCCTTTTCACCAAATCCACTAGGTCTCACTGTTTTTCTCACCACTTTCTTCTGGTTAGTTATTTCGCACCTCTGCTCTAACATCTTCTTTCAGTTTGTTATTTTGCAGTCTTCTTTTCAGATCAACCCTAGCATCTCAGTCAAAAATCTTTGCTTCCTATTTGCCTGCAATGGTATGGTTTGTGCTTCAAATTCCATTACTAGTTTTGGTCTTGGTTTTTAGCTCTCTTTCAAAGCTCACCTTCACTCTGACTTGCAAATCACTTTTCTCCACCTCTTCTCCTCATGAGAAACCCTGCTCTTCACGGAGAATTCAATTCCTGTTAAGAAAAGAAAAGAAGCTGTGTATAATATGTTGACCACTATGGGTACTAATGAAGGAAGGTTACACCCTTTCATATATACAGAGAAACTACAGGGTCAAACATAGTGGAAAACTATGACATTTGCTACTCCAGAAAAAAACACAATGAAGGCAAAGAAAAAGGTGGGGTGGAATTTTCCCAAGGTTTGAGTGTGCAGGTATTGCATTTTTGCATATGGCTGTATCCGCACAGATCTCTAGGTCTTCCCCTACTGACTTACAAAGTATCCTTTTTCTCCAAGTGTCTCAGTTTACAGGGCAATTTGAATTTTTACTTCTACAAATCACAAAGGCAAGAGTGGTGAAGACAAGGTTTTTCAACCCTGAAGCCACCAACTACCAATCTAATAAAAACAAAGCTCTAAGACACGCAATAAACATGTTGTAGTTTTGTTTTAGCAGCATTTGAAATACAATGCAGGATTAAGGTTCTGAGGAAAAGGGAAATATTTCTAAGGTTTCTTGGCATTTTTAGCAGAAACTGAACTTCGGGCAAAAGAAAGAGTTCTTTCTGGTTTAACATTTAAGATGTTGAATGTTCAACCCTCAATTACTAAAGTGAGGAGGTGCATGAGGGTTTAAGAAATTACGGCTCTGAATTGTTCATACTATGTGGAATATTAATAATACTGACAACTAATACATGTATATTCATGCATATAGGTACATAAGCTTGCACGTTCACAGATTAATGCTATTCAGACTTGGCCTTGATTGGTTGATGGCTTATTGAAATGAATACTGCATTTTTTATAACCAAAATTTCAAATATGGGACCCAAAGGAGGTACTGAATCACAGTCTGTGGGAAAAATTCGTTTTGCTGTTTTGCAGGTTTTCCTTCAGTTTTGTTGAACCCAGTTTAGTTCATGTTGCTGTTATGAGGAAATGATTGTTTATATCTCTCATCTTGTGTGTATTGGAAAATTGGCAGCACTACCTTGTAATTCATCACTTATTGTGAGCCAGGGGACAATGTATTTTCAACTTCAGGGCAAAGGATTATACAGAGTCATAAAAGGAAAACAGCACATCCCTCTGAGCTGAATCAACCTAATAACAGAAGTCTTAAGCAACTTTGCAATAATATGCAGCAGAATTAGCGGGTTCTCATAGTCATTAAGTTATATAAAAAATATTTTTCTTTTATCTGTTTAGATTTTATTCAGCCAGCTGATGAGTCATGATCAGAAACATTCCCTGTGAAAAGGAGGCTTTCTGAGAGAGCACTGCTTGGCAATGGGAAATAGAACTAACTTAGCTATTTTTTTACATTAAGTTGCTGTGTGTTTACACTCAACTCCACACAGTGATAAAGTCAAGATACAGTATGCAGCAATGACACTGCTTTTCAAAGTTCACAAAGCAATTAGGTAGTAGTACTTGTATTGTCTGCAAACTGTACAGTGGTAATGCAGACAAGGTTTCACCCTGTCTATGTAATTACCTTACTCAAAAGCAAGGGTTTGGTACTTTGCAAAGCCCAGTCGCTAGCTTGTCAATGCATTACCCACCACATAATTTTCATAAACTTGAAAATATTTCAAGTTCCTAAGGGAAGTTAATATTAAGAAACACCAAGCAGTCCATCTTGAACCTTTCATTTTCTATCTCGGCATGGGTGACCAGCTGGTTTGGGAGGGACAGAAGTTACTACTCCCTCATCTGAATGGCATATTAATGTTGTAAACTACTTGATTATGTGTCATAAGCTAAATCTAGTCTACTGAAGTAGATTTCAGTTGCTTAATAAATATGAGTTCTATTCAATTTAATGTTCAATAATTATTGAATAGTAAATATTCTATTTTGAATGCCAACTGTTTAAAGGAAAGAACAATATCTTTCTATAATATTTATGTTGCAAACCATTAAGAGGTGCTATCAAATACCGACAGTTCAAATGAATGAAGGTTCTGAGATCTGAAGAGCTACGATTCAAGCTAATGGCAATTATGACTCAGGAAATGTGTATTATAGGCAAACTTTAAGTTTTCTCTTTAATGACGCATACGACAATAGAAACAATACTATTACTTAGATAGCTCTGGCAAATCTAATAAGAATCTCATGTCTGGAAAAGAAATTACACAACTCCCCTTCATATTGTTTCCTTTAGATGAAGGAAAAAGTTGAATTCTGTTCTATTTTTTTTCTCTCACTTTCTATGCTAAGTGGAAACAGAAATTACAAGACCTGTTTTCTTCCTGCAAACATGGTATAACATTTCTTACTTTACATGTTGGTAGCATCAGTGGAAGAAATCCAACATCCTCTCCACCAGCATGCAAAGCAAGTTTCTTTCTTTCTCATTCACTGTCCCTGCCAAGCTGATTGTACATGATAGAAATAAATTTTAAAAAATCCCTTAACTTTCATCCTATAACATTTTTTCAGCAGATCTAGTCACATACATGTAACAATAAAGTTACTTAAATTATTTTTATAATTAATAATGATATTTTTTATTTACTTTTGAAACCATTGTTGTTCTTAGTAGAGTTTTGGAGATTCTAGTAAAAGATTTTATCTCCCTTTCATCCATTCCTGACATTCATAGGAATGAAGTTTAATGAAGTAGGGGACAAAGTAGCCCTGGCTCCCTGCTGCTCTCTGTGTTGCTCTTGTTAGGGCTTTCTGAGCCTCTATTAAGAAACAGCTGAACTTAGCTAAACCTGCAGCTACTAGCAAGGTTTTAGCAACCTCTTTCTTGGAGTCAGCCATTAAACTGAGGAAGATGTTGGCCACTGGGGAGAAATAAGAACCTCTGTGTACACGCACCTATGTGCCCCTGTGCATAATAAAGAACTTGGCACAAAAAAACTCTCCACACATTTCCTCTGTCTCTCAAGTGCAAGCAAAGCTATCTTTGAGACAGAAAGTCTCTAGGCTGCATTAACATTTTAAGTCATCCTGTCACTAATGGAAAAGAAACAGCCAAGCAAAGGCCTCTTCTATTTTGTCACAAAAGCACAAGGCAGTGAGTATGCTGGTGGAAATTACCATAACTGCATATTACTGAGCCAAGAATAACAGAAACTCTCCATTTTACATCCCATCTGACTTTAATATAAGCAGCTCAGGTTTCTGTAGGGATTATACTTTGTTTAGTCTCTGATAGAAAGCTAGTATTTAAGTAAATAGTAACCAGAAGGATGTCAATCAGTTTTGCCATAAAATAGTGCATGGCAAGCTAAATCAGGGAATTCTTTGCTGCTCACTGAAAACTCTGGCCTACTTTTTGTGATTTCTCTTATTAATAAAGTAGTGATTTAAATAATCTTCTGTTCAATTAACTGTAACATCACGAAAGATCCTTAATAAAAGCAAGAAGAAAATGAAGCACCGTATTAAAGGTCATAAGTTTTCCAAATATAGGTACTTATATTGAGCATTAAGTGTCTGCTAACATGCTGCTCTGAGACCATAAGCCCGTGCACACATGCTCTTCTGTAAAGAGCAGCAAAAGGACATTTTGCAGCACAAATTCATATTAGTCTGAGATAAAAAAGCAGAGCTATTTTATAATGCTTGCTTGTGTTGCCCAACACAAATTACACCCTAACTTTTCTTTAACAAGGTTCAGAGAGCTTCTCACCCTTTTCTGCTTCTCTCCTTGACCCCAGTGACTTCTGGAGGCCTTGGACACAGAGAACTATCACAGCAGCTGCAGTTGCAAGGGGCTGAGGGCAAGGCAGGGTGGCAAGAAGGCAGGTGAGGAAGGCATTAAGGTTTTGTCTAAGGCATTAAACATGTGGGCCATTAACAGTGCTGGCAGCAAGGAAAGAGTTGATTGTAGGAAGGAGAAGGGTTTAGACCTGGACTGGTTCTAATCTTGCAGTATTAATAACATTTTACCCATAGACACTTCTCTTGGTGCTCTTCTGCTTATTTCTACAAGGTTCATATTGGTTATGTCCACACATAAAATATCTTTGCAAGTATATTACTTTGGCTCACTAGTTTGTGTCTACCACTTAGACGATCAAAACCTTAAATTCTCACTCAGCTTAGTGCATTCAAGGAAGTCCCTTACAAACTCTCCTGGCAAAGCCCATGTTGTTGCCAGTGCAAGCAGTGTCAATATTAGAAGAGCTTGTTACAAGGTCGGAAGGCAGGCTGGCCCCACTGGTCCTGCAGCCATGGATAATTTGTTGAGGAGGGAGCACATGTCACATCAGCCAAGGTCAAGAGGAGAAGAAAGGTGAGAGGTCATATTTTATTTGGCTAGTGTGAACTGATTCACTAATATGAGAGCTGAGTTAGCCAGCTGCTCACAGATGAGAATAAACCTGAGCATCTGCCTCTCTGGGTCCCAAAGTACCCCTGCAACACTATTATTTCTCACAGCTCATATTTACAGGGCCTGCATACCCACAATTTACAGGTGATAGAAGAATAAGAAGCACTGCCACAAGCAAGCAATGGTTTTTGACAGACATAGATTTTGTTTGAGCTCTGATAATAGATGACATAGCTCCTATTAGGACATTCTCCTGGAAGCCAGTGAGGCATTCAGAATTATATCTGCAGCCTGTGCAGAACATGTGGATATACTAATTTTATTAAACAGATCCAAGAACACCCCGGGAGAATGAAATGCCTCTATATTCTACTTTCTGAAGTTCAGGGGAGCAAGAAAAACAAAAGAGAAATTCTTTCTTAAACGTGTCAGAATGTAAGTCTTGTTAGGTCTCTTGTGGAAGCTGTCCCAGAACTGTGTTGCTTTCCTCACTCCCAGTCTGACATGTGAGTAACCCTCTCTGCAAAATCTTTGTTGAATCTAAAACAAAACTACTAACTTCTGCTACATTTTATACTTGGCAGAATAAATAGGTTGTGAAAACTATGAAAAGAAATCTGAATGCCATTTCTTAAACATTCTTTTGCTTGAGCCATGTCTGTTTTATAATGATCTTTGAACAATCTAAGAATAATGATCTTTGTTTTTCAATATAACATTCAAACATGTAAAACATTGCTCAAGCTACAAATTAGGTACAGTGGGTTCAGCAGCACTCAGGAGGCCAAGGTTGCTGCGTGCAACATCTGAAATTAAACCAGGAAGGAAATCCGCAGTTTTACCCTGAGAGAGAGCAAGACTGTCTCATGTTGTGTCTTGGCCTTGGAAACAAGAGTTGGGATGTTACAGAACTGTGTTGAAAAGAAATTAAACCTTACATATAGACCAGTCTCCCTAAGAGAGGAACTTTATGCGTCGTCGAAGAGCTTGCTGTTAAACGCAGGGTCTGAAACACTTCTGAGCTAAAGAACTTCTTGCTGTTGAAACTATTTTACATGAAATGACCACATACCTGCATATAATTAAAATCATGAAATGCAAGATGGATCATATTTTGGTAATGAGTAAATAAGCTTGGTAGAAATATTATCATGCAAAAGGATATGCAGAATATTGTCCCAGTATTTCCCAGCAAACCAATATATATAACTTCCATGAAATTATGAGGCAACAATACAAATGCTGTAAGTTTTATGGGCTATAAATGTTAGTTTTAGCTTTCATTTCACAGTCTTCAGAGGTCTTTGCAGTGTAACAGTGTTTTGCCCTGAACACAGGGTAAAATTTCCGCTATTAGCAAAAGCTAGTAAATTCTTTATAGGACTATTTTGCAATTATTTTTCAAGTTTTTAATTTCAAAAATCAGTTTCTACAAATAAAGGCACTTTTTTTTTTTTTTTTACTTTGGTGAGTAAAAGACTGAAATAATCAAGTTACATGATTTATCAAGTCTGCCTTAATATTTCCCCTTCATCATCTTACCATTGCTCAATGGTATTTGCCAACAATTTCTAGTTAGAAGTTTGTGCCAAAGACTTTTGGAACTTACTATGATTGTGGAGACTATTTTGTGTTGCTACATTAACAAGGGGCTTCAGTAGTTGTCACCTCTTTGGAAACACTAGACTGCAAAAACAGCTGTATCTTTTGTGTTGTTCCAGCTCCACCTTATCCAGGATTTCCTTCCACGGCAGACTCAAGTTGGTCATTTGCCTCATGGGACTTTTCAGAAAAAAAAAAAAAAAAAAAACGAAAACAAAAACCGCAAAGAAACCCAAACAAAACAAAACAAAACAAACAAAACAAAACACAAAAAAAAAAAAAACAAACCACAGGACCCTACAAGGCTTTCTGATTATAACTCAATTAAGAAACCTCCCCTGGTAGCATCCAATAATTTTGTCATTCCATTTTCTAAGATGAAGGGAATCTGTCCTTAACTGTCTGGATAGAAATGTGTGTGTGCTTCTATGATTCTCACATAGGGTCTAAGCATAGAAAGCCCAGACAAAGCTGCCTGGGGAAAACTTATTTAACACCAATTCTTGTTGTGTAGCCATGCTTTTGGCTTCAGAAATCTTGGCTCCTTGTTATGAGTCTTACCTGCTTTCACACTACTATGCAAACACATAAAATCTGAAGAAATACTGCGCTGAATGAGGGCAAAGAGCCATCTAGAGCGTACAGCTGGGAAAAGGTAGAAAGGCAAGGCACACACAGCAAGGCCTGCATACCTGCAGCTTCCAGCCAGCAGCATTCTCAAGATTTCAAAGGCAGGGTCTGCACTGAGAAGGTGCATTTAACCTCTTTTGAAACACCTGGGATCCAGCAGAAGTCCTGACTGAAGTAGCTCCTCTCCTTGTTCATTAACTGACTGCATAATAAACTCTTGAGACTCATGAGATTGTGTCACTGAACAGGACGTGAGAAGTTAAGTAATGTTACTTAAAAACAATTTTTTGACCAAACAAAGCAGGGAGATGGATGGAAGCACAAGCAGATTTGTGTCATCATGGCTGATACAGAATAAAGACAATATATTCACCTATCTTTGTCTGTACCTTTAGCTAACAGAAGTAGGGATTATCACCTACTACTGGCATCACACAGGCAAAACACTCAGCATTTCGCCTTCACACCTCTTTTTTCATCAGAATATAGAGGATCCTTGTGTGAAAAGAAATCTAGGGACACTTCATGTTTGCTTTTCCAAATAGATTAGCAACAGTAATTTTCGTGGTCTTGCAGAATGTTATTTTTTGACAGTACATGGCCAATGATTGTGTTATAATTAATGTTCTTTCCTATGACTTATAACATTAAACTGAAATATTTAATTATGGATATGTTTAATATGCCATGAATTATTATGCAGTATTTTATTTCATAATAGTAATTCTTAATTACTCTTTACTCTACATTCCTTCATTAAGTATAATCATACACCTTAGTGGTGTAAAATAAATCTTTCCCTTTTTGAAGGACAGCTGTCTTGTATTTTCACCTCTTCTGTGCTGATGTTTAAAAGCTGCAGATTATCCATACCATAAACAGTATCATCAGCATGATAAGAACAGTAGCTATTCTTTGAAGCTTATCCTGTCTGTCTACTTAAGTGTTGAATAACAGCAATTTTAGCCTTATGTAGACATTCAAAAAGCAAGAGTACAATAGTTCAGAGGCGCACCTTAAGAAATTAAGGTGTTTCAGTCTGGAAAATAAAATACTGTCAACTGCATACGTAGTTTGTTAGATAGGAATGGGCATTTATTAACAGTGGCCAGATGATATCTCAGCTACTAATGTATCTTCACCACATCATTTTAGTCTAAAATAATGCACCTTATTCTTTAATAATTAATTATAAGCATCTTGAATTTTTAAAGATACATATATACATACATAAATAATAAAAAGATTACTGAAAGAGTCTAGCACTGCAAACTGTCCGTAGCTTTCCCAACAGGATAGCATAAAAATGCCATGAATGGAAAGGTCAGTGTCATTTCACCTTTTTGAAGACCTGATCTAAAGCTTAACTGAGTCTTTGGAAGTCATCTTAAAACATTCCAAATACTTAGTTATATTAACAATTATTTTGGTTAATAGATCAAGTTAAAAATTCAGTTAATACTTGCCATTGATAGCATATAATGTTTATCTCTCTGTGAGTAAAAGTTATTCTGCATTAAAACTTCTTCAGTAAGCTCTTACTTTTCAAATATTTCTTTTCAGATACTGCAAGGGACTTAAAAATCAGCCAACGCACCTAAGCACACAGATAAACATATATAAACACAAATATACATACACAAATCATTGCTGCATCTTCAGTGCTTTGGCATAACTCAGGATTGTTGTCATGCAAGCCTCAGTGAAACGTAATGACAGAAAAAGTAAAGAGAACCTAAGTTAATTACTTAATTTCTTGATTACCTATTGAACATCCTTGTAATAAGGATCATCCTTGTAATAAGAAAATGAGTAATTAATGCATCAGAAGAACAAATCTCCTGCTTTGCTTCTTTCCATGTCACTATAAACATCTCTAATTTCTGCAGAAAAAATGGTTCTTGTAAGAGTCTTGTTGTTAGAGTCATCAAATCTAAGATCTTATGAATGGATTTGTGTTACGTATATTCATATTGCTTCATATATGTTCACTCTAAAATTCACACTCTAATCCATAATATCAATGCACATTGATTAAAAAATGAATACAAACCATTCCATTAGCATTACCTCCTGCAGAACATACTTGTCCCCTCCAACAGGAAACCTAACTTTCAGTTATCTCAGGTTAAATTGTGTGTTGCAATGCTAAAACATAGACGCCCTGTGCTTTGTTATGCAATCCTTCTAATATTATTTGGTTTGAATACCATTTAAAATGTGTATGCTCTCAATACTGTGATAATCCATTGAATTTTTGCCTGTTGTTAATGACAATTGTCCACTAAGGTATCAATAAGTACTAAGAATTCCCACCTGTCTTGTTACTTACTTGGCCACTTCCAAGCCAGATAACCATCTCTGTTATATCTCAAATATAATTTGAGAAATTTTCTCCCTGGTTTCTTCTAGGAGCTCCTTAGGAAGGTAATGATCAATAGCTGGGCAGCAATCAGAGGCACCTGTTTGTCACACAGAGCAGCTAATGGCTCCCTCTGGACTGTAGCCTCCTGAGCTGTGGACTGCATTTCCTTCACAGCCCCTGTAAGAGGAGTTTTACTGGGGTTTTTCCTGACCTTTGTGATTTAGGAATGGTATTTAGGGCCCCCTCCACCAGGACTCCAAAACCACAGTGCCTCTCGCTTGCTTCTCCTCCCCTTCTCTTCTGCCCATGGATGGCCAGAGAGGAGAACTGGAGGCACAAAAGGCAAGATGACCAGTTGGGATAAGAACAGTTTACTGGAAACAGCAATGAGATAAGAAAAGAAACAGTAACAGCAACAATATGGATTATGAAAGCATGCAAAAGACAGAGTGTGGAGCTCAATGCAGCCACAGCCACACCACCCAAACTGCTCCCTCTGGCTGGGACCAGCATTACCCCACCATTCCATCTGCCAAGCTTGCTCCACTGGAAAGGAATGCCCTGACAACGACATGAAATAGCATTGAATAATATTTGGGTCTTGGCCACACCCACACTGTTCCAGGCTCTTCCCCCTTGCAGGCACTGCAAAACATTAACCCTGTCTGTGGTTAAAGACCTTGACAATGACTAAGCTCAGCTGGGAAGTATCAGATTAAAAAGCACGTATTATGCTAAAAAAATACTATCCTTCTTACCTGCATACATTCTCTGAGTTTAAAAGGGAAATTAAGCCTACATTTAACTGACTGTTTCTTGATTGTTAAACTTGCACATGCTATGTTTCAGTTTCCGGTGATCATCATTTATAATTTAGTGTGTCTTGCTCCTGTGTCAGTAACACAGATTTACTAATGCCTGCATTATACAGCTTGTACCACATTTAATTAGGAAATTCTATCTGATTGTTAGCACAGTGCATCATGTAAAGAGAACAGCACATTATACTATTGAGCTCCTATTCGACAACCCACCTAGACATGCTCCATCCGATGTTACAAAATTTATGACTGCAATAAGTGACGAGAAAGAGTCATTAAAAGGCTGTAGATTTCAAGGCTGTGAATGCACTCACACTGCAAGGTATGAAATATATGTTCTGGAAGTTCTGAAACAAATGTACATTTCCTCTAAAATCATTATTGTATTTTTCTTTCAGAGCTGTTGCAACTGTAAAAGATCTATTAATCTCCAAGAAAGGATTTAGGAGAGGAGAATCCTGGTCAGTGTCTGATGAAGGGAAGATTTTGTGCAGCATGGGAAAAGAAGACATATTCTTTGTACAAGCTAAATAGATTATTTCAATACTCTTCCAAAGCAGGAATATGTATTTTTTTAAGTAGGTACAGACATGAGAACCTATAATCATACTTAATTTTATATCTTACTACACATAAGTGATAAAGTTTTCAGATAGTGAATATTGTGGTCTTGACCCACTAAAGATTAATCATGTAATATCTGCCCGGGCTGTGAGTTAAAAGTCCTTATAGCCAGTGTCATTTATTTTAATGAGACATTGGTGGGTTTAAAATCAAGGTAAACCTGCTAATAGGATTGCTAAGGTCAATGAAGTTATCCCTGACTTCAAGCAAACTATGCACTTAATGAGCTGGTTGACTCATACTCTACCTCTAAAATTTGACATTAAATTGGTCTCATGTACACATTTTGTCAGTGTCTCTCAAGGGTTTATGTACATGTTAAAATTATTACAATTAGAAATTATTGTATTTTGGGGACATAAAACAACTTGCCCTAACGTAGAAGAAGGAATAAAAAACTAGAGACAAAGAACATTTTAAGAGTCCCCCAATTGTAAATGGCCATTATATTGCAACAGATTTTTCTTTTTAAGAATCATCCAAATGTAATGATATTTTTCTATATTTTTTCCAAAATGATTTTTTTTTCCTTCCAGTATGAAAACCACTATTGATGTATTGCAGCTGTGTTTCCACTTTTACATGAGTATTCTGGTATGCCCTTTTTCTTTTTTTTTTTTTTTTTTAATCTATCTTATTTAAAATCCTTTGTTACTGCAGTTATGTCAGAAAGGGAGTATTTTGTGGGGTTTGGGGTTTTTTTTAAAGCTGTGATTCATTCCTTACTGTGAAAGGGAAAGTCTTGGAAGCACTAATTTCAATTCCAAAACCAAGAGAGACAAGAAAAATAATCTTTGTTTCTTTGAGACCATGCTACCATCATGGCCTCCTGCGCTGCAATGTATATGCTCGAGCAAGGGCAGAGGAAGGAGACAGACTAAGAGGAAACAAAAAAGAAAAAAGGCATGAAGATTAAGAATTAGGCAAGATGCAAGACTTAGGAGTCCATAAACGGAGGTGATGCTCGAAGTGTTGCACTTTCCTCTCTTGTGACTAGAAGAGAAGTCATCAAGTGAATAGATATGTTGATAGCTAGCAGGGAGTAACTGATGTGCACTTGAGCACATCCAAGGCAGAACACATCTTTCCTGGAAGCCTAAACAGACTTAGCCTGAAATACTGGAGGTATTAAAAGTATCACTGTACATGCTGACAGCTGGGTAACAGCTTTATAGCCAGACTGGAAGAGCTGGCTCGTGGCTTCACAGAAAATGTGAAAAGCTATAAAGGCAAAATTCACATCCTGACAAAAACAAGGGAAAATCCAGTATTTCTGACAATTTTTACCGAAGTAAATTGATTTCTTTGAAAAAGCTTTCCTTCTAAGATGGACAACAGGAGGGAAACAGCACTGTGGATTCTGAAACACACATGTTGTTTTGGATACCTGCACCCAAGTCATTACTTCAGGGCTGGTTTTAAAATAAGTTACATTATCTTTCCTCTTGTGGGGAAAGCCCCATATACACTTAATCTACACAGTGAGTTTCCTGCCAGGGATATGCTCAAGTCCCCCAATACAGGCCAAGCAATCACATGAGTAATTACTTGTTTCTTGGGAGTTTAAGATGAGAGCTCTTTCAGTAAAAGTATTGAGCCATTCCTGCAACATAAATGTTCACAGGACATAATAAAGTTCATTTACTTTCAGAGTTTAAAGTGTTGCATTTTAATTTAAACATAGTTTTCCTCTCAGTTATGCTAACCTCTTCCAAGTCAGATAGTGCTGTTTTAGAATAGTCAAATTTCTGCTCCTCTTAATGAGGATTTATATATGTATGTTGAAAAATATAAAATAATTTAATGAAATTATATTTACTTACATTTACTAAAGTTGGTACAACCTTGTGGCTAATAAAACAGCAAGGAGAACAAGAATCTTCTGAAGCAGTTAGGAATAAACATTGATAAACATGTCACAACTAATTGTTAAAATTTACTATGTAATTAAGCATTTTTACATTCCACAGTAGGTCAAATAAACAGGACCTCCCAAAATCTCTGGAATGCCTAGTGGCCTAGCAGGTTGCATGGGCAGATCTTCAGAAACATCTCACAATCACAACAAACTGTGTGTGTTCCTTCAAACTGATCATCAAATAGCCCCAAAGTCAGTTGAGGTTTATAATCAAACACCTTTCCAAACAAAGAAAAAAAAAAAAAAACCTCTGTATCTGTTGTTAACAGGATGAAAGCTGGGTAAGCTAACCAGGCTCCTTCAAGAGAAAAATCATAATTTAGACGCAAAGGTGAAATCGAGCTGTGATCAAGCTTAGTGAAGTATGACCAGGCAGTCTGGAATAGAGGACACAAGTATTTCAAATTGCATCCTGGTTGTAACTTACTTTTAAATTGGCATTTTTTCATCTGGTTTTGCCCTGATGCTTTTTATAATAGAAACTGCAAGAAAACAATAGACAGTAGCTTTTTGTTTCCATATAACCAATTTTCTTCTTATATGCCAGGAAGGACTTTATATTCTGTGTATTCTTGAGACTGTTTGTATTTTCAAGGCTTTGAGTGTCTTGATTTGTGAAAGTTTTTCAAGATAGCAAGATCTGGGATGCTCTGAAAAGATTGATGCCAACCATAGTAACACATTTCTGAAAGGAAGAGATTAGATGAAAAATACTTCTAGAGCACGAGAAACTTCAGGTTGATCAGCCCCCAACGCGTGCTGGTACTTGGGGTTATTCCGCCCCAGATGCAGGACCCTGCACTTGCTGTTGTTGAGCCTTGCTATGTTTCTCTCTTCCCAACCCTCCAGCCTATCAAGGTCCCACTGAATGGCAACAAAGCCTTTGGGTGTATCAGCCACTGCCCCCAGTTTTGTATCATCAGCAACCTTGCTGAGGGTGCATTCAATCCCTTTTTCCAGGTCATTGATAAACAAGTTGAATAAGATGGACCCCAGTATTGATCCCTGGGGAATGCCTCTGAATGCCTCCAGACCTCCAACTGGATTCTGCTCCTCTGATCAAAACCCTCTGAGCTCAGATCTAGACCCTCTGAGCTCTGCCATTAGCTCTTGATCCACCTCACCTTGTCCATTCATTTCCTGAGCTGACCTAGGAAGATGTTCTGGGAGACAGTGTCAAAAGCCCTGCTGAAGTCAAGGCAGACAACATCCACTGCCCTTCCTTCATTGTCCCATCCGGCCATGTCATCATAGAAGGCCATCAGATTGGTCAAGCATCACTTCCCTTTGGTGAATCCATGCTGACTACACCTAATTTCCTTTTTCTAAATGCTTGGTGATGATGTCCAGAATGACTTGTTCCATCATCTTTCCAGGACTGGAGTTGAGGCTGACTGGCCAGCAGTTTCCCTTGTCCTCCTTCTAGCCTTTCTTGAAGATGGGAGAAACATTGGCCTTTCTCTAGTCCTCAGACACCTCCCCTGTTCTCCCCTGTGATTTTTCAAAGATGATGGAGAGCAACAGAGCAACAACATCTGCAGCTCCATCAGCACCCATGGGTGCATTCCATCAGAGCCCACAGATTTATCGGTGTTAAATCTGCTTAGTTGACCTCTAACCCAATCCTCTATGACCACTAGGAAGTCTTTCTTTCTATAGCATTCTTCTCTTACTTCTGAGGTCTGGGACTCCTGAGAGCCATCATCAGAAGTAAAGACTGAGGCAAAGAAGGTGTTCAGTAATTCCACCTTCTCTGTGTCTTCCATTACCAGGACATCTATCTGATTCCGCAGCACTTCAACATTACCCCTAATCTTCCTTTTGCTGCTGGTATCCTTGTAGAAGCCCTTCTTGTTGTCCTTGAGGTACTTTGCCAGTTGCAATTCCAGGTGGGTCATGGCCTTCCTCATTGCATCTCTGCATATTTTGACAATGTTCCCATAGTCCTCCTACATGGCCTGTCCTTTTTTCCACATCCCATAGATTTCTTTCTTGCCTTTGAGATAGGAGCTCTCTGTTCATCCATGGAGATCTCCTGCTCCTTTTGCCCAATTGCTTAATCATGTCTTGACCTTAGGGAAAGTAGTTCTTAAATACTGATCATGTGTCTTGGACACGCTTCTCTTCCAGAGCCAAAACCCATGGGATTCCACTTAGCAGGTGCTTGAAGAGACCAAAGTTAGCTCTCTGGAAGTTTAGGGTTCTAGTCCTGCTTATTGATTTGCTTCCCCTGTGCAGGATCCTGAGTTTCACCATCTCATGGTCACTACAGGTGGCCTGTAATAAACACCTACAAGTGTCACTCATATTAGCCTTTCCCTTAATTCTCCCCCATAAACTCTCAAATCATGTGTCTGTCCCAGGGTAGATCTTGACATATTCCAGTTGCCCTTTCACATAAACAGCTACTCCATCACCTCACCTCTCTGTCCTGTCCTTTCTAAAAGCATGCAGCCATCCATGACAATATTCCAGTCATGTGAGCAGTCCCACAAAAAAAAAAACAAAACCTTATCTCTCTAATTGCAATGAGATCATGGCCCTGTGACAGCACACAGGTTCTGAGTTTTTCTTGTTTATTCCCCATGCTGTGTGCATTTGTGTACAGGCACTTCAGAAAGGTAATCAACCAACCAGGTTCCCTAGAAAGAAATATAATAACATCAGAACTTTTCCTGCTGTTTTCCTCTGAAATCAAGTTCTGGGGAAATTTACCTCACTCCAGAAGCATTTGCTTCTTAACAGATTTACTTTTTATAAAAATGAGCATATGGAGTTAGACCAAAAAAGCCATTTGCCTCAATATCCTGTCTTAGACAGTGATTGGTATGCTTAGGAAGGTATGTATGAGATGGAGAATGCATAAAGGATAATATTTCCCCTGGTACTCCATCTCGGTTTTCAGCAATTAGGTAGTGACTTCCTGATCTGGAGATTATATCTAGACCATTATTCTCCATCAAAACTGATAGAAATACCACTCCAGAAATCATCCAGTCTATTTCTGTTGAGTTATGGTGGTTTTAACATACAGGAATTGGTGCTAAAGGAACACGGTTTGTGGCCTCATACACCCTACTACCAAAGAGAATGGTTCCACAAACAAAACAATTCTTCCAGTTCATGCATTTTTCATGAGTCATGAAGAAACAGAGCAATGTAAAAGTAAGGAGCCTGTGAAAAGGGCGTTTGAAAGAAGGAGCTGAGAAAGTTAAATACTTACAGGTGATTCGTATATTGTATTGCATAGGAAAGGCTTAAATAAGAATGAAAACAAGACGGAATGGGAAGGAAAGGTATTTGCTAGAAGCAGAAAAACATCTTTCAGATTGCTGAAATCCTGCATGTTCTAATTAATATAACAAAGACGTTAATATAAATTCAGGTATATCAAATGAAATTAAAACCAGTGTAGACTAAACTAGAATTTGAAGCTAATACTAAGAAGATAAAATGAAAACTAGTACTAAATACTTCACACGCATCAGAAGAAACCCACCCTACTTTAGGTACAGACAGCTGATCATCAGGATATGATGGCCACCCTTTTTTTTTGCCCTGACATTCACTGTGGAAATAAGAGAAATTCCCCTTCTTTAACCTTCTTGTAGTGTGCTCAGCAAAGGTCCTGTCTGAAACTGAAGTGGCTGCAGGAGGGACATTGAACAAGACAACGAAACAAACACTAAAACATCACCAGACCTAGATTATGTTCCCCAAGAGCTCTAAGACATCTCAAGGATGAAACAGCTAAACTACTAACAGCACTATCTAACTTCTGTTTTAAGGTTCCCATGGCACCTGAGAACTGGAGTGTAGCATCTGTGGTATCACAGATGTGATATATTTTTAAAAGTTCCTTTGGGATCAAGAAACCTCTAAGTCTGCCTTCTTTACTGAGGAAATTACTACAAGTACAAACCAAGTGTAGAATTAGTGGATACCTTGAGAAATACAGGCTGCCTGGGAAAAGCTAGTGTGGTTTCAGTAAAGGTGAATATTTACCAAGTCGTTAATCAACATTCATGCATACTAGAACTACACGTCTTGTTTGCATTTATCCCAAAAAAAAAAAAAAACACAGTAGAAGAAAATAGATATAAACAAAATAAATTTGAACACCTTTTTGGTATCTAAGAGTTAGGAAAAAAATCCCCATAAAATACAGTATACTTTCTATGTATTTGTATATTTTAATGGAATAATATTTTTCAAAGATTTTAGAAAAGTAAAGTTTCCAATTGTAGGCAAAATAATAGATCAGATTCTTTCCTGTCCCAGGATATAACCTCATGAAGTTCAACAAGGGGAAGTGCTAAGTCCTTCACCTGCAATAGAACAGCCTGAGGTAGCAGGAGATGCTGGGGGCCATCCTGCTGAGAAGCAGCTTTGCAGAAAAGGCCCTGGAGTTGGACACCCAGTTGACCATGAGCCAGCAATGTGTCCTTGCTGGAAAGAAGGCCATCCTGGGCTGCATTAGACAAAGTGCTGCCAGCAGTTTGGGGGAGATGACCCTTTGCCTCTGCTCAGTACAGGTGAGGTCCCTTCCTAGAGTGCTGTGTCCAGGTCTGGGCTCCTCAGTGTGTGACACACATGGATATAATCCAGCAAAGGGCCACAAAGGTAACTAAGGGTGTCCAGCACCTCATGTGTGAGGAAAAGCTGAGAGAGTAGAGACCCTTCAGCCTGGGTAGGAGAAGGCTGAAAGGGATCTTATTGATGCATACAAACACCGCGGGGACAGGGTGCAAAGAGGACAGAACCAAACTCTTCGGTGGTGTCCAGTGACAGAGCCAGAGGTGATGGGCACAACCTGAAACACAGGAGGGTCCCTCTGAAAATCAGGAAACACTTCTTTATTGTGGAGTGACTGAGTGCTAGCACAGGTTTCTTGGAGATGTTACGGGCTCTCCATCCCTAGAGATATTCAAAACCCCTCTGGGCAATTGGCTCTGGGTGGCTGTGCTTGAGCAGGAGAAGTTGCACCAAATGGCCTTCAGAGGTCCATTCCCACGTCAGATATTCTGTGATTCTCTGATATCCTTAATGCCAGAAGAAAAGGAGAATGGAAAAGACGCAGAGGGATGATTACCTTCCCAATCCACAAACTTCTTGAGCCCTGGATAAATTGGTATGCATTCATGGCCAGTCTACTTTTTAATTGTTATAAGAAAAATTCCAGTCTGAAGGCTGCCAGGCCAGCTTTGGAATGCCACTGCTTTCTCTCTCCTTTTTCTTTCTCTTTTGATCATTCTCTTCCTGTCCTGGCCATCACAAGCAGAGCTATCCCAGTTTCACTTGGTGCTGAGAAACCTCAGTCTCAAGAAGGGCCTGCTGTAACAGCCTTTCCAATTTTTGGGTTAAGAAATTCCTCACCCTTTTCTCCACACATTATCTTTCTGATTAAAACTTAAGAGTCTTATTTCATTGAGGTCACCTGAATCTATATATATTGCACAGGTCACGCATATTTTTTTCATTGCCTCTCTGTACTCTAGTGGTTTCCTGCCAGAAAGTACTTGCAGGGGAAAATTGGCAGTACATTACTTTAAAACATGGAAAGTTCATGCTATTAGCCAACATTTGTACCAATCTAACTCCTCTCTGATCAATCTGCCATTATGCACTTTTTACTTATTTACTTATATTTATTGTTCCTTCTTTTACACAGCCAAATTTTATGCTTATCTGACATTTTTAAACAAATTTACAGAGGAAATGCAACTCTAGGTCACAGCTTTTGGTGGGGTGTTTTTCATTTTTATCCAGGAAATCTGACTTGAGCTGTTACAATTCCACCTCACAGTTTAACTACTTTGGCTTTAAGAATGCATAATAATTATCCTGCGTTTCTGCTTTCCTGACACATTCAGCTGGAGTGAGCTGTTGTAGTTGTGGTGCCTCCAGTCTGCAGCAGCCCTCCAGCTGAACTAGGCTGGCCAAGAGGAAATAACTTGAAAGAATTCATAACTAGGATCTGTTTGGCTGATAAATAAAATGTTTTGTTTCTAGATTCTTTTAAGCTCTCTCTTCAGAAGCAGCCTTCTTGCAATTCTCTAACTATGATTTTAAAGAACATTTCAGGCTTGAATCCTGTTGTGTCATTCTTAGCACCCCTGTGCCTCTGTGCAGGGGCCAGAGTTAGAGCTGGCTGTACTTCGTGGCCCAAATCCCTTTCTTCTTTATAGGTGTTACCTGGATCAAGTTCCAGCAATACAAGGGAGAAGCAAAGACCTGCAGCAGAACAGAGCTGCTCTAAGGTCCCTTCCAACTCAGCATATTCTGTGATTCTCTGATCAGACCCCATGACCTAACATATACATCAGGAGGGGAGCCAGGCAGAGGGTTCTCAAAATGTGGGGAAGTAAAAAAAGAGAGGAATTTCTCATAGGGTTTCAGCAGCCATTCTATAAGATTTGCCCCTTACAAACATCAGATATTGAGGTGTACAGAGACTGTAAAGATTTATTGATCCCTGTTCTGAAAGCTTAATAACACCATGACACTTACTATTATGATGCCATTTTTATATCTACTGGTCTTGTTGATCAGTAAACACAAGCATTTTCTTGAAAGTACTTTAAGTATTTTAAAGAAAGTAAGTAAAGCAAGTAACCTAGTAAGTTATTACTTACTTTAAGTAAGTGCAAGGAATTTTATTTTTTATATCTTTCCACTCTCCATAATGTGGGATTTTTAACCCAAATAAACTCTGTGCATGCCTAACAATAGCTGAATGCCGCAGCTTAGAGAAGCCCTGTGTAAACATTTGTTTTGGCAAAGTTAGCTGCCTGCTCAGTCTGCAGGGAGTAGATTCAGTCCAGGTAATGAATACAGCAGTTTCCTGAGAGGGAAAGCAAGAAAGAGTAAAGATTTTGCATTGAGGGTTCTCATAAATTTATAGCAATACTGTGTGTGAGAGCATTTTTCTCAATGGGTAGGAGTACATTCAGAGAGAGAGACAATCTTGGCAGGGATTTTGGTTGCTGTGCTGGACTGACTAACCTTACCAAGTCACACTGAATATTACCATCTGTCATTTGCAGCAGTCTGCATGCTGCTGCTGACTCGTATCACACACCCATACCCAACATGCTTATCCAGGATTCACAAACACCACAGGCTTTCTCTCAACTTCAGTAAATCAAATGTAGACAGTATCTTTGGCCCAATCCAGAAGGAGGCCATTAATACACTGTTTTGATCAATGATACAATAACCTCATTTCCTTTATCTAACCTAGATAAAGGGAGATAGGCAGATTACACAAACAACTTTAGGAACAATTTAGTGCTGCTAAAGAAAGCAGGCAGGATATTTGTTTTAAAACCAAGGTTTCAAGATTCTTTTTTGGCAATAATTTTGTCCTTCTGAAGGCTCACACTGCCAAAAGCCCACAAACTGCTGCATTTTATTAGCTCTGTTGATTATCATAGCACTGAAAAGCTCAAAGGGAACATGCTCTCTTACTGCTTCTGTCACCCTGGAACGCGTGGGTGGTTTCTCCCTTACCTCTGTTTCTCATAAAACACAAGCTGCTAAAACAGCTTTGTTTTGTCCTTCTGTTATCCTTCACCAGCATAACTTAATTTAACTGAAATTTCCTGTAGTGCTTGTTAAGCATTAAGGATCTTCATAAAATAACCATGCAGATTCCAAAGGGAATACAAAGCCATCTCAAGATAATAAAAGTTCAAAACTTCTTCACTCTTTGTCTAAGGAATGGTGTGCAATTATTTGCAAGTGAAAACTCCAGCCTGAAGAGTGGAACCATCAAAATGCAAAATCAGTAAGTGTGGGGAACTACCAGAAAGTTGCAGATTAAAACTACCAACTGTATTAGAATTAGGAATGCTAATGCTTTTCTAATTAAAGTGACTTGTTTGGTTAGATGGTAAAGTGAACTGGATCATTATTTTTGATCACTAGAAGAAAGTTTACAGTAATGGGATTTGGATAATGGTTTTGCCGAAAGCAAGGGAAAGACACTTACAAATGATTCTCCAAAGCTGCATTTGTATAATCCACTACTGTACAATCCAGAGTGTTTGCATAAAGATGTAAAGAGGCTTAGTTTTTTTCCATTATTTTTCTGCTCCAAAGCAGTTACCAGTGGATTTACACAAAGAACTGCTGCAGGCAACTTCAGTGACTTTGTCCAAGGAAAACAGAGAAGCTGGCTTATTTGCCAACTTTAAGTATAAACTGTTAAATAGCAGCCATAGCACAAACTTGAAACACTAATTTTTAGGATATGATCATATCTGCATCAGATATCATCTGAACAGGACACTAATGTGAAGAAAAGTGACAGGTTCAGGGTCAGAGGATGTGAGCAGGTATAAAGAGAGATACTCTGTTGTGCTAGTTATGGTGATTTATCTGCAGATATGTCTGTTGAAGACAGCTAGACAGACAGATTTATGTTTTTTAATATTATCCATCTGAGAGAACTTATATTTACAGACATCTGAAAAACCTTCAGTAGACCCCTTAATGTGCTCGTTATGGTTAATCTCTTTTGCAGACCTCTGAATTCTAGGTTCACTTATATCGACCAAGATAAATTTGACAGCTAAAAATATAAATAATTTATAGATTCCAAAGTCAGTCTTCTGCAAAACCCTTAAAAGGAACGAAAAATCATTGGTTCTAGAAACTTTGCAGTAAACAAATATTATGTTAAGATCATAGCAATAAATGCTGTTTCTAGCAACAAGGGTTTAGACAATGGAGCATTTCCTTTTTTTTTTCTTTTTAAGAAGTTTTTGCTTTCTATGTTGAAGAATATTATTGAATTATCAAATTGACAACACTTCGTAGCTCTGTAAGTAATTATTCATTTTAATATTGTTTATATCTTCATTCTTTGAGGAAGAATTTAAATAAACAGATGACTTAGGGAAAAAAATTCTATCCTTGGATTGCTGCTACTTACTCTAGTGATGGCATTCTTATTCTTATTAAATTATTCTATCCTCTATTCGAAACCAAGAATAACACTGGAAGGGATTAAGTAGGATCAGCCTGTTGAGACAAATATTGAGAACATAAATAATTACTCACTCTCTAATGAGTTTGTGAATTTTGTGGTTGTCTTTCAGTTTTGTCAACTGTACAGCCTCACCTAACAAAGCGCAAAACAGCTTTCTGGTTCTTTCCCCAACAGGGAGCACCAGGGCTTGACTTTCCCACCACTCAAACACGAGACCAGGAGATAATTCAGCTGGTCAACAGCCACTCTGACTTCATACAGGCATAACCATCCCCCCAACCTCTTTCAGCACGATAGCACTTCATAAGAGAACTTTGAAATTTTATTGGCCCCATGGTTTTGGCCCACACTTACTATCTTGTCTGCATGGCATGCCAAATTAAGATCCATAAGATATCATTATGTCACATCACATCCAGGACAGCTTAGCCAAATTTCAGGGCATAAATAGTATCAGTGCCTCTTTTCCCCTCCTTAGGTTTAAGGGGAAAAATGCCTCCGTGGTCCAGGTGTAGTGCATCTTCTGATTGGTTATATCTGAGTTTTAGAGAGATTTGGAGGCTTGAAGTATGTTGTTGTGTTGAAAATAAAACCCAGCCTGAGAGGTATGAGTCAGAAAAAAAGTAAGTTGTGTAAATAATCATTGATACATTCCTTGAAAATAACTAGAAAATGTCAATAATAGACATATAATAGACTTGTAATCAATGAAAAATGGAAGAATGAGAATTTTCAAAGCTGTTTCATTCCAATTAATGAGTAGACCCACCTTAAGAAAACACTTTTTTTTTCAAAATATATATTCTTGGCTTCTAATAATAGAGCAGAAGACTTGATGATGCTGCTCTCTGAAATAATTCAGAAACTCTATCTAAAGAGACGTTATTTTCTCAGTTTTTCAGTATTATCTGAATTATTAGTGTAGTATTGAGAATAATATTGTTGTCATAAATAAATCCTGAATGTTTTTCTTACATTGCATAGTATGTGCTAGAATTTTTCCTAGGATAACTAAATGCCAGGTTAGATTTCTCTATGTGTGAACACTAAATACAACTTCTTTTATTTCTTAAGTCTGTAATTACACAAAACACTACACACTCTATGTGGTTACATGGAAAAGCTTATTCTGGATACTTGCAGTTATTACAAATAAAGCTTTACACTGTCATTACTTACTTACAGAGATAAGACTGTAACAGGGTTCTCATCTATCTATCTATCTGGCAATATCATTTCATGAGATTAAATATTTTGATTTGTGTTGCAGATGTGTATCAGCAGCAATTACTAAAAGGGATGCTTTAACCAGAAGCTTAAAGACACATTTTCTTGCAAAGCCAGAAGGAACATAAACTGCATCAGCTTTACAAATCAAATTATTTTTAGACTTTTATTTGGATTATATAAATATAAGGTATTTGTTTTTCTACACTCTACTAGCATTCAAATCACAGAATGAGAGAATCACGTTTGGTTTGGGTTGAAAAGAGCCTTAAAGATCTTCTAGTTCCAGCCTTCTGCCATGGGCACTAACACCTTCCACTAGACCAGGTTGCTCAGAGCCCCATTCAGCTTGGCCTGGTTGGGTTCACAAGTATGAAGAATTGATTTATTGATTTTTAAGAAGGACTTTTTAGTTATCCCGAGGGCAGTGCCGACAACCTCAGGACCCTGTTGTCATACATTTTGTGTTAGCTTGGGTTTGAGGTTTCTTATTCTAACTTTTAGAATTCTGGAGTGGGAAATTTATGGAGGAGCCTGTTCGAAGAGCAAGTGACTCCTTGATGAAGAAGTTGGCATATGCATTCACTAGGAATTCTTCTAAATTTGTTTTTTAATCTTTATTCATACAATTTAGCATGCTATTGCTGCACTTTTTAGAGACACTGTTGTCTTTACTCTTCTAAGATTTCTCACACCAGCAGAGCTCAACACAAATGTTTACACTGAGGCTTCTTTAAAAAAATAGAAGGGAATTATATAAAAACTGTTGAGTTGTAAAATGGGACAAAGTTAGTGTACATTAGAAAAAATCTCCAACAACAAAAAAAAGACCACTAAAAACCACCTAGAATTTTATTAGTACTTGGAACACATTTGGTTTTGTTTGACAGTTCAGCAAGGTCCACTCCTTATTTTCATCCTCTGGGTGTCTCTCTTTTAATTTGAATGACCCCTTACACAATCCAGTTTTAGTCACAGATGTATGAGGATTTATTTTTATAGCGAAAGGGGTTTATTCTTAAGGTTCTCAAACTGTACCAGGCCTTTCTGTGAACAACCTTCTTTTTTTGAGACCTTATAATTAATATACAAAAAAGGATAATCATGCACAAATTAAGATAAATACCATAGCAATCAAAAAGATACAGTAATTTGTCATGGATTTGGCAATACTACACATTTAAATTAATAGTCTGGACAGTAGAGAAAGATCTTTTTCAAATTAAGCCTGTATGGGATCCAAGAAAGAAGAAAAAATATGAGTTCAAAATGTTATTATTACATTTTTCATTAAGGAAATCACATTGCAAGAGGTCTGATTAGTCATAAAAATAGAGAAACAGAAAGGAATTCAAGGTAAAAAAGGCCCTGTGGCTCACACAGCACACAAACTGAACAGAGATAAACTGTGTTATATTCTTGAAAGAAAAACAGGAGTGGGGAAGACCAAACCAGGATCTAGAAAATATATTATTCTTTACAAGACTTAGGAATCTATGCTTTCTCTTGCTTCAGTAAGAGGGAAGTCTTAGGTTAAACACCACAGCAAAGGCTTGAACTAGGTGATAAAAATTCCTTTTAGATCTGTTACTACTGCTATTGGTATTTTTTTGAGCAAAGGAACTATTTTGTGTCCTACTGGAAAATCTGTCTGGCCAATGTCAGACAACTAACAAATCACACCATGCTTTCTGAAGTCTGTCTTTGCTATACTAAATGTGGCAAAATACTTTTACATGCAGCACATGTCGTTCAATAAGCCCTTGGGAATCAGGAGGCAGGCACTTAGTAATCAGATTTGTCAGTGGTGGTGCTCTGTCACTTTTATGAACTGTTCAAAAACTAAAATTGGATCAGTCAGTAGAGACTAAGCTCAGATTTCTGGAAACACATAGTTTATTTATATCAAAGATTGCTAATTTTATAGATGTTTACCTAAACTCACTTGTCTGATTAAAGATGTGCCAACACATTTCTTATCATACTAATTGAGTTGATGAGAATTTAGTTCCCACTATGCTTACACAGACTTGGCAATACTGGTGATTTTGGTCTCCTGAATAATTCTGTGCCTAAGGGTCATGGCAGTGCTGGTGCCTGCAGTGATTTTCCTGGCAGGGACTGCATTCTTTTATTGCCTTATCTGTGTCTTGCAGAACTGCAGTTTTACCTTTTCTGCTTCCATCAGCAGTTGCCTGAGAATTCTCAGATATATCACCTATTGCTTGTATTTTTATCTCCACTTAAGCTCTCATTGCTCAAAATATGTCTCTAAAAGATAAGACTATGGTAGACTGATTTGTTAGACTGATTTTTAGTCTCTTGCTTTTCTCTTTCTCATTGAAAATCTGTCCCAATGCCTCCGTCTGTCTTTATGGTTCCTAATGTATGTTGTACATTCTTTGTTATAACTTCATTATGTTCAAACTTCAGGTTCTGCACTATTGCTTTTTAGTGTATTTTAGGTATAATAATAATAATAATAATAATAATACCAAGTGAACTTTTTAAAATGCAAAATACTTAAATAATATATGAAACAAGAATTTTTTCACATTCTGTGTATTTTTCAATGCAAATCTCACACTGTACTTAGATTTACTGAAGAAAATTCTCTCTGGAAGTTACATACTGCCACAGAAAATCTGAGATAATCTTAAAACTGATAAGTATTATTATAATCTGTGTGCATCACTCAGACTCATTTTGCCTTTGAATGCAATCAGCAACTAACTCAAGATGCAGGTTCTTCTGTCTTCTCATTCATAAAGTTCTTTGCTCTCATCTTTTGGCACAATTTTCCTTTATTCTCATGATTGGAGGATTTTTTTTTTTTTTTTTGTTGGAAAAGGATTACCGTAATAAATTACATTTTAGAATTTAGAAAGTAACAAAATATGTAAAATAAAATCTCTGCATAATGAACACGGTTTTTTGGCACTTACAGTAAATTCAGTTTTAGCTGTCTTACCAGAATAGAAGGTTAACAACTCAAGAGTTGGAATGTAACTGCATCTCCTGTTTAGAAAGTGATACTACTAAAAATGTATATTTGAGTAGTTACACGTAATCTTAATGCTTTTACACCTGGAACATGTTATAAATTTCATTTTCAGTTTCTGTATTTTCTCCAAGATAAAAAGATAATTTACTCAGAATCCCATTGCATTGCACTTTTGTAATCATTTTCAATCACATAGTTCTGTAATCAATATTCTGTATTTCACTCTGAATTATGACTGCGCTGTTTCTTCAGTATTAATTTTAAGAACGAATGTCTGAAAAATTTTATCTTTTGCCCATCTGAAAAAATGCAGAGTGATATTGTGGCTCATTTCCTGACCCATCCAAAGGAAATTTTGTCAATTTAGAGATCTTTGTTTCGGGTGGGAAAAATTGCCCTTTTGGGTGTACTTTTCTCATCACTGACTTGAAGAAATGGACTACATGGACAACTAGCTTAAAACAGATATGTTGGTTTAGAGTGCCAAAATAAGATAGCACAAATCCTAATATGTTCCACGTGGAAAACACAGGCACCATTGCATAGATTTTGTTTTCAAATGACGGTTTCCTGTTTCTGCTGATTCTACGGGCTTGAGTTAAACAAGTTTCCTTTTAACAGCACTCCACTGAGTGTAATCACACTCTGTAAACAAACCTGAATAATCTTTTCTCCCTTTGCAAAGGAGAAAATGGGAAACAACTTTGGCAAAAAGATTGCTATTTTTCAACTCATTGTAAATATATTGTCTATTGGAAGAGTTGCACAATTACCTAATACATCATTAATAATGTTGTGTTTCATTACAAACATATACAATATGTTTCAGGACTTCATTACTGCTACTCTTATCTTGGACAGATCATATTTTTAATATGCACCCCTATTCAGCACTGTTCTGAGTGTCTGTGCAGCTTCAGTGCCAAAATTTAACAATTTTCTGTGTGCATTTCTCTTTAGCATGGTTTTTCTCACAGAATATTCCTTTGCTTCAAAGAAGGTAGCTATCCCAAGTGATTTATTGTTTAATGCTATAAATATCACACAGACCCTTTATTTATGTTACTATTTGATTTTTATCTGTATTTTTTAAACAATTTTTAAAGCCCTATTCTAAATGTAAGCGGTCCTTAAGGACCTCAAGGTCTTCTAGGACTGAAGTCCCAGAAATTGTGTTTATACTGCACAAGTAGGCATGCTTTACAGACATATGCAATCCTGCTTCCATGACCATATGGATCCTGTATGTGTGTCCATCCTCTTTATGTTGGAAAGGAGCAGGGTCTCACTCTGCCCAAATTCTGCCATCCAAACATTCAGGCAGGGTGTCATAGAACCCCAGAGTCACTCCCAGATATGCTTATGTTAAAGATAAAATTTAAACCAAATCCCACCAAATGGCTGCAAGAAAACATGAACTAAATATGTTGGGTGGCCAGAAACAGCTGCAATCTACAGAAAATTTAGTTTCAAGAATTACATTCTTTTTAGCTCCGGAGCAGAAAACCGAGCAACTTGCAACTGTAGAATTTTTCTTCTTCCTTAGCTCTATTTCTCTATTTGGCTCCATTTGGCTGGATCTAGCTCCATCACAGCTCATGAAAAAGTATTTTGAAATATATCCAACATTGTTTTACTGAAAGAGGATCAGTCATTTCCTCACTGAAGAGGTGAAATATTTACCTGATTAAACTATAATGTTAGGTGCACTGTAATTACCTACATGAATGCAATGACTTTAAAAGTATCTAATCAGCTTGACTAAGTTAATTAAAAGAATATAAAGATTTGACCTATGAAAATCAGGAGGATATTTTTCCCCATAACCTTAGGTAGAGTACTAAGAAAGATAATTGCTTGAAAGTTCAAATAAAAGTTCATGTTAAAGTTTAATGTGTCCAACAAATTCTGAACAGGACAAAAATCTAAATCCAGGATAGAAACTTATTAGAAACACTGAGGAATCTGATTAGTTAGAATTTTTTATGGACAACAATAAATTTATTACCAGAAACCAGACATTTCTTGTAAAAATTTATTACCATTAGAATATCAGTGCTTTTCATATGGCCATCACTTTCTGAAACTTATGAAGCTTTTTCTTTGCACTCATGTTGGAAGGAAATTAGCTGATACTCCACCTGTTTTCCAATGCATTTCAAAAACTACACACTAAAATCCATTTTATAATGCTGTGGAGAGGAACATTGACAACCAATTTCCAAAACGACTGAAACTGTAAACACAGAAAAACAGGAAAAGGAAATAGAAACTATCTGATTTGTAATCTAATGGGGAATGAACCTTAGCTGAAATGTTCTGCAATCAACACCAGTTTATCAAAGAAGCTGAGTGTTCAACTGAGTCATATGGGCAAAAAGCTCTTGGAAATCCATTCTCAAGTTGTGATCTCTGGAAATTTTCCATTCTGGCAGTTTAGAATTAATGCACATCCATATGTTTTAGTCTCAGATATCAGACTAGCACTTTGTTAGTTAAGAATCTCTACATTTTTATAGAAAGCTTGTAGCTTGTAAAATCTTATTACAGTTACCTTTCTGTTACCACTTCTGTGATGGAAAGGTGCTGAATTTTGTCTAATTTTCCTTAAATAATCTACAAATCTAAACAGTTTTTTACGTGTAGATTTTACATGGAATAGCTTTATATTGTGTGTAGAATTTTGACGAGAGTGAAAAGGCATCTACAAGAGGGACAGCAATGTAACTCTATTATTCAAAGCATCTCTGTGGGAAATTCCAAGCACATGCTTTTCTTCCTGACACAGTTGTTTTTTAACAGCTGTGATCATTGGCTTGATTATCTTGTTTGTTATCCATGTGTGAAGGATACATCAAAAAGAAGTGATTTTGTGAACGAATCTACTTCCCAAAGTGCCTCTGCCTCCTCCTGCAAGTTTGCAGAAAAATCAGAGCTTTTTCAGTTGAACATCTGTCTGCAAGAAAAGTTTTGAAAACACCCTGCCACATCAGACAGCTTTCTTCGTAAAAATGCCACTGCTGTTCCACAAATGATTACACTCATTTTCCTCTCAGGACTCCCTTTTAAATGTTGCTAGGATATACAGTGCTTGACCAAATTTAAAGCAGGACAGCTTAGGACCATTACTTGTTAATACATCAGCAAATTCCTTTCAGGAATTTGCTGTTCAGCATATTGTACTTCAGGATCAATTAGTTCCTGTAAATGAGGTCATGAATCACTTAATCAGGATACAGTCCTGGAAAACAGTGCAGTGGTTTGGAAATCTCAACATTGTGTGTTTTTCATGTGCCTGGTTTGCTAATGCCATATTCAAATTTAATAGATACAGCCAAATAGAGCTGTAAGATTCCACATGACAGTATGCTTTTCTACAGCAGCCATAAGTAATTGCTTTAAGGTGGTAAAGAGAGGTACCAACCAGAGTGACACACACACAGGAATTAGTTCTGGGGTTCTGGAAATTAAAATACCTACCCTGTGGAGAGAGTAGGTAATATGTATGAAGTTTGAACAGCTTATTTCATTGGTTTCTCAAAAAAACCCATCAACTATATCTGTAAACACATTAGTTGTTTTTCTACCTTATCCTTTATCAACAAGTGATTGCTATGTTATGATCTTTCTAGATATCAAAAGTTATAACAAACACAGGATTCGGCTAAATCTGATCCTTTTCTGATCCTCAGAGAGCATTGGGTCAAATCTGATCCTAAATCTGATCCTCAGAAAACAGACCCAGGAAAAATAAAATCAAAAAAAGCTAAGCATTTATACTGGATTTAAGAGAGTTATGCCTTGGTTTGGCAGTAAACTCTAGGACATCTCCTTCCTGCTCTACTGCCCTAATTCCACATTTGCATGTTGCATTCAATGACAAAATTACTATGAACTTCAGATGTCCTGTAATGAAAATAAACTGTCACATTCAAACCACATTGGGAATTATAACTGAAGGATTAAATTAAGTAACAGAAAAATAGCAAAGTGTTGGGAATTAAGAGCTCCATTCACACTGATCTAAGGAAAAGGAAATATCATCTTCAGACTTTATTTCCCTATTAGACTTTGCCAGGCATAGTTATTATGATTGCTTGCATGATAAGAGTATGAATCTTTCATTTTTAACCAAAAATAATCAAAATCCCCTATGACTGTTCTGAACCAATTTTGTTAAAGAAAACCAGCTGAGACTACTTTAAGAATGAGCATGATAGTGCTGGACAAGCCTGTGTCTCCTAGTCAGACTGAAAAGACTAAGCTCTTAATTTATGCTGTTTATAGCAGATCATGTGAACATCTCCAACCCTCAGCAGATTCATTCAGGGTGAATTTGTAACTAAGAAATGTCTCCTAGCGAAAAAACTACTCCCTCACCTACATTATCTCTATGTATCTCTATGTATCTCTCTATCTCAGATTCCCTTTGGAGTAGGCTGCTGGAAGCCTTGTTGGTGATTTTTTGGCTTTATGTTCTGCTAAAGCAATTCCCCGAATGCTAGCGTGCCCGCTCCAGCGTGCTTGCTCAAGTGTGAATAGATCTTCAGTTTAGCTCTCTGTTCCTGAGATAGGAGACATCACATTCCTGTGAGAAATGTCCTTATCAATCTTCTGTACTCGACATTATCTGCACAAGGGGCAATAGAGGCCCTAAAATACCTTGTGCCTCTGGACAATCCTGTCATCAGCTGTAGAGTGAGCCTGTCCTCACTGTTTTCCCTTGCTGTAGCTCTTCAAAGGTTATTTAACCCATGCTGGCCACAGCTAAGCTGGACCCTACATCCAGTAACACTGCCTGCAGCGTCCTCACCAGCAGTTGTTCATCACAACCACGCATTCTCCACAGGAATAAAGCATAATGAGAATAATCTTCATCAAGGAAACTGCCATTTTCTCATCAAGCTATTAACACAACAAATACATCAAGTTATTTATTTTTCTCAAATAGCTGAAAACATATTCCTTAGCAGAAACATAGGTTAGACTTTTATCTCCCTGGCCTAAACCTGTATTTATTCTATTAGCTGCCTTGGTCTTACTTTTATGTATTTGAAAGAAGAACTAGGGCCTTGATATGTTAAGACAGCCTCAAAACAGCTTTCAGACTCTAATTAGGAATCCACTGAAAGGGAAAAAGCGTTTGTTATGATAAATACTGACAGAAATGTAGTTACACAAGCCAAGCACTCCTGGTGTAATAACACTACCCACCTGTAACCCAGCCAAACAGAATGCTAATGCCAGACAGGGAAACAAAGGGGGATCAGGAGGCCCAGACAGAACAGGAACCAAAAGGCCATTTGTCAAGCACTGGCCTTTTCCTTCACCAAATCTTGGCTAGGACAAGTCCTTATATGTAATAGATCCATAAAACAATTAGGGGTGAAAGACTGAATGATCTAGCTCAGCTTCATAGATCAATTGCCATACAGAATATTTCCTCCCTGCAGTTTCTCCTCTGACTGGAAAAACAAGACCCAAGGATTTATGCCTTAACTTTGAAGTCTCATTCTTCACCTCAGATATTCACAATTACAAGAAGTTTCAAAGGAACGTGAAAGAAGTTCAGTAGTAGATTGTTCTAGGAATAATGCCACAGAAGTTTATTTCTACTTTTTCAGTGAAATTTATTCTTCAATATGGAGTTTATATTTGATTTAGATTAGGCTTAATTTTAACAAATTTCTTTAGAGGCATAAAAGACTGCAATCAGTCTTTTATGTCAAGCCTGACCCCTCTAATCAATTTGATTAGGGGAATGTAAAGAGATGTCATGGAAGAATGAAAATTTTAAAGATAGTTAAATTCATATGAGTTCCACAAAAACTGTCACAGGACTAGAGAAGAGAAACCCAGTTAATGGAATTTTTGTGCAAAAGTTAACTCATTACCTTTCATATTTTGTCTGTTGATCTGCCATGTGGTGCATAAGCTGCTGTCCAAACTATGGCACATACCTCCCAGACCATGATGGAGTAAAGAGGGCAGCTAGAACTGAGAAGTTCTGAGAATTCTTAGAAAACATGCAGAAGGATGGATCTGAAGGTACTGAGGCAGATTTCTGAGTCTAAGGTATATGTACAAAGGACATGAACTCATGGGAAAGCAATGACTTTCTTATGACTTTCTGTCATAAGAAGGCACAAGGTAATAAGCCATAGAAAAGATCAATGTTCTACTTCCAGTTCTGTCACAGCTCTGTTGGGTGTCTTACCAGGACAGTCAACTTATCAGTCAGTGCACCAGATTCCCATAAAATAGGGATAAAATGCTTACTTTACAGGTTACAGAGAGGTCATTCGCTTTTGCTAGAAAAAGGCTTTACAGCATTTGAAAAATCTATAGAAGTGCAAAGTGTACATGAAGTGAATGTAGGCAGACATCACGTCATCCATTTAATGTGACATCCATTTAAAATTGACACTAGAGTTGTCCTAGGTTCATTCATTTCTTATCAAAATTAATTCTGTGAAAATCTCCATATTAAACCATTGAGCATCAGGCTTTTCATTTTCTGTGTGCCTTCTTGTTCTTCAGTTGTGGAACCTTGCCAACCATTTCCTCTGACAAATAGGCCCTTGAGACAACCACCTGACACCGAGTCCAGCACAGGCTTCCTAGAAAGACCCTTCACCCATCCTTCACAGGATTTTCATGCAGTTTTGAGTATTTCTGCTTCACACACATGGCATTCACAAATTTCTAGCACCTTTTTTTTTTTTTTTTCTTGTCTAAAACCAGCCACCATCCTGAAGGTGAAAGTTATCTCACCTTTCCTTAAGGGAACCTTTGGGAGTACAGCAATTATATTCAGGAAGACACATGCTGTCCTCTGGACCTCTACTTACATGAAAGCTGATCTATTTGCTTCCACTCTCCTCCTGTCCAAAGTTTTCCATGTTTGCATGAGGTTTACTTCTCGTGAAACCTCATTGAAATCTGTGCTTTACCTTTTGGCTTCTGTCCACAATGTTAGCATACTCAGTAGCCATGACAAACTAACTGGCCACTCTGGTTTCTGTAGGATAGGTTTGTCCGATTTTCAGGATATTGCAACCACAAATTAAAATGTGATGTATTATTATAATATCCAGCCTGAGAACAAGGCAATATATTTTTTCAGAAGCAAGTTCTATATATGGATATAGAGGCATTTAGGTGACAATAGATGTCAGAGAAGCAAGTGCAGGTTAAAATAATGAATTCAACATGCAGCTGAAAGTTCTTGCGTTAAATTCACAAAAATACTATACCTGCCTCTGTTTTCCTGGCCAGCTCACTCCATTCCTGATCTGATCAAATAGACATATCCTCACTCATGTTTGACAAAAAAAGCTTTTATGTTTGAATTACTTAGTCTGGTATCATAAACATATTAACAATAAATAAGTTCAGACAACTGGGGTACAGAGAATGAGAATTATGCTACATCCATGTAGGATTGCCATGTATCTTTAGTATGGTAACCACAGACAACTGTTGGCACATGGTGTGGGATGTAATTGAAGCTTTGTTAATAATTAGAGTAGTTTTACTGGAGTGCTTCCCTGCAGATTCTTGAGATTTTGTGGAGGTCATTCCTCATACTATTACAACTACCATAAATACTTTTGGTTGTCTTTCTAGCTCTCAAATTAGCAGCTGCTATTCCCTTTCTAAAATGACCTTGTCTACTCCAGAGATACCAATACTTAAAATAGCAGTTTGAGTAAAAGAATTGAAATGGTTTACATTTGAATTTTTCCTTCTCAGTAACAAGGGTTTCTCATCTAGGAAATTTGGCTTTGCTATGGCCTTTGGTCCTCTCATCACATTTGGAACAGGTTAACATTCTGTTACCTCATTCACCAAAATTTGGTAAAAAGCTATATTTGATGAAGGTCCATTCAGAAAACTACTCTTAAAACCAAAAAAAGATCATTTCATGCAAGTTAGGAATGTAAATCACTTCTGGTCCCAGAGCAACCTGACTCAATTCTTTCAGAATGGCCTGACAATTATAAAACAAGATTAATTACAGTAGGAAAGAATAACAGTACAGAACATTAATATTGTTACATCAATTTACATTTTCATGATAGGCACTATATTTAACTGGCCGCATTTTTTAGGTTATTCATATCACAACTTTTGTTGAGTTTGAGATTGCTTGATTGATCTCTCCTACACTGAGAGCCATCTGCCCACATTGTCATAAGCAGCAGGACAGCAGAAATTGACCATTTGTTACTATTAAAAATTGAAAACATTATGCTTTCATGATGTCCTTAAACCATATACATCCACTTCTGTCCTCTATAAAATGTAGCACATCGAACTTCAGTATTCATTATGTTCAGATCAACTATTTCCTAGTTTTACTAGAAGCTCCACTTTCTTTTTGTCCAGGGATATTGAAAAGTATATTAAGCTTAATATTTCATGCAAAACTAGGTTATATAATGGTTTCACATGTAAAGTAGGTGAACAGATGGATTTCTGCTCTTGTGATCTGAACTAGATTAAATGAGAACTAGATTTAACTAGGTTAAATTGCATGGTCTTAATAAGGTCATTTAGAACAAGAAAAAGCATTAAATAAAGGAATCATGAATTCCATCCAAAAAAAATGTAATCAAGTTTTATTTGAAGAAAAATAATTACAAGTTTTTAGCAATAAATTAAATTTATTTCTCTAAGTAGTAATAAGAAAAGTTTAAGAACATACTCCATGCTCCATAAGCTGCCTTCTAAGGTTGGAATTTTCTGTTACAAGATTAATTTCTTCCATTCACATCTTGTACCATCTCTATGTGGCAGAGGATTAGCAACTGCTCATAAACAGATGCTTGTATTTGTCACAGGTATTTCGGCCCACAGCCAGCAGTAGCCAGACAGGTGTTTTGTGTAAAACTCAAGTCCACATCACAGGAAGAGGCTGGTGTCTAATGACTGCCATTAATGAATGCTATTAAGCTGCTCCTCCCAGATAAAATCAGTATTAGAGCCACATCTGCTACTCCTCTTGTGTCCCAGTAGCTGCATTTGAAACTCAACAACTTTCTAAGCTAAAGCACCTTTACTTGATGAAATTCCTCAGCACTGTTTTCATGCATCATGCAGCTGATTTGTCACACTACATGAAGCATGAATTAAGTTATCCTGGCTAAACTCATGGCTAAACGAGAACAGGATTTAAATAGTTGGGTAAATTTATATTTCATTAAATAGAGGTCAAAACATATTTCTTCATTCTTGTTCTGAATAGGGATTTTGGTGGGAAGAATAATAAACATTGGCAGTCCATAAACAGTGATTTGTATAGTCCAAAGGCTTAAAGATTAATTTTTCACACTGCAGCAAGTAGTGAACAAGTAGACATGGACAGAATACATTCCTGAACAAAGCAAAATGCTTTGGCCTATGGCCAAATGTATTTCCCATCATTTCGTCCTTTAAATGTAATCAGAAAATCTTCCAAAATTAGTGCTACTATTCTCAAAATTTCTTTAGATATGTAGGGGGGGTGCGTAAACTAAGAACTTCAGATCACAAAGTATTTTTTTTTATTATTATTTCTCCAAGAAACAAATTCTAACCTCCTCAAACTCTATGATGAAATCTGATAAGATTGATGGGAACTTAAGACACTCACAGTGAAACACGTGGGAAAGAGCAAAGTAGACAAGAATGTTCCCTCTTCTAAGGGAAAAACAGTTGATGAAAGAAACAAGTAAGGGTGAAATACCTCCTAGGAGCAGAGTGAACTGTTTTTTGACCTAGAGAAGAGTTTAGCAAAAACCCCAAAATCCTTAAAAGGAAGTTTTTATCTCAGTTATAGACTTCTCCAGTGGTGTTTTGGGGGATTTCTCTGTGGCAAGGAAATTCTGCTTTCATTGGGATGCTTGAAAACACGATCAAGAAGAATAACACAAATCCTTGGAGAAAAAGTATTTCTAATTTCAATAATATTTTTTGGTCTTATGGGGAGATAAAGTGAGTCTCTTGAGTTGGAAGAATAGAAAAAAAAACCTCTTAGGAAGAAGAGGAGAGATCATCTGTGCTTTTTAATGCTTCAGTTCAGTTCTTAAACCAGAACTATTTTGCTTACAAAGGTGAGACAAAAAATCCCTGTTATGGCGTGATTCATTTCCTCTTGCTTAAAAAAGAACTGTCTAGGCACAGTTTAATTTTTTTGATGACTATTTTTATAAGGACCTTGAAAATCAGAGGTTTTGAAGGTGTTTTAAAGAAAATATATCTACAAAAACACATTTGTTGGCCAGTCTTTCACACCTTTGCAGTCTTTTTGACTTAATCCAGAAAAGACTAAGCAAGTCAAATTTTTATCACAGTATTTTTATCTTTAAAAAGGATCTGAATGATCCCCTTTTGGAGACAATCAGATTTGAGAGATTTTAGTCAATTTTTTAAAGCTATTTCAAATACTCAAGTGGATTCCATAACTTTATTTACTTCACAATGTCTCGCATTCTTTTAATGTTTACCCTCTTACTATTTTAAGTGGCCTGTATAAAAACCTATTCCAGTGTCAGTAAACAAAGGCAATCCCAATTATCTGAATTCTCCCCTTTGAAGGAAAAAAAAACCAGAAATTCCTTTTTTTCCATGACTTGTTCTGCCTGTGTCTGGCAGCCTTTCTTGGAAGTTGTATCTGTCAATCCTTGCTGGACTTAAAGTGTTAGGATGAGGTGGTGGGTTTTATTGCACAATCAGAACCCATTGTGTCATGAATCTATGGTAACATTGTATTTACCAAACAAGAAAAAATAAGTTCAATTGCACCGCCAAGAACTTTATGTGCTGACACTATTTTCATTTTTATCAAATTTCATGCAAGAAAGAATGGGGTTTGGATAGATCCTGGTAATGTATGTCACTTTTGAGTTCTGGAGGAGTGTAATCAAATCTGTAAGTGTTCTAGAGACTTAGACACCTTCCCATCATCAAGCCTGTAATCTCTATGAATGCATCAGAGTATGGAGAGGACCAGAAACAGCAAGATATAACACATAAGATCAATTGTATGTCATTCCATACATGTCTCAAATATTCCCACAGGCTTTAGTTAATATTTTTTAGGTTTGTGGTTTTGTTTCTGATTCCATTTTCAACTAAGTTCAGAAAACCTCATGAATTTGCATTATCAGGAACAAGTGCTTTTTGATAACAACAGGGTTTAAAATACTGTATCAGTGATGCACCAATGGAAAGTCTGCTCATTCCATGGCCTGTAGATGCACAGACTGGAGCCTCTGAAATGCTCATTTCTTTCCACCCTTTTCTAGATTGCCTGGAGCCCCTGGAAAAGAGTAGCAAGAGTAGAGTCTTCTACATACTGAAGAACATGATCAGTGAAAAAAATCTTTGACAATTAGAGCGGAACAGTCTGTACTAATAAATACAAGACTAGGTAGGATGTAGAAACCAAACTACAGTCTTTCCCATAGACCCTGTGCACGTTCAGGTTAAGTGTGAAAAATGTGAGCAAATAGGTGCCCATTTCCTCCAGTTGCCTTTTAGAGTTAGATTTCTCATAGCACTTTGCCAATTCACACGATACCACCTTAGCTCCACAGTAGTTCATTACGATATATAATAATGAGCTATGAACTCCTGCAGCCTGTTTTTTGGCATGTGATATTGTACTGAATCAGAAATAATAGCTTGAAAGACTAAACAAAGTAGAACTTTATAGACCAATAGAAGTAATTGTGAGACCAGAGTAAACCAAAAATATTAATAGAAGCGTAAAAAAAATTATCAGCCATACCTGCCAAGAATTACGTGCTGAACTTTTATCATTTTACTTCAGCAAGGTATTTGGCACAGGAATGCTTAATGATAATCAGTGTTGGTTTCTGGTTTATGTTTAACCTCTGAATGTGCTAACCAGGAATGTAGGGAATCAGTCTGGTTTTGAAATACTACTGAGTAGTTATGTGGGAGGGACTGTACAGCATTGTGGTCATAAGGTAGAAAAATGATAGGGAGGAGATTTTGCTCTGGAACTTTCCTCTAATGCCATCAGGTAATATCATTCATCTGTGCCATCACCTAAAGCAAACCTAAAACCTGCCCATAATGCTCAGGCAATGGATTCTTAACAGCAACAGAGAATACTGTCTCTGATGGGCACAGTTTAAACGCATCCAGGCTCGGCTTAGTTCTATTCCCTTGTGCAGAAATGCTGTGCACTGGGATTGTCCTTCTGGCACCGTCAGATCAGTTGTGCAGGGCATCAACCAAATGCTGCTGTTGAGCCACTCTGTCACTGCAGGGCAGGAGTAAAATCTCCCTTAGTCTTTATGTCTTAATAGATGCATAGTCTTGTTTTATTTCATTCCTTTTACAAATCATAGCTTTTTGCTATTTGAATAAAATTACATTAATAGTCACTGTTTACATATTTTCTGCTTACTAAAAGTCAGCTGTCATGTAGGACGTTTTCAAATGAATCATACATTTGGAAGTAGCAAATTCTTCAGCTTTGCAAAACCAGCAGGGCTCCAAAATGTATAAAAGCTTTAGTTTGCTAAGACTCAACCTGGAATGCTGAAAAAAAAAAAAAAAAAAGGAAAGAAGATTCAAGAATATGGTTCATTTCAGGACTTTTCAGTAATTCCCCATTTATTTACAAGAAAACCCTAACAAAGTTCCTCTTCAGAGTTGTTATGAGAGGTAGTTTGGTGGAAGATTTAAAGAGTGAAGGAGTTTTATTTCTGTTCAGTGACTTTATTATGATTGACACAGGAATGTGATATTAGACTCCTTGCACATCTCCTTCAGCTGAAACATTCTTGTGGAACCCTCTGTGTTGTTTATATTTAAAATGGCATTTCAGCTTCCAGGGCATCCTATGGTCAAGCCACTATCTACCACTGCATTCTGATAATATTGTTTCTAAAATCAGATGACACATTGTGAATACTGGTTTCAAGGACTGGTTAAAACCCTCAAGGTTACACCCTCCTCGAATCTTTGAATTCCCAAATAGGAGGATTATTAAAAGAGCATGATCAAGGTTAGTGGCCCCTAAAATTAGACCTCACAGCTGTATTTTGACTTTGCTGTCTGTGTGCACACAAAGATCATCAGTGCATTTGGACTTCTTTAAAATATAAGAAAAACCTTTTTTTCTTTCCAGACTACCATACCACTCATTAGAATGCAGGAACCTCAATGTCCGAAATTTGTATTTTACATATATTCCTGTATTAGTTCATGTTGCATACTAACTGATAACACAGACATGTAAGGAATTCCTTTAGAAAGCTTTTTGGAGGCAGGTAACTCAAACAGTCTCCTAATTTCAGATTTAGTTGACTTTTTTCCAGGTAATGTTAGATACTCTAAAAGGGCAACACATCCTGTTGATGCGATGAAATGACACTTGTAGATGAATTAGCTCTGAAAAAACCTAAAGAGATGAGTCATTCTTACCCAAGTTTATTTTTAATTTGAGCACTTACATGTCACTCTTCTGCTTCTACAGCAGTTTCACTTTCTGGGGGGACGTAAGGGTTGCTTTGAATTACAGTGACTTCTAATGACCTCAAGGCTATCTAGAAACTGAGGGACTGCTATGCTGCATTTGTTCATTGCATCTGTGGTGCCCTCTCCAAGCCAAAATCGTGTATTTGGTGGTGGAGGCTGGTGATCTAGGACTGGGCTCAGGCAAAAGGGAACAGCATGCCCTCCACAGACAGCTGGGCACCTGCCCTGATGGCAGAGCCTAGTTGAACCACTTCACACACTTTGACACCCAGAGGACCTCTGTGATCAGGAAAAGTGAGTTAAAATTTTCAATTTTGAGCAAATAAAGTCAATGAAAGCAAAATTTTATAGACTTGTGGGAAGAGGACAACCAAGAGATAGAGTTTTTACTTCCACAAAGTAAATAGATACTTTGTTCACCATATGCCTCAACTGAGGCAGCTGAGACCACTGTTCAGCTTCAGAAATGCTCTCCTCTCAAGGATGGTTAGTTTGAAGTCTGCAGTAGAGAGCAATCTAGACCATGCCACTGAAAGCCCTGTAAGAGCTAAACCATTGTTGTTACCTTAACACTTTGCTACTTCACTTTTCCTAGAAGCCACCCAGCAACTGTCCCTAGATTCCTTTATTCTGTGCCAAAGGGAAATAATGTGGTGAAACAGGATTTACCAGGCTGGTTATATCTCTCCATAAATGTTAGGAGATTTCAAATTTCAGTTTCAGTATATGCTTTCCCTTAGATAGACCGGGCTTTGCCAAGACCTTTGGACTGCAGAGATTTTAAAGATGTTTCAAAAGCAGGAATCCTGTGTTCAAATATGAGCATATATAAATATCTAGTTGGGGGTTGTTGTTTTCTTCCAAAGGTCAGTAACGTAAATAGTCATGTGAGAGAAGGAAGTGGTAAAAGGCACTAGACTGGAACTCCAGGCTGGGTTGAGCTCCTGGCTCTGTTTCAGCTTGTGACTGCAGGCAATTCTTATAGGTATAGCATTTCACTGCCTCAGCAGGCTGCTATTAATTAATGTCTGTGTCTGAGCTCTGTGTTAAGAGGGATGAGCGCAGGGAGTCCTCTCTGTGAAGCAGCAACAGGGATCTGTCTGTGCCCAAGGCACCTCTTTCAAAGTTGACATGGGTTCTCAGCACAGCTCTCCACAGGTAGTCCAGGCAGTTACCTGCTTCCTGGGGCTGAGCTTCACTTCTTCTGTGCTCACTGCAGTTATAAAATTATCTTTTCAGACTATGAGAATCAGTTACGGGACTAGGAAAAGCAGTCGTGGGGGGGAAGAAAAAGACCTCATAGTTCAAGAATGAGGGGATGTTTTTTTTTTTTCCCAGAACATATGAATTCAATTTTGGAGAGAAATTAATCTCAGACTGTAAGCACATGAGGAAACATACAAGGAGTCAAAAGAAAGGGCCTCTTAAATGACTATCAGTCATTCTATCAACCCATGACTGTAGCAAAATGTTTTTGTTGTAAAACAGTTGTCTGACACATGCTTGTAAACCTGCCAAAAAGGATATCCCACCTAAACAAAACAGAAAAAAGTGGGATTCCAGTTCAATATACCCTAATTTTTCATAACTTTTATTTAGTTCATGCAAATACCTAGAAAGTACCGTAAAAGTAAACCAGAGCACCACTAAAGTCCCTCTGTTTAAACAAAAATGCTTATACCACTGACACCACCAGTCACAGAGGCCACTGCAAAACCATTCAATCTGTAGCTTGGCACAGCAGAGATGCTGGGGAACAGGGCTGCTTCAAGCCCTCAAATGGGGATCCTGATGAGGGGTTCCCTCTCCCTGGGCACTTCTGTTTAAGTTGGACTCATTAGAGATGATTTGCAGGGCTGCAAAAGCATCTGGCTAACTCAGTGCTAGTGGAGGCCCAGAGCCTTCCTGTGTGTGTGTAAGGGAAAGGAACTGAAAGGTCACTCATGGTGGGAGGGACCTGGCAGCAGCAGGAATGGAATCAGCCCAGGCAGCCCTTCAGCTCAGGAAAGATAAGTGTTGAGTAGGTACTTTGCAAGCAGCAGTGAAATTACTAAGAAAAATTAAATTATTCCAGTGTAAGCCTAAGGTATGCTTATGGCTATGCAAATGGAACAGGCGTGGGCAACCTGGCACTTCCAGAATATCAAGGGGAAAAAAAACTAAAACCAAACCCTGGAAATTATTTTTAAAATTACATTAAAGCTAGTCCATCACAAGTGATAGGATAGCTTTCAATACTAAGACCTTATACGAATCCAAATACTCATTCCATCTATCTATCTATATACATGTAAATACATATTGACTGGAATTTTGAAAAGTGAAAAGTTAATATGGGGTTAAATACAACAGAATTATTAAGTCTATATTATGGTTCCATTTTATGTAGAGGAAGCACAAAACAGTTCTTACTAGCAATCATTCTTCAAAGTCAAAGAGGAAGGAATATATTCTGTTAGGCATATAATGTAATTGGTTGGCATAATTTCATTTAATCAAAGCAATGTCCATGAGCATTAGTAGATAAGAGGAGAAAGAGAATGAGAGCCTTTGAACATATATTTTACCTTATGTTTTATAAAAAGTTCAGTATCTTATTGCAATCCTTGTATGAAACAACAAAGATACATAATTTAAGGTCAATCATCAAAAATGTTACATGGGACAGATAGATAGGATGAAATAGGGATCCAGTAACTTTTGAAGACTGTTTTAAGAATTTATTGAAAGCTATTTAAAAGAGCTCTCTGTTAGGGGGATAACATCTCAAAATATTTGGACTATATTGAAGCAAAAGAATTCAACCTTAACTAACTTGTTAGAATTCTTTCATGATGTTACTGATAGATAAAGGGAATTCTAATTTAATTAGGTTTTCAGAGGATACTTAGCACTGCTCCACATCAAAGATTACTGGATAAAAGGTATAGAACAAAGACTAAAAGCTAGAGTGGAATAAAAATTGTTTCTCAAAGAACAAAAGAGAATGATGTATAGCTATTTCTAAGGAAGAAAAGAGATTGTTACATATGGCAGGGTTAGTTGAAGTATAAGCTTTAAACATTTTGAAATTTTTGAGACACGTGTAATTTGAATGGGACTTCTATAAATCAATGGGCACAGTTTCTGAAGCAGTATATCCACTTTGTCCCTCACAGCTACCACAAATTTACCTGCCTCATGCAATATGAGAGATGCTTCCAAGTTGATTCAAAACTAATAGACTGGGGGAAATTACAGATCTCTTCCAATATTCTCTTGTCTTGACAATGATTAAATGGGAAAAAAAAAGATTGATGCGACATCTTCATGCCAAACCAGTGAAAAAGCATGGTAACTGTGGTTATCTAAAAGTTTGTAAGAGCAGTTTTCAGGCTAATCTAAATTGGCACAAGAATTTTAAAACTCAGCAAAGTTGTAAAGCATACACAGCTATCAGACGAAAGCTGCGTGCTCACTGTCTGCACTGGCCTTTAAAACTACAGGCAAAGAGATTAGAGCTTCCCCAAGTTCAAAACAGAAGAAAGTGGGAAATGTTGCCATCACAACTACTTTATGTCAAGACTTTATGTAGTGCTAATGGAAAAAGTGCTGGAACTTAAAGACAAGTTCAGAATGAGTTAGAGGAGCAGAGAGAAAAAAAGAAGGGAAGTGAGTTTCAGATAAACAAGGGCAGAAAGAAAATACCGGGCAAATTGAGTCGGACAGGATTTTCCTGTCCTTGTGCTGAACATTTCTTATGCTGCCTTCTCTGTTTTCTAGTTGTACAGTCCAGGTGAAAGGGCATGCTTTGCCCTTGGAGCGAAGTTCCAAAACTCGTAGAGTTTGTTTTTCATAAATATGATAACTGTTACTACTCTAACCCCTTTCTAAAAGGTATTTTAGTAGCATTGGTCTAGAAAATAGTAACACAAAATTCATCATTCACAGCAGTCAGAGAGCCAAAGCTGGGGACTATATACCAAGTTTATGGACTGTGCCTCCCTCTTTGCCCTTTTGTTGCATAGTGAAGGAGAACCCTATAAAGCCCTTTAGGGGATTACTTGCAACTTAAAATGGCACATATGTATCATAATTACACTGTATTCCAATAGAATCAGCACACCATTTGCAGTAAGAAATCTCTTTGATCCTCTACACAAAGTGAGGTGAGTAGGTTTCTCTGACAGAAGGTCATTTTATTGAGTGATTTGATGGAGATAATCTCTCTTGGCTGGTACAGTAATTGCAAAGGAAGAAGATCTTGGTAGCTATTCAGGATCATGAAAATATTTCTTAAATTATATTCTCTATCCTTAGAATAAAGAATATAATTTTCAACTTATTTTCAGCACACAGACTGCAATAATTTTGCAGTCTAAATAAGGATACAGTTCTCAAACAGTGGGAATAGGAGTTAGGTTGATTAGTAAAGGGCAAATTATCAAAGTATCTGCAGCACCAAGGGTTGCTGCCACTGCAGAGAGAGCCCTGTGTGTGTTACAGAGCAGACCACATTTGGATGGCTGCCCTCCTAGCTGCTGCAAGCACAAATACCCATTTTCATCAGCTTATGAAGGAAAAACTGGCTCCCATAGACAGCCTTTACTAAGAGTGCAGGCTGCAGCACAGGAAACACAGTCATGTTCAAGCCTTTTCCTCTGTTTAAGTCCACATGTTCAGTGTCCTGTATTGTTTGCTGTATACTCACTACCACTTTGATGTTCTTTGGGGGTCCTCCAACTGACTTTTTCCTATTCACCTGAAGAGAATCGTCCTGAACAATATTCAGCACAGGGAGAAAGTTAAGAACTAAAATAACAGAACCAATCTGCAACCTTGTCTGTGGGGTTCAAAGAATCACTGGAGAGATGGCAGAGGGCCAAGGGGCTAGGAGGGTGGTCTAACCAAGGACCAAAACTGCAGCAGAAGTTTAGGGTGACAAAGTTTTGTGCAAATGAGCTTTTTCCTGAGCAGTGTAGAACCTCAGTCACAACTCCTAGCACTCATCCTAACCCAACCATTACAAGCTGGAGCAGTTGCTTTGATCAAACATTTCTGCTAATGCTGTTTGCAGTGGCATAAATAAGGAGTACTTCTATTTTGGTCAGAGAAGTTTAGCCCAGAATAAAACTGCAGTGACATCAATATGAGACCACAAGGATCACAGTCTGCCAGTTTATGGAATAGTTATGATCCCACATAGACAATGTTTCCCAGGAATTGGAGTTTTCTGTAATTCATTACTAAACTTTTCAATGCTCAGAAGAGTGACGGTAAATCCATTCTGTTTATTGTTAGCTCAAGGTCAGCTTTGCTGACTGTTTATCCTCTAGAATACTCTACACAGACCAGGTTGAACAAAACAGCTGGTAAATAAACCGTAAAAACATCATGTGCATCCCCCAAAACCACACAGTTTCATGGTTGCATTCACAACTGCCACAGCGTGATGCAGCTTTTCTGACTTTCTGTTTCTGTACATCTACCATTAAAAAAGTGCCTAAGATTAAGCTAATGGCTCTGCCAGTGGTTTTCTCTACAACAGGAACAGCCCTTTGTCATGGACTGAAATCAAGAGGTGTGGGATTCCCAAGCAGACAGATTCCAGGGTGCCTAAATGGGTAACACAAGACCCAGGTGGACACCAGAGCTCAGGTCCAGCACAGGTTTCAGCAGTCAGGTGAACAGCAAAGGCTTTGCACTGCACCAAGATCTGCTAATACAGAGGACATCCAGGAAACCACCGCTGACATGAATGCAGATTTGGGAATTTTTCATTATCAGGATGGCAATTGCAAGTTTAAGGGCTGTATTGCTAATGATAATAGGGTGAGGAAGCCACTGTAACGTGTTATAAACAAGTCTTCATATTGCAGTAATTCTCCCATGAACTGAAACTCTTTTTAAGGAACATTATTGTTCCATATCATTCCTGGTGTTTTCTACTAGTGTTCAGAGGAAACGACTGGCTTTCTGAGTGCCAGATCCCAGGGTATAGAAACAATGGGGGCCATATTAAAATAAAAATTAGAAATAAAAAAAAAGAAGTAACGTTTTTCAGGCAGCCTTCTGACTTTCTACAAAAACCCCTTCAACCCTGCTGATGTTCCTTGCTAGAGACTGGGATGTATAGTAACACCAGTAAAGTCAGAGGTTGTCAGACAAAAAAAAATACTCACTATAGTCTATATATATATATATATAATACTCACTATATTTGCTGTTTTCAAAAAACTATATTCAGATCAGCCTTCTCATTTAGTTTTCTGCACTCTCCTCCTTGTTTCAAGCATATTTCTAGGTAGAGCCCTTTCCTGACCTTTCAGGTTATTCCTAGATTTTTCTTTCAAGGAGTGGGTGGCATTTCAGTAGGCTGGGCTCATTTGCTCAGTCACAACAAAGGAAAATAAAAATAACCAGCTGAAAAACTGAAGTTGCTGGAATGTGTAATACTCAGCATTAAAATGGCACAAAGTGCCTGCCTATTTATAGCTCTTGTTTTGAGAAAGAGTGAAACACACTTTGGGCACAATGGATCGCCCAGGAAAACGCGTGGCCTTGCATTCTGCATGTGAAAGACTTTTTGTTTGTTGCAATACCAGTAATTTCCCAGGAAAATGAGGTTTATTCAGCATTTTATTTATCTCTTTTATGCAAGTAAATGCCAGATTTGACATGCCAGTTTGGTTGCTGAGTAAAGACTTGGATGACTAAATAAAACTCTGTGTTTTCTGTAATTCTGATTAATCCACATATCATCATTTAATCTTTGCTGAGACACACATGTTTGGCATGATTATACAAGAAATGTGTTTTCATGTATTAAAAGACCTGTAGTATCTCATTCATCAAATTATAAGACTTTGAGGAGGACAAAACACTCCCAATTTACCAGTACTTGTATTTTTTTTTTATGTGCTTCTTTTTCCTTATTTGGTTCATGCTGAACTATATTTAATAAATTACAAGTTTGTCTCTTTCTTTCAAAGTTTCACCTAATTTTTTGTTTTGTTTTCCCATTCAGTAGAAGATAGGAAAGGATGAAATGTCAGAGAGCAAAACAACTGGAGAGAAATAACGAAACTGCTGCTAGAAGAAAGCTATGTTGCAAATACCATGCAGAAGACATATACAAAGAGACAGCACTCTCAGTAGCAGCCCAGAGATTTTTGATGTTATGTTTAAAAGTAAGCCAAGCCTTACTGTGCACCATGTGGACTGACAGCAGACAAGAGTAAATAGTAAGAGTACTTTAAATAATAAGTAAATAAGAATTAATAAAAACTCCTTCTGTGAGCCCAGAACCACAAGAAACTCCCTGTAAAGACAGGTCAGTCCTGTGGTCCATCTGGCTCAGTCCTCTGTCTCCAACAGCAGCAACAGGAGATGCTGGTTAGGAAGAGCACCTGAGCTGAGCCCTGCAGGCTCTTCTCCACCTACTCCCCAATACCCCCAGTCCCTGGAGCAGAGGCCAACAGATCACTTTTCTGTCTATTCCCTTCAGCATGTCCCCATACTCACTTTGGAAAAAGAGCTAGAGACTCTTCATGCTTTTTGAGTCTGAAACCTGTAATCATGACAACAAAGGCAGGATCAAAAGTGGGGGAAAGTGCAGTAGAAAAATGAAGGGGAAAAGATTCTGAAGTGATTCAGCAGAGCAAAGCCACTGAAAAAAAAAAAAAAAGAGAGAAAAAAAAGAAAAAGAAATTCTGAACTGAAGCCAAATAATAAATGCAGTCCTGTGAATCCATTAAGGTACATTAATGCTGCCACTTTCCCATCTGTTCCCTGAAGTTCCAAACCAAAAACAAGTCATCTGCAGTCTTGGCTCCCTTGTTGTGTGAAACATTCATCTATTAAATTAATCTGGAGAAAATATATCTATTTCATCCCTGGTGGGACTATGTTTTGTTTTGATAGGGTTGCATACCATGGATTGTAGCCCATTGAGGCCACAGCTAAAAAACATGTGAATAAAAAAATAACAAATGAAACAAATAAATACTGGCTATATGCTATTTTTTTTCCTCTGGCAGAAATGCCTTTGGAATAACTGCAATTTTTTTTCTGTTGTGTTGAGAAGGCTAGCAACTTACATTAACAAAATTGACACAATAACCCTGGGAATGCTTATTTTTCCATGAACAATGTACAGTGACAAAATTTAATGGGAAATTTCCATGTTCTTAAACTCTGATAAAACTTTCAACTATGCAACAAAATTCCTTGTGCCAGTATCACAGAGGGAAAAGCTCATGCCTGACCTTGTTAAGCAAAAAAATCTAAAATGTTCTTTGCAATATCCTGAGCCAGTATTTCCTAGATCTTTGGTATTGCAAAATTCCCTTCTGTTACCCCCCCAGTTATGATAACTCATTTAGCACACTATGGTGATGCAACCACCTCCTTGCAGAAGTGAAAAAACTTATTTCTAGTGCTTCTAGAACATATCTAAGTTCACAGTGTTCAATACCATGACACAAAAGCAGCCTAGAAACATGACTGTTGATATATTTAGCAAAGTTGTGTTCATGTGTGTGTTTCCACTTAGGGCTACTCTGTATGATTTAATAACCATTAGGTAGAAAGCCCTCTAGTCTCCCTAGATACCCCACCAAAATTGGAACATGCCCTCTGCAGAGAATAAATCTCTAACTAGACACTTCCAGGGAAGATGTGCCATTTCTGTAGCTCACAGGGTATGCTCTCCATATCTCCTGTTCTGTTTCTGTAGGTGATTAAATGTATTATCTTTTTACCCATTCCTTTACAAAAGTACTTCCCAAACTGTTGATTAATTAAGCTGTAACCTCACATGTGATTAGAGCACAGGACTGTGAGTCAGGCAGTTCCCTCTATAGTTCTGTCTGGCACCCAGCATTTTCCTGCAAAAGACAGTTACAGCATCACAGAATCACAGACTCAATTAGGCTGGAAAAGACCTCTGAGATCATCAAATCCAACTTATGACCAAACACCACCATGTCAACTGGACCAATGCACTGAGAGCAGTCTTTTTTTAAACTCCCCTGTGGACAGTCACCCCATCACCTCCCTGGGCAGCCATTGCAAAGTCTAATCACCCTTTCTGTGAAGAATTTCTCCTCAATGTCCAACCTAAACCCCCCATGGCACAACTTAAGTCTCTGCCCCCTTGTCCTTTCCCTACCTGCCTGGGAGAAGAAGCAGATCCCCACTACAACCTACTTTTAGAGAGTTGTGTCATGAATGAGTGGTTAAGAGCACTTAAAGAACCATTGGAAAAGTTATCAATAAAAACTGGTTTAATATAAAAGCAACAGCACAACAAAGTTTGGTTGGTGAGATTCACTGTACTACTTACTCTACTATGCTGTTTATAGGGCTACAAGAGAGTGAACTTTAGTCTTAATAATGTTTCATCCTGGCTGCCCTTGGGGTTGGAATGTTTCTTTGAAAGTTTGAAAACTCCTTCCAGCCCTTCTCGTGGATGGATTTCATACTGCCAAACATTCAGTCATCCAGGACCTCCCGATTCAGCCAGGACTTAACTACCTCCTCCTGGATTTCAGGGTCCATTCTGCTCCCCATCCCTGTCTACCAGTTCGGGAGGCCAGTTGACCTGAGAATAACCAGTCTTACTTACTGTAGAACAGTGAGGCAAAGAAGGCATTAAGTACCTCAGCCTTTTCCTCATCTTTGGTAACTTTCCCACATCCAATAAAGAGCAGAGATTTTTATTGCACTTCCTTTTTTATTGTTTTTTGTATTTATAAAAAAACTTTTTATTATCCTTTACGTAAGTGCTCAGCTTCAGTTCTAACTGAGATTTTGCCTCTAATTTTCTTTCTGCATGACCTAATGACATCCTTAAACACTTCCTGAGTTGCCTGCCCCTTTTTCCAAACATGATACACCCTCTTTTTTTTCCCTGAGTTCTTGTGAAAAGCTCCCTGCTCAACCAGGTCAGTCTTCTTTCCTGCCAGCTGGTTTTTCAATGTCTCTATTCCTAAAACACAGAGTATCCATAGAGGGGTTTATGAAACACGCCTTTCCCACAGGTATCTTTAAGTTAGTAATGCTATAAAGTGAATGCATACCTTTGATAATATGATTTCAAAATGAAAATGCATTTATATTAATAACGGTGCCATCCACTGCTTTTCTGCTGCATATTAAATTTATTTAGATACATTTAGATATATTTAGTCTGTTTCATTTTTAAATTTGAAAACATCCTCTTCCTGCTGTTCATAAATTGTACAATTAGGGTTTAAATTTGTAACAAACTTTCAAGTAAATTATAGCATTAAATTTACTTATAGAGATTTTAATTGGGTTTATTTGTGCTTCTTCCTACTGAAAATCTTTAGAGCTGCTGTAAATCAACATACATCAATTTACTTTTGCAGCAGATCTAAATCTGAAGTTACTAACTTATAAAAATGTATCTATCAAAAAAGCAAAATCTCTTTTGAATCTAACTCACTTCATTGTGCAATAGCTTACCTAACACAGGTATTGCAGGGAAGTTCTGAGATATCACTCCTGCATGACCCATACAAGAATAAGATTTCCTCTGAAAACCTTAATAACTATTTCTGTGGTGATATGGCAGTACTATGAAGAAATTAGCAGATAAGAAGTGTACTTTCTTCACTTTTGCGTAGCGAAGGCAATAGTAAATTTAGTAACTTCAGGAATTCAAGTCATCAAGCCACAGAAGGCAAAAGCAGGATGAAGATGTTAAGCTATGCTTCTTGAAATACACCCCTCTTCTCTAGGTGAGAAGGAGAATTTGAGGTTTCACCCCTTGTACGTAGACGTGAAAAATCCAGTTAACAGTGCTACTAGACTCTGTAATTTTTAAAAAAGCAGCACTTGACTTACAAAAAAGGAGTAGAAAGCAATCAAAAGAAGATAGCTGATATTGACACACCTGGCTATGTGCCCAATGAACATTAGTGGCTCCTGTTAACACCTTTCTACCTTGCTTCATCAAGTTTCACACATATTCCTCAAACACAGCTCAAAGAACGCTTTAATTAACAGAGCAGTCTTCTGGTGAATACATAGCTCAGTACAGCTTTCAAATGCACCAGCAGAGCTGTGGTCTACTGCTACTGCCTGGGAAACAGACTCAGTTACGAAATGGCAAAACGGAAAAATCACTGGCAGGGTTACGGGAAAATACCCACTGTACTTTACATAAAGTCATCCCTAGAAAATGTTGTAATTTCAGGGTTAAAAATTTTACAAAAATGCTGAATGTGAAGTCATTTATGACTGTGAAAAGAAAGGGGCAACAGCCTTTTTCTTGTGTTTGGATGTACTACCAAAGTGCTGCACTAAGGGCAAAGGTAGATTCACAGATCATTACTAACTTCAGAAATTGCATTTGTCATTGCATTTGTAGCCTTAAAAAAAAAAAAGGAATACCTTTCTTAAATGTTAAAATGGTGGTTTAAGGTGGTAGGTGAGGTGGTGTAATATGAATATCTATATATCCTAAACAACGATGTATACATACATGCACATACAGCTTCTTAGGAGTTTGACTGGCCCCTGGAAAACAGCAGTTTTTAAAATAATAAAGTTATAAATCTCTGTCTGGTTGGCTTTTTATACAAAACTCTATCTTCCTATTTCATTTTTCATTACTGACCTATTTGTATGATGTGTAATCTATAAATATTTATAAGTAAGTATCATCTGAATATGAGGATTCAATTTCCCTGTACCAAATTCAAATACCTAACCCAATTCTGCTCTGTCAGAGGTATCAGGACAGAGACACAAGTACTGAAAATGCTCGTTGCTGTCTATCCACGACCATTTTTCCCCTTCCATGCTGCAGAAACATATTCCCATTTTCAGCTTGTGCTTAGAAGAACATTTCAAAGAAGCAACTAGCCTCTCCCAGTGCTACTTTTCTTAACCACATGACCACTCCCTCATGTAATTTTAACATACTGCCTTGGAACAACAAAAAAAAAAAACAACCCAGACCCAGACCACAGCATTCAGCTGTGGATGTCAGCTGTCCCAGCTGAAGTGCTTAGATCAACATGTCATGAAGGAGCATAAACCTCATGGATGAATGAAAGGATATGAGCTTTTTCTTAAAGTAAACCTCCAGAAAGCCCTATTGTGGCAGACAGGTTAAGGAAGTTTCCTTTTCTGAACATAATTAACATGGGAATAATATATGGGTAGTTTCATCTGGGCTAAGGAGAAACAACTTTTGAGCTCCTAGAAAATAAATGGAGGTCACTGTTAAGCAAGAAACTACACAAAGCTGCCTAAACAATTTTTTTCTATGGTTTAATATCTTTTTTAGGATAAAAGAATCCATAGTAAATCAATTTTAAAAAGACGGTGTTAAAACCCACATGTGATATATATTTAAATTCAAATGTGATATATATTTAAATTGAGTCTGGAACTGAAAAATGTGAAGCTATATTTAACAAAGATGAATGTTTTGCTTCATACTTGAATTACAAACCTTTGCAAAACCACCAGTTGTCACAATACCTGATTTCTATTCTCTTTGCTTAAATAGCTTTGTTAATTAACCTGCTTTTAAAGGACAAGCAACCGTTTTCTCCATTGTTTCTTTTCTCAGTTTGAAAAGACAAAGCAGAATAACAAAGATTTTTCTCTATTTTTTTTATTTATGACTTTTTCAGTGTTATAAAAGCAGTAGGTCTCACCCATGCCCTCACATTCCCAGCTGCCCACAACAAGGCACAAAACCAGCTCTCCTTTAGGGTAGAAAAAAGGACTCTAATCCTTCCAGAATATAAGGTTCAGAGGCTAAACTAAGATTGAAAACTATCCTTCATGACACATAAAATTATCTGAAATAGATCTCAAGACACAGTGAAAATTCTCCTGACACAAAGTCAGTCCCTTCTCAGACACTTTTTTCATGTGAATTGGTACTGAGCAGCAGAAGATGCACACACACTACCACCCTCGGCCTTTATGCAATATTGTGTCACTGCATGTTCTCAGACTGTCCAGGTGCTTTTTGCTGACACCAACTCTTTGGTGTGATGAGGCTTTCTGCTCCCCACTCCTCAAACCTCTTTCCATCCAAATGAAAAGTTAGAGAAGTAAGAGATACTCTTTGCCTTCCCCACCTCCCCCCAGCCCCCCTGCTCCCCAAAAAATGATGAAATACAGCGGTTCTGGTTTTGGTTACTTTCGTACAGAGAGATACAAAATTTATTGCAAGAGGGATGAGGAAATTTAGATACAGTGCTAGGATCACATTTTTCTATGTATTACTCCACTCATTTTTCCTTGATTTAATCAGTGAAAAATGCTGTGCTTTACACAGCTTCCTTATAAAACTTAATCTAACCCAAGTTGAAATTAATCTGGTATGAAATTAACTTCAGAGTTTTGCTAATTTTGTCTAACTTTGTCCTGGATAATTTAAGCTGAAAATGAGTAATGAAATTCAAGATTCAGAGATTTTTGCGCAATGCGTAGTTCAAAGGGGAATCTTCCACTTTCCAGGGCTCTGTGGGTCTACTCTTATAATATAATGGTGAATGCTCCCACCATGTGAGGACAGGAATCCCTAGCTGACAAATCCCATTTATTTAAGTAACAACACCCTCTTGAACCTCACCAGAAAAGGCTGCTTAAAATCTGTTTGAAAACATTACAGTTCCTTGCGAAGCAATAGGTATTAAATGTGCTATGCAAAGGTTGCCCATCATCTTGCTGCCAAAATGGTTATTAATTAATTCAATGTAAATACAAAATTGCTATTAATAACAGCGACACTTTCTTTTTCATTTCAACTTGAACTAGTGATTTTCTGTGTGTTTATATTTCTTGTATATGGCTGTCACAGATATTCTTCAGACGAGCTGAAGGCTTGATCATACAAGTATACACTCACTAACTTACATCTCTGAAGTAACAGGTCAGCAAAGATTTCCCACTCCTAGTTCTCCAAGTTCAGGGCCACTAATCCTTATACAATTATTTTTTATTAATTATTTTGCCACATGTGTGAAAGTGCAAAGCACTCCCCTTGACAGAAGCACAACATAAAATTTGAAAGCAGAAGCTCCTTGCCTACAAAACCCAAAACAGCTGCTCATGGGATCACTGGCCACAGACTCCTCACAGACTCTTCTCTTGCTGCACCTTCACTTTACTGCTTGCCTCCAAAAGCATCTTCACAACATTTTTTTCTCACTAAAATGGCATTTCCATAGTATTTAGAAGGTCTAGAAAGCGATTAACTATCTGAAAAAACAATTAGAACTGTCATGGTCCCGAGTACTTCACAACTTAATATTCAAGGGAATCTTGCAGAAACACAAACATGTTGGATTAAAATACTTTCCTACTTGCTTCTTTATAAACCAGGAAAATAACTTCTCCATTGGGAACAGAATTGCACAGATAGAACTGGAGTCCAGCTCATGTTGTCTCGTACGCTTTTCTTATGGCTGTATCACCAGCCCAGTTAAAACTCTGTTTAAAGGCTGATATGTGTGTCTAGTTGATTTAGCATATTTTTGGGGTTTCAATAATATGCAGATGTCTAACCCCAAGGGCCATTAGGCATATAAACATTTTTAGCTCTTCTGATCAGTTTTCAAAATATCTATTTGTACTTGTGCCAAATAGTCTGCCATTTCCATACAGGCCTCCAGTTTGTGCATCAGCACTTTATAAATCTCCAAATAAAATCTTCCATGTTTGTTTTTCTTAGAGAGAAAATCCCATTTAATAAGTGTGGGCCTCCTTTATTTATATGTATTTTTCTATTGAGATGGTATCTGTATACTTTCTAAGTCATTTTGGTGTTTGAGGGGTTTTATTATGGAAAGAGAAAATAAAAATAATACTAAAAATATATTCCATTTCTACTGTGGGCTTTATTTATACATAGCTTAAAGCACATAATCATCACTTTTTGACTGATGGTACTGCAAAAATACTAGTGTTATGATAGAAAGGAGAGAAAAATGCTTTCCTGGAGTTAAGCCAATATTTTGTCGGCACCCTGATCTCCTAAAGGACACCCACTCCCATTTTGATAGTGTTTGGTTGCTTTCACTATGTGTGCCTTTTCAGGTGTTTAATTTCTTGAAGTAAATTGTGAAGAACATCCTTAAAGGGTGTCAGCAAATATAACATATATTTATCTTTTTTTTTTTTTGCTCTCAGAGCCTGTTTGATATATACATTTTGGTTGATTAATGTTAATTTGTGCCAAATATAAATTTCTATTAACAATTTACTCCCCCTCGTCAGAGAAGGGGATTTTTCACCTTCTGATCGAAGGAAAATGTAAAACCAGGATAGGACTGAATACCCCAGTAACCACAGAACATTGGTAATTGCCTTCACCCCAGCTATCTCTGGTGGCATCGTGGCCTGTGGTCCCAGCAGTGCTTCCAGAGACAGCTCAGAGCCTTCTCCTTCAGTTCTGTCGTCTGTACGTGGCTGCCTGGAAGCTCCTAGAAGGCGTCCATGCTACCATGTAAGCAGCCGTGATTTTATCCTGGGCAACCTGGCCTTAAAATATTTAATCCAGGATATCTTAACAGCATAGCAAGAGCAGGCTTAGAGGCTCTGTACATTCAAATATTTATGCTTCCTGGGTGAGTCTGGCAAGAAGTGCTGCCAAGTGTACCTTTATCAGTGTCCTATGCTGGCTAATTTAAAATTAACTTGGGCACTGCCTACACGAGTTGCAGCAACGTGTTTGACCGAAACCACTGTGTCCCTCCAGGCAGGATACCCAGTTCAGGGGGAAGGCAGAGGAGAGAAGATAATTTTATAATTCAAAACCTGAGCTACTTCACCAGAGAGACTGACAGTGTGACATAGCACTGTATAGCAGTGCTGGAGAGCAACCCCACTCAAGGGAGATGCAAAAGAGGAGACCAACAAGCATTTTGTAGAGAACCTGCACTCAGGATGCCACTGGCAGCTGTGGAAAAGCTGCACGGAGGTTAGTCTTTCACATCTGTGCTCACGAGGTGCTCAGAGACCTCTGGCCCAATGAGCAAAATTAGGGACATCCCTTCACATGATTTCATAGGCAGGACAGCAGTTTGCAGGAATTGGCATTTATCAGAAACTTTTCCCTTTTTAAAAAAAAAAAAAAAAAAAAAAAACCAAAAAACACTGAAGAAGTGGGAGAGGAAAATAAAGGGATTTGCAAATTTTCTCACTTTGTCTTACAGAGTTTTTTCTGAGTATTATTCCAGAATTAGACCCTGATTGTTCTTCTTGATTGTCTCCTTTTCAGTTGAAAAGCACTTAATTAACAGAGATCAAGTTAAATCATGTAAAATATCAAGCATCTTGGTGTGTACTTATTTACAGGATTGCTCCGGATGAACATACACTGTTGTAAAAATAATTTGCTCATTTTCCAGTGCCTTTCTAATTATGTACTCAGCCATATCAGGCAAAATGAAAGTTTAATCTGTTTTCAGGAGACAGCGAGTGCAGTTCCCTGCCATGGAAATGATCCGGCATGTAGGAAATCACAGCTCCCGCTGCTTGGTGATTCAAACGGAGCAGATCCCACTCGGTTTCTGCATCCCTTGTAAGACTCCCTGCTCCACCAAGCCATGTGCTGGGTTCGAGGAGCGCTCTCCACTTGGCATAACCAGCCGATCGTCTCTCTTGGACAAGACGAATTCAGGAACAGGAGGAGTAGTACCAATTAGCTGTTAAAAAATGAAAAAAAAAAAAAAAAAAAAAAGAAAAAGAAAAAGAAAACAAAACAAAACAAGAAAGTAGAGAACCATTCGGGGAAGAAGTGTTCGGGCAGGAAGTGAACCGGGCAGGATTGCAGCATAATCTCAGGTTTCTCGTTTCCTAGGAACGTAGTAACTTCCCAGTGGGTTGTTTTGTGGGCGGTGTTTTTGAATTTATGCTAATTCGGCTTCGCTGACAGGGAGAGGAGCCGTGTCTCGATGCCACAGCTCTCCTGACAGCCGGCAGTGGCCAGCGGCTGCCGCCGGGCCAGGCCATGGGCTGCTGCTTGTGACAGGGTCACTCGCCCTCCCGTCGGGTCGCCTCTGTCACCAGCAGCGGGGCCGACATGTGTCTATGACCATGGAGATGAAGGACTCGGGCAGCGTGGTGCTGACAGCCTACCATCCCCACAGCCCGGCCAGGATCCCGGGCGTGGAGCAGAGCTTTGTACAGGATATCCCCCCCAGCCATTCGCCCAGCAGCAGGTAAAGCCCGAGGGTGGGGAGCGGTGCCGTGGGCCGGTGTTTTGCCGGCGCTGGACGTGTGTTCTGCTGCCCGTGGGTCAGCCCGAGAGCTCGGACACTGCAGGGCACTTCGCTCCCGCTCGTTTCTTGCCTCGGCCGGGGAAGTGATTCAGCCCAGGGGCGCGGGTTCGCCTTGGGACGGGGGAAACACGAGTGCCTATTTTAAATCTTGTAAGTCGACAGATCAGACCAGTTTCCTGCCCACGATACTCAACAAGACAATCCCTACGGAAAAAAGGCACGTGAATCAGGCTTCTGCTCAGATCGTTTAGGACTGTAGTGCCAAAAAGTGAGGTGGTTGGACTGGCTGAGCTTGGCGCTCAGAAAGTTGATTCTGGCTTTGGTTTAGAGGATTATTTAATTCCTTCTCCGTTCACTCACCGGGTCAGAACCAATCCTTGTGCTTTTCTCTGTGAAACTGAGGTTGCTGCTTTGCTTTGCACACCCGCATACACACAATAGGAGACTGCATCGCTAAAGACTTAGTCTAAATACGAAAATTCCTTTGTGTTGCAGGAAACTAAGTATTGTCTTAATTAATGCAGTCGTGTGTATGTTTACCTTCCTGCCTTGTAAGAATGCATGTATTTGCACGGTTCAAAAACAAGCAGTTTGAGCAGTTTTACTATTTTAGAAAATGTGATCTTTCTCATAAACATACATATCTGAGTTTTGCAACTTTCTCCAAAAGAAGTGATATAAAAGTTCATATTGTAAAAAGTTGAAGAAAGTAGCAAGTCTTGCATTATGGCTTGACTGAAAAAATAAGAAGTAAAGTCTAAGGAAACAGCAGATGATTATTATCCCCATGAATTAAGTCTGTGTCTTCTCTTAATAAAAATAATGATATTTACTTCATATTGTTTATTTATAGCCCAATAGCTATTTTGTTTTCAGTGTCATTATTTAGATTAGCTGCATCTTCCTGTTCTTTGTTAGTTTCCCTGGCTGTCCTATAAAGATAACTCCTTTGTTCTGGTAAACTGCTGTTTGAGAGCAGTACCAAAATACACAATTACATGTTGAGAAAAGAAACGGAGTCTGGTCTTTAAGATGCAGTAAGAATGGCATTTGCTACTCAAAACAGAGAGCAGTGCTTTGGCATTGGGTTACAGGGAAGTATGTAGTTTTTTCCCTGTGCTCTTCCCTTAGGAAGAGCACTAAACTCAAGCTCCCTTTAAGTTTGTGAGCAACAGAAATGTGATGTTTTGCTGTTTTTCTTGTAGGTGTGCTAATTGTTTTAAATTGCACTTGGAACTTCAGCTCAAAGTGTCTGAGGGTTTAAATCACGCACATAAATCACATGCATATCACCTACAAAAAGCAGAAGTGCCAGTTACAGTTCCTGAAAGAAAAAACTAAAGCGGATCCTGACATTTTGATGAGGAACGTATTTTGGAAGCTCCTGCCATGAGGCAAAGCCATGTGTCTCTCTCTATGTCTACATATCCATAAGATTTTGGTGCTGTCTCCCCTTTCTTGTCCTCAACTTCCCACAGCTGTCTAATAGCAATAGCCAAATTCTGCCATATGGGCAGTCAGTAGCTGTCTGAGTTTCCAAAGCGTGTTCAAGAGAGCGATTTTATTAACCCAGCATGAAGTCCTCTGGAATGCAGAACCCATGAAGGCAAATGCACTGAGTGTTTTAGCAAATGGTAAAATAGGCTCTGGCTTAATCCCTACTTCATCTTCTAAGAACTCTTTCCTGGACTGCATTTTCTGTATAGTTTCCTCTGCCACTATCCTAATGCAAGAGCTTTTATTATAGATTCTGTCTGGTGTTCCTTGATCCCTAGGGCAGCTACCCACACAATGGCATGTTAACTCCTTAACTCTTCAGGAAAATGATTCAAAAAAGCATGAAAAGAATAGAGGTGTCGCCCATTTCTTGTTTGATAACAAAAACACTCAGGACCCAGAACCCGAAGTCAGCTTCTTAAGTTACATAGAGCTCTAATGCAGTATGTACTTGATATGTTTATCCATAAGAATAGATAAACATATCTGTCTTGGATATTAGTCTTTGGTTTGGTAAACTGCTGACCAGTTCTCTCTCAGCTTAGGAATCAAGATACTTCTTTTTCCTTCCTCTCCTCATAACATTTTGCTTGCTTTAGAGTGATGCACTCTTTATGCTAGAATAGCTCCACTCACCAGAGTCAGGCTTGGAGGTGTCTTCCAGCTGTTTTCTCTTTCAAAAACTTTCACTTTGGAAACCTTCTGATCAGAGTTTTCTCACAAAAAGTGGGATCTAATGCAACCCCATCCAGCAATTAACTGCACCCCTCTCCACCATTTAAAAAGACACTGATCAAAAAAAAAAAAGGAAACATTTGAGTAACCATCATGAGCCCCTAAACAAATGAGTAATCTTAAACACTCTTGACAGTCCAGACACACAGCTGAGAAGCCCGTGTACATGAAAGGTTACACTAACAGATGCATCAGACCACTTGGATTCGTATTCATGCGCAACTCTCACAGGGCCAACCAGGCTGGCATCCTGTGTGCATTTCTGAAACACAACTGCCAGCATCAGGGTCACCATGAAGTATAACAGCTGCAAGTATTTCCATTTCTAAGCCCAGTGGGTATATACCCCATCATAAGTTAGGGGATAGTAGCCTGTGGGCTGAAAGGAGAACAGGAGAAAATTTCCTTTAATCGCTTTGAATGGAGGATGCATCAGTGTGAGGTGAGGGATGGAGAATTCATAGAAGTAATGAAGAGGAGAGTAGGATGAAAGTTTGACTGCGTAGTGATGCCATCACCAGTTTGCAAAGGAGAATTCTAGCTTCCAAATGTAGTGTTGGATAACATCAATAAAGTGGTTAAGAAAAGGGACCACAGATTCTACCCATCCTCCAGAACAAGAGTTCATCAGAGGGACAGTGATATTTAAATATCTTTACTTCAGTTACCCATATAGTTCAGTTCTGTCTTTCTCTATTTTTTGCATCTTGCAGACTTTTTTAACCAGTTCTATATATGGGCTGGGATGAGCCCTGAAAACTGCACTGTTGAGTTTCCTAGAACTCCAGAAGAATTCTCCAGACAAACCTTCCTTTAATTCTGCTAATGTAACTAGCAAGTTCATTTTCCATTTTTTTCTCATGGGATATTAAGGTCTCTTTCTGTAGCTTGCCATCTGCTTTTATGTGCATTTTTTTAGCATTTATAGTACTTGTATCTTTTTTTAAAATTTATTGCTTGTGAGAATGAGGTGTTGGGGAGATCTCTGTTTTGTTTGCTTGGAAGTCAGGTTAGCTCTACAGCATACGAGTATAGTGGGAAAGATTCCTGTTCTTGTGGCAACCCCATCACTCCTTTTTAATCCTGTTTATTAGAAAATCGATGTCACAAGTACCAGCACCAAAGAACCCAAAATATTACACTATCCCTGTCAATACAGATCTTGTCTCAGTGCAAAGGTGAAAGTGCTGATTTATGTTACATAATGGTCAACTTTGGCTTCCTCATTTCAGAGAATGAAGGACTTTGTAGTTGTGCACAAATACTGCTCCTGGATTATATAGAGGAAAAGTGAGGCCATGGCCATATGTCTTTCTCACATCCTCTTTTTATCCTGTTCGGAGTAGCTAGGAGGAGTTATTCCTGTGCTCAAAGGAAACAGGCATGACCTCTATGCCAAATGGCCAGTGAGCTCTCTAAGGTAATTATGCAATTAGGGGAAGACAAAGCATTCCTAAGTGAGTCATGCTCCAGCTTTCCTTGACTCCAGTATGATAATTAGTGTGTTCCTCTGTTTGCTACCAGCACATCTACCAGCAAAGAACTCATCCTGCACTGCAAATCAGAACGTTTTCACTGCAGTGAGTGGCTGTCACATATGTGTGTATGAAATAAGAATTAGGGGAAAGAAAAAGCACATTCATAGGGTTTGTTCCTGCAGAAGGGTGTGAGAGCAGATTTGAAAGTGCACATTAAGCTTTTTATACATGGAGTAACCTTTTCAATCAATTGCCATGCAAAGAGTAGCATATATACACTACCAAACCTAGGAGCTTGCTACGCAGGTAAAGGACAAAGTGGATGTCAGCGCTATTGATCAACACAGCCAAGAGCCCTTCTTACCTTCTTCCCTAGTCAACTGCAAGTCTGGTACTTAGAGTTGTTTCAGAGAAATGCCTTCCCAACCTCTTTGCATTCAGTGTGTCTCCCTCCTCCTACTGTCAGGGGGATTTTCAGGCAGACATCACTAAACCAAAGAGTCAAAAAAGAACAGGAATATTTTCTATATTGGTTGAAAAATACTGTGTGGATTGAGTTCCAGGATTCCTGCTCTCCAAGTCTAAGCTTACAGATTTGGAGCTGATAGTCAAGTCATTACACTGGACAAGCATGACCCCAGATTTTTTGTAGGATCCTTTCCTCCTTGCAAGCCCCAAGATACTACAGTTACATATATCAAGGTGAGGTAAAGTGTCCTGAAATAATTCCCTGGAAGGAATACAACTGCAGGAGGAACCTTTATGCACCAAAATTTGTCTTGTGACAGGACGAGCTGTGTGAAGAGCTCAGGTTTTATCCCAACAGAAGCGGATTTTATCACACTGAAGTAAGGTCTGTATGCCCCAGGGCCAGGTGATCTGGGTTGGATTTCTGTCAGTGCTGATTGAGCAGCTCCCCTGCTCATTGTATACAAGTGATGTCAAGAATGTCTTCTTGGTGATGCAGGATAAACAACCTTAACTATTTTGGATGTTTATCTCACCTTATCATAAACTTCCTCAGAAGACAAAAATAAAAATCTGGCTCCTTTTCCACAGTAAATCTTGACATGACTTGAACCTTTTGCAGTAACTTGGACTCCAAAGCTATGAATTTAAAATTTTAAAATGTACTAAATGTGGTAAAGAAAATCCCACAAATCAGTAGCCTAGAAAAAACCAGCATTTGCACCAGCTGCCCAAAAAAAAATTATGGAAAAAATAACCCTTGTTACAACTTATAGAAGCTTTCTAAAATATGATTTTTAAAGTATATTTTTAGAGATGCTAAGAATGATAATTCTTAATAAAATATTTACGAGGAGGATGCATATAAATAAGTCAGACAATAGTAGACACGCTTTTCCTGTAGGTTTTAGAAATACTTAGAGCATGTCCTCTGGGACACACACTGAGGAATGTAGTATTTATAGCCAGCTCCTCATGTTATGGTTGAAACTAGAGTTGGCTTCTCTGGTTTCTTTTTAGTTTGGTGCTCCTGCTGATCTCCCTGGTACCTCCATATGTAGAGCTAATGAAGAACATCTGGCACTGTCCCTTTGATCATTTTGTTCGGTTGAGCATTTAGCCAGCTGCCTCATTCATTTTTAACTAAGTCACTTATCTCTGATTACATGAGGGTTGGAGCTGCCTGCAAAAAAAAAGAGTAGGACCTGAGGGCCGTTCATGCCCTACACAGACATGTTCAGATTGCATCTGGCAGCCTGATATCACTGGCATAACAAACTGCCAGGAATCCACAACCTTAGTGTTACTTTTGCATGGGCGATCATAATAATTCAGTGTGAATATGTGGAAAATGTGTAGGGGTGGCAACTGCAAGACATGATTATGGAGTACTAGTAAAAGTACTTAGCTAGAGCAGGATCTGAAAAGCATCTGGTTAGTGCTGTACAAATATAGAATCACATCCTGAAATAGTGTGGGGTATCCACAGCAAACAGTCAAGCTAACATCCTGGATTTCAGCTACCCACAGTAGAGCAGCCATTTGGCCCACTGCAATGCTTAGCTCCAGCTGGCCAGGCAGAACATCTGCCAGAGGGGCAGGACCATGTTCTGTGCAGCCTTCAGGTACCACCATGGTGGGTACATTCAAAGAGCACAGGAGAGGTACCCAGAGAATAGTGGTGACTGAAGCAAAGCATCCTACCTAGCATTTTGCCCCCCCCCCCTTTCCTGCCTCCTACGTTCTCTATCAGTGGAAGTCAGCTCATACCACTCTGGTCTTCCAAGTCCTGTCTGAGTGCTAGGGAGTCAGAATAGGGAGACAAAAAACAATACAAGGGGCTGGGAAGGAGAGGGGAGCAAAGGTGGACAGGAGAAGGATCACATTCCTGGGTGTATTACCCTATTCGCATCCTTGTGTATAAGGGGGATCTGGAGTCAGAAAAGAAATAACTCATGAATGTTGTTTTGTGGTGGGGAAATTTACAGCTGGGCCTCAAGTCTCACCAAACACATGGGGTTTGGAATGGCATTTAAGCAGTGATTTTGAAATCAAAACATGAAATGGTTTAAAAGACAGGTTGTTTGAAAAAGTGTGCTATTACCTTGAAGGACTGTTTCAGCAGAGATCAGCAGAAGTGCTTGAGTTGGCATCCCTTGTAATTAATGCAAGGAAAAGATTGATGATCTGTGAGGGATCCCTCATTTCTGTAATTCATTTTTTCCTCTGTCATATCTTAACTTTCCAGACACTGTCAGAGTCTCTGGGGAGGGTGGACTAAACATTGGAGCAGGGAGCCTTTTATCAGCTTGTTCGTTTAAACACAGTTATGTTGTCTTATTTAGGATGCTGTGTAATACTCAGCTACTGTAGGTCTGTGGGATTTTCAGATCTGTAAAATCATCCAGTTTAGGATGGATGTATGTTGGGTGCTTAGGCAGAAGGCAGCTGAACAAAGGAGAGACAGAAGTCTCTCCTACTAAATGTTGCTGTTAATTTCCACCTGAGAACTACACAAGCCCTTTTTAAAATCCCTTGGTGCAGAAGGTCCTCTGAGCAGATAATGAGCAAAATAATGACCATAAGGCTTTTTGTGGAGGGTAGAAGACCCCTACCAGAGAGAGACAGAGGAGAAAAAGTACGTATGGAGAACAGGTATTAGATGTAGAAGTCCAGCTGTGTTGACATCATTTACTAGATGAAAGATAAATTAAGTAGTCAATTGTGTTTTAAACACCTGTGCATGAAACCTCAGGACATCAGCCATCAGGTCACTCTCACAATTTGCTACCAGAGATGGAAGAAGCTCTAGTAAGTCTTCATATTTTACTAGAGCTAATAAAAAAACTCCTATCTTTCAAATGATCAGACTTGGGAAGAGCATAAGAAATGTATAAAGGCCTGAATTTGACTCATGGAATAGTAGGTTCTTGGCTAACTACACCCCTGCAGAGTCTGCAAATAGCCAGACTCTGAGTTAATCAATGCAAAATGTAGGTATGGCAGTGGAGAGCCTCCTCAACATCAGTTTCTCTTTCTCTGACTAATGAAAACTCAGAACAAAATATCATCCAATCTTGTTTTCTGGCCCAGTGATTATCATACCTAGTGGTCAAGAGGGAATTTAGAAGTGAGAGTGACAGATCCTTTTTAAGGTTAACCTTGGTATAAGAGCAAGAACTGGATAGTTGTAGCATTCAAGCTAACATGAATTAGTCCTTTCTTCATTCTGATTTAATAAAACATCAGTAATAAATCAGGCAGTGAAACAGCAAGTGAGATATGAGTCTTGTTTGTACATATGGACTAAGTTAAAGGACACTAAGGTGTAGTAATAGGAGTTTTACCTCTGAATTTAGTAGAAATAGAATCAAGTCATTAGAACTCATACATTTATGTCAATACTTTTGTTTACAGGGCATGATTTGATTATGCTATCTCCTGTCTAAAGTCAGGTTGACTTCTTCAACAGTGTTCTTGCAGAATAGGGCATCAGTATGAAGTCTTAGATAATTAAAACGTTAGGGAGACTAGGCCTGTCTTCTTTTTGGTCTACTTCCCTCCATTACTCAAATGTTTTGAAAACTTGATAAAACTTCTAAGTATTTGTCTGTATGTATCAGAGATGATTATAAAGTCTTTGCTGTAAATACAGGTAGAACATGGGGGCCTAGGGCGTTCTGTGAAGATGTTTTTCAGGCTTGGATATCCTTGGCCATTTCTGGGTCAGACGGTGCCCATGTCACACATGTGCAAGGGAGTGAATGGAAAGAGTGAGTTTATCCTGATGAACAGAGACCAGGGAGGCCTTTGTACTCAAGCTGCAGCAGGACTTTACATTGCAAGTGCTCACTTTTGGAGAGAGGGTGGAAGAAGGAAGCCAGGACAGCCTTCCAAGCAAAGGAAAGAGGTCTTTTAAGTACATGGAAATCTTCTGTCACCTGCTGAAACAAGAGTGTCTGCCTCATATGAGGTCTTTCTTACATCTTCCACTCAGAGGATGCATTTTACTGTAAGACCCTGTGATCTGCTACAGTTCTTTGATGCTGCCTTGTTTGCTTGCTTTCTTTCCTCCTTCTTTCTTTCAATTAGTAAAAACAATTAACCCATGAGAATTTAACATTACTGGTAATGTGAATTTTCTGGAAGTATTCATTTATTCTAATTTACCTATGTGTGTAGAATATGTGCAAGCCCATAGATGGAGCATGAAGTTTATGGTTACCCATATGTCATTGACAATTCACAGAGTATATGGCAAATGTTCGAATTACTTGTCCTACAAGTCAAATATTAACTGAAATTTTCTTCAAGCATATTTGTTTGAACCATCTGTTGCCTCTGACAAAGAGTAGCAATTAAAAATAAACAAACAAGAGAACCTATGTCAATTTTTGAAGAGCTTTCTTCATCATACAGGACCTCCATGGTCTGTATTTAGGAATCACACCACATATTTTTGGGAGAGACATTGATTCTGCAGCTATTTTGTGTGGTCAAAAATACATTTCATCCTTACTGGACTCCATCTCTTATGCCTTTTTTTAACTACTAAATTTGTTTTACAAGATTTAGCTAACCCTGGCCTGAAGTTAGCTGTGCCACAGTCACCAATGCAGTAAGATCGTGCAAGCCAGAACAGCTTGCTTCAGTCTACACTGAACACAAGCAAATCTACAGTCAGTTGCCTTACGTGTCATGCAACAATGAATCACTAGTTTTAAGTAATCACGCATTTGTACATGGAGTTTGTTGTCACAGGATGTCCTTGGAGGCTCATTTTCTTTCCAGATTCAAACATGGGGTATGCCATAAATATATTATAGACAAGGATGTCTATAATTAACACTTAGTGCTATCAAGAATTCTAAAAGATGCAGTTAAGTTGTAGTTTTCAGAGGTAACCTTCTCCTCCTTACATGAAACTTTCTGAAGTAAGAAAGATGTGTATTGCTTTTTCATTTCACAGTATTTTTTTTTGCTCTCAGACACAGGACACTGGAATTTGTGTACTATCAGTGTTTAGGCCCAGCTGTGATGTCTGTATTCTGCTGAAAATCTGCATTACAGGCAAAAAAGAACCAAATAAAGCAATGAAAAAAAATGTAAAACCAAAGACATTCACCCTGACATCATATGGTTTAGCAGCAAGGTAATAAATCTGTGGCTTTAGTGGATATCAAGATTACCACGTAATGACTGCACACAGGAATTTGGAACATATTTTCATGGGGTGGCTGCAAGCAAATCTGAGTTCCCTCTGCCTGTGTCCAGGGGCTGTAGGGCCACGTTAGCACAGAGTTTTGCCCAAGCCAAAAACCAGCCATGGTGAGGCACTACCTCAGCAGCTGGCTTCTGGCCCTGGGAAGCCCGTGTCCATCCCACTGGCACAACTGTAGGAAACTTGAAGGCTGGAATTCAAAGTGTTTAAACTAATGCTTCAGGACTGATAAGGAAAGAAAAAAAAAGGGTTTGTGTTTTTCTGAACAGGCCACTCTGCTGATTAATAGGTTAGGTTGGGTATTTTCAGGTTTAGGTACATAAACAGGTTTAAAGTTACACTGCATTTTTCTCAAATACATTGCAGCCTGGAAGGGAAGCTTTACCCAACTTACTTGAACAATAGCAGAATATCTTGTTCTTTTGTGCAAATCAGATTCCTACAAGGGAAAAGCACATGAAAAAAAGGAGTGCTGCTTCTGATACTCACTTAGAAAAGCTTATTGACAACAACATGAAAGTATTCATCATCTGAATCCCTGTAGACTTCAGCAGAACAATCAAGGGTACAGCAGGGATCCAGCGTTAGTTCTGATGAATAAATTTAAAGAAGATTTTGCATTTTTATTAGGTTAGATTTTTTTTCCTTTCCTTTCCTTTTTCCTTAACATCTGAAGAGTAGAGTTCTGATTTTCTGGGAGAATAGAGCTTAAAAAACCTTTTATTTCTTAAACAAGACTGAGGCCAGTCAGCAACTGAATATCCATTAGAATTTCCTTTCTAATTAAATTTCATCTGCTGGATCAGAAGTATGATGTTCAGAAACTGCATTGAGCCACATTCAAACACTGTAAATAAGGTTTATTACCTTTATTCTTAAGCTATCAGTTCAGCCTTTGGTTTCTGAATCATTTCATGGCATTGATCCAGTGCTTCAGTTATGCTGAAAAAGACATTGACCACTGCAAAAGTGGGTGGAAAAACATCGTTCAGCAGTCAGCTGGGTGCATCCCCTGAAAGTATGACTGTAATTTTGTGAAGGAGATGGTGTTACTAAGAACAGATTGGTTTCTGAGACTGCCTTGAACCCAGCCAGCTGTAGTTAAACCCTCAAAGGCTGACAAAGTGCATTCCTAATTATATCAGTGGAGTGGATGGCTAGATTAAATTACCTCCTTTGAGACTATTGGTGACGAGTTTCCACTGGGATAGATTTTATATTTCATACAAACCAAGGGGACCTCAGGCTGTGCAACAATAGGAATGACCCAAATTCTGACATGATACACACCTGCAGGGCTACCCTAAAGCCCACAAGTAGCCATATCCCATTAATTCACTGGACATAATGATAATGTTGGATACGCAATCCTTGAAGACTTTGAATAAATTTAAACTCAGTATGAGATTAATCTTTGAAATTAAATACATCAGTTTGCACCAAGTACCAAAAAAACCAGGAAAATCATAGGCAGTGGGAAGAGTTTTTCTGGTATCTTTAGAGAAAATACATATTTATGGCTTTGGCCATCTTCACAGGGTCTTCAAACACTCACTGACATCAGTATACTTAAGCAGCTGGTATAGCTGAAGATAATAAGCTCAGCATTTATTTTTCTGTATTTTTCTATGATCTATATTTAGTTAAAAACTTAATACCACTTTTCCATCATTTTTAACTACCTATAAAATGAGCAATGCCCTATAATGTGGTTATAGGACACCAAACTTCCCATCTTGTGAAGATCACTTGAAAGCAATGAGTAGATCTCAGGGATAAACAATGAACAGCCCATCCTTATGTACAGTGAGAGGAGTGACATATTCTTACAGAAGGGAAGGAAACCTCTTACTCTTCAATATCAATTTCATATTTGATGAAAAGAGTTTGCTCACTTTGCAAGACTGCTGTTGTGCATTTTATGTTTGGGAGACATAAGGAAAATTTGTTTGAGCTGACATTTCTTTCTCACACTTAAACCATGATACCTAAAGCCAGAGAGACAACACAGTGCTCTGTTTATGAAAGCTGGAAAATCCTGTTTAGAGTTTAGGTGCTATGGTGGGCGGATCAGATAAGTCACCTTGGAGAAGAGTACATGTTTGTTTTAACTGTTGAACTGTGAATGCTAGATAGGGTTGAATCTTCGGATTACAAATGTAATTTACATCTCACCACACTGAAGGTCAGACCTAGAACTCCTCCTGGTGACAGTAGGCTTTGGGCTTGTCTCTAAAGATCTAGATGTCCTGTGTCAGCATTCTGCAACTGACTCTATATCTTCAATACACGTTGAAGTTCTTCTTTTCTGTCGTTTATCCTGTTCACTCCATTCTCTAATTTAGAAACTCCTAAATTCCACAGAGGGACGAATCAGTTATTGAATGTCTCTGTAATTGCATTTCTATTGCATCCACTTTGTGCGTTTATTTGGCTTTGATGAAAAACAATAAACTTAGCCAAAACCTCCTGAGCTACACAGGAAAGATAATTGAGTGAGGCAATTCTGTAATGGTCACTCATGATGGAAAAACTTAGCAAGTTCAGTGGGATATTTTTCCTCTTAGATTCATCACAGTCACTTTTTTGGATTGCGCTCAGAGAAATATACTTACAAATGGAAATATTATCACTTATTATCCAGTTAGCACTGGACCCCAAAATCCAAACAAAACAATGAAGCAACACAGACTTTCCTTCCTATTCTGATTGCATCACTGGAACCACTGCCTAATAAAGGGATTTTGCTTGAAAAAACTTCCTTCTGTGTTTTTTACAGTGCTGTGTGTCTGCATTCCTGTTCATTTGTATGCTTGATTAGCTGAAATCAAAAACAATGATGCAGATCTCCAAGCAGCTATAAAAACTCAAAGTGAGCAATACTAACAGAAAAAAAATTCTACGTTGCAATCTTCATGGGAATTGCTGTGCAGAAAGCAAAAGAGCTGATGCAAAATCATGTATGTATTTTTCCTTCATCTTACTTTGCCATTTTGTAAGGGAAGTTTGCTTTTTAGTGGACTTCAAACAGTCTTGTGAACAGGTAACAAAGGATGTTCTGTTTGTGTCTTTGCCTCCTGCACAGCTGTCCTCTGGCCAGCAGCTTGAAAGACGTAGCTAGATTTTAAGAAATTCCTTAAGTATTAATTGTGGGACTTTTTTCCTCTACATGTGATATTCTGTGTGCTTTTGGTATTACTTTTGACTTTTGCTGAGTTAGTCTTGTGGTTTTGGAATGAGTCATGTAGATTTTAAGAACGGGGAAGGTGTTTTGGTTTTTGCAGGTGATGTATCTTCTAAAAATGAATCATTGAATTGATTCTGATTATAGACATCAATTCAAATTAATAGAAATAGATATATAATTTTTAGGTGGTTAAGATAAGAAGATTGGTGGAGATTTATGTCATCCTATCTGTGTATTCAGAATGTATCGCTTATATAAAGATAAAAGAAAACAATACAGCACACATCTGAACCTTAAGAAATCTTCCAATCATTAATAGAATCTGAAGGAATTTAGAAGAAAACTCAAAAGTTAAGGGTAAAGTGGCAATTACTTAATAAGAAGTACATAAGTTAAAAAGAAAACATACCTAAGATCTGCTTGAATGGCTATCCATCAAGTGCCTCTTGCTAGATAGTTGAGGGATTTTTTTGCATTTGCCTTGTTGTTGACAAAATCTTGGCTAGTCATTCTTTGAAAATGTGTAATATTTGACAACATTGGAAGAGATCTTGCTGAGTTCCATTTTCTTGCTGAGTTCCACTTTTCCGTTACTAAGTAGCAAAGTGAAGGATAGATTAAAACCATGATGAAAGTAGATGAAAGATCATCAAAATTCTTTAGCTGAGGCTTGTTCTTGAATTCAGGGGTTTGATTTGACGTGGTGCTTTACTTAAATTACTGATTTAATCATGCACTCGTTGAAACTAAAGCTGTTGAAAAGTTCTGTGATTGGATGATGTGGAAAAGAACGTTTGTGACCAGAATATTGAATAGGGATTGTAGAAATTGTTACTCAGAAGTCTGAACAAGTAACTGAAACACACAGTTACTGAGCATTTTAACAAAGAAAGCATTCGAAAATACACATTGATAGCAGATGTGATGGCAGAAGTTTTTTGGCTGATTCTGTACATTTCTTTGATGCAACCCTTGAAATGCCAACAGTCAAATGATTTACTACACTGCATTTGAGTTTTGACTGCTATCCTATACAATATGTAAATAGGAAAGTCCTGCTTCCCTGGAAATTATGATAAGAGTGTAGCTTCTTGGTTAGCTGTGATTGACCTCATGCTACTATCCAATGTTTGCCTAACAAAAATGAAATTGATTTGATTTGCATGACAAAAACAATCAGACACTATCTTGAGTGGAAAACCTTGACTTAGACAATTGTACTGTCTGTACCATAGAAAATTTTATGATTTACTGTATTTCCTGGTTTACTGTATTTCTAAGTATTTTGAACATTTTTTGATGGATGGGCTGGTTTAATCCCATTGACAAGACAGATAATGAGAGCAGCTCTGTGGCTCCTCTGGGTTGCTGTGGTTGTCTAATTTTGATTGGACACAAACTTTATGATAAACTTACTCTGAGTAGCTGTGTTTCCTGCAATGTTTGCTGGGCTTGATTTGCACATTTTTAGTTATATTCAGTTTCATATAGAAATGTTCTATACAAAATTGTTGGGTTGTACTTTTTTCACAGATGGACACCTAGGGCAATTAGTTGCATTGTCCAGTTGCTCATGAAGGACAAATTCAGGTGACTTCTAAGCTTAACTGTGGGGTGTGCCAGGGCATGCCCTGGGGTTTTCCTGACCATTTCCCCAGCTCATATCATTGCGTCAAAATATTACAGTGAAGCCAGAAAACTGTCCCTGTCAGTTTTCAGAACTGCAGCTCTACGGCAAATCTATGGACAGAAAGTGTAGGGTAACCAAATAAAAACCTGCCCATAGACTGGTGTACCTCCTACAGCTGTGACAACTGCATCTATGGGACCATTTTCTGGAGGACAGCTCTAGAGGACTACGCAGTACACAAAAGCAAAATGGCTTCATTTCAGTTTGTTCCTTGCTTGATCAAAAGTTACTGTCAGATTCTCACCAAACTCATAGGTGCTGTCTGGTAGTCAGCTATCCCCAAACTACTTTCATTCTTTCCTAGTCTCTTAGGGCTCAGAATCACAACCAAGTTGTGATGATAAAACAAACTGCCACTTACACTGTGATCTTTTACAACCATTTAGGGACTTGCTCTTAGCACATGGCTAATAAAAAGTAACTTAACTAGGCTTTTACTTCTTTCATGACAGAATTACTTTGAATTATGCCACATTTGCCATGGACTAAACTTTCACATGGCAGTTAATATAGCTCGGTTGCTAATTAGGAACTTTTCCAGCAGTAGCAATAACATTATTTGTATTAACTCTTATAATTATGTTCCTCTGAAATTCCTTTCCCTGGACCAAAAGAATTCCATAACTACACCTAAGAAAATAATTTTCCTGGTTGACACATAGATGTAAAATAAAGGGGATTACTGCTTCCTCCAGTCTCCACCACCAGCTTTGAGATAGGAAAATCTATGTTTCTCAAAAGTTCCAGGTCATGGTAGTCAGCTGTCAACTTCTTACACAATGACACAGCAGGAGGAATTGTCACTAAAATTATTATCCAGTGAAATTTAATTTATATTGGCCAATTCACTAGCATTATGATTCATCAGTTCAGGATCCACAGCATAAATAACTTTGAGAATGAAAGCACTGAGAACACATGTTAAGTTCATCTAAAATTTCTCTCCAAGGCCAGGAGAAGATTAATGCAGTCATGAAAGCAAAGGTCTGGTGCCTCCATCAGCTCCTTTTCCAGTGGCCTGAATGCTAAAATGATCACAGAAATTTCCTCTTAAGTCTAACTGCACAACCCACACACATGCACAGCTCCAACAAAGTGATGACTTGCAGCCTGTGTAAAAATACCCCTAACCTGCCTAGCAGCCAGCTGGCATGCCCTAATCCAGGCTCTGAGGCTCGGACTTGAGCCCAGACTGCTCTGTCTTGAGAGTCAGCCGTGCCAGCAGTGCAGAGAAAGAGGCACGTGTCCCACCTTGGCTGGAGCCCATGTTGTCCCTGCAGCAAAGTGGCTCCAGCTAGGACAGCTTCCAGTTCGGGCAGTGCTCAATTTCAAAAACATACATGTAAAAACTGGCCTCTGCACAAATCACTAAGTCTGAGGAAGTTCTGGAAATAGTTGTAACCATGCTGGAAAGGGAAAAGGGGAAAGCCATGAGCTTGTTTAAAAAGACGAAGCTGCAACTAGAATTTGATTCTTTTCCTGCTGCCTCCTGGCAGGTGACCTCAGTGGATGCATGAGTGCTGAGCACTGCCTAGCAGCATTCAGTTCAGTTTGAACCCAGTTTATAAACAGGCAGAAATCTGCCTTCCGTTGTCCCTTCCTGCCCACATCCCCAGAAAACCCCAAGACATTAAAATAATCTCTGATGCAGGCACTGATTCTCTCAAGTGCAATAGCACACTCAACACATGTTTGGAGAGCTCATTAGAGGACAGTCAGCATTTTCCTTCCTTCAGCAGCTCCAGACTCTTGATGGTCCTTTTCCAAGCACTGCTGATTTAGTTTTAAGTCAAAAACAAGCAGGCACTTCCCCAGATCTTGCTTTTACTCCATCCTTGTGAAAAGGTGATAAGGGGCAATTTCAGTGCATTGCCCTCCTCTGCTAGCACGCATTAATTGTTTTATAGAAAAGGCAAAGCAAAAAAGGAGAAAAAGGGAGAGAGATATTAAAATGCAAAGTAAATAACTTATTAATATGGCAAAGCTGACATATTGCCACATGTTTATGTCTGTTCCCTATTTGGGGCTTGATCCTGCCGGGTACTTAGTACTCAGGCTGTTCCCTACAGCACTCTACAGAGCACACTTAATATTTAAGTGCTTTACTGGACCATGGCCAGTGTGCTGAGCACCTCAAAGGAATCAGACCTTGCTTAATTTTTCTGGTTTGTAAAAAAACTCTTTCCAGCTCTGAGTCCTGGCACTTCTAAGTGAGATTTTTCCTTCTCCGCTCCACCCCAATGCCCATACTTTTTATCCTGAACAGTCAGTTCCAAGCAGGATTAGACCACCGATTGCCCACAGTGGAAACTCCAGAATAGACAGCTGGCCTCTGAGAAAACTCCAGGGGACCATATTTTCAGTTGAGCTGAGGTCCTACCTAGAGTTATTCAAAACTCCTTTTGCTCAGCCTCTGAAAAACTTCAGCTATAGAGCAGAAAGCAGAGCATGTAATAAATTCTTGGGCATACTCGGCATATTCTCCAAAGGGGCAATAAGCTGTTAAATCAAATCAAAGAAATCCCTAGTAAACCAGAATTCATGGTGTGTCTGACAGCAGACACTACATTAAATACTTCAAGTTGATAGCTCCAAACGTGGCTGTCAACATGATGTGCAACCTCCGTGCACTCGACTTCCACCTCTTTCCAATAATAGTGAATCTTTGTGAAGAGCTGCTGTAGATTACAGTTACTAAGTAAATTTTCAGGTCTTACAGCCAGATTTGTAACTAGCGTGAAGACCATGGTGAGAAAGGAATGATGAAGCAAGCAGAGACACTTTTTGCTGTCATGGCAAATCTGCTCAAGGTTTTAGTTTCAGGGTCAGGCTATGTAATTCCTCTATCAGCTGATCCTTAATGCTTTAAAAATCCTTGAGGTGTACACACTCACTGTGGTGTGGTCTCTCCTGTGCTCCACAGACACGCATCCATGCATGTGTGTACGTGTGTGTGTATTTGTGGGGAGTGTGTTTGTCACCTGCAGTGCAGTCCTGTGCTGCTCAGGTGCAGACACCCAGCACTTTAGCCACGTGGAAAAACACAACTCTCTAAGAGCACCACTTCTGCACACCTGCCCCCTGCTACTCTCCACTTCCACTACAGCAAAGTTTTACCAGCATTGCAAACATCCATCTTTCTGATGGATGTACAGCTGATGTATTCTCTACACAGCCAGCCAGAAAGAGAAACAAAAATAAAGGAAATATGTGCCTCTTTTCCTCAGTTATAAGATTAACCTAGGGCCTGAAAAAGACAAAAGTATATTCCTGGATCATTGATTGGATTGAGTCCACACATGTCCATATCCTCTGAGACTAGAAATCATTCTTCACTGGACCAGATCACTATGCCTCATAGGGCCCAAGACAGCAGCTTTAAAATTGCTGTGTAATTTAAGTATGGGAAAATCTCTGGCTTCTTATTTTTATTGCTACACTTTTCTTATACCCCTTACTTTCTGAGTGTATCTGGTGCGAAAGAAGTAATTCCATCACTGAAATGTAGCCATCTTAGGGTTATAAAATGATGCTTTCTGCCTGAACTGCAATCAGAACATGGCTAGGGTGCACAGCACTCTGCATGGGCACAGGTGGGCTGCAGGCTATTGATGGTAAACAGTAATTTTCAGGGTAGCTGTTACAAAGGACAGCAAGCAGGAGGCTTTTGTGTCTGACTCACACCTCCAGTGAATAATAATGATAATAATAATAATGCACAGCAACATTTTCACAGCACACAGAGACACAGGTGGGAGAAGCACAAGTGGCATAAGCAGCAGACTGAAATTTCATGATCACCGTAAACAGAGCTGGGTGTAGGCTGGAATTTGTCCAAAATACTGGACACAGCACTGCAGCCCTATCAAGAAATGGATTCTCATGGGAATTCCTGGTAGGTCTTTAGCACCCAAACCTCCAACCAGATGTTGGTGGGGCAGAGAGTAAGAGGCATCTATGTCAGTTAGTGCTTGTATGTATCCTGTGTGGGTGACATTGTCAGATTTCACTGCCTCCCCTTTGCAACACATGCTTTTCCCCATCAGCCATAACTCGCCACTAAGTTACCAACTCATGTCCTGTAAGACACAAATTGCCTTCTCAGCTATAATGAGGCTTTGTGAAACACTTGTCCATTGGAACATTTGAAGAGCACTGCCTGCAATTGCATCAGCTGGCAAAGCACGCTGTTACTGCAGTCCTGGCAGTGTTGCCACAAAAGCCTTTTGGAAACACAATCTTTTATCAGATATCTTGAATTTTCTGTCTCTCTTATCCAGAGCTTTCTATTAGTTTTAATCAACAATTTTCTTCTGTCTTGCCAATGCCAAAAAAGCTCTGCCAGTGAAACCATTGGTGCTGGGATCAGTACCAGCTGTTAAATGAACAACAGGGAGCTGAAGAGCCCTGCTGCAACAGAGTGTGGCAAGAGGAAATACCTGTCAGATAACCATCTTGCAGGACTCCGTGAAACCTGTGACATTGTCATGTGGCTGGTGTCCTCCCCAGCCTTCCCACCTGGTTTGTACAAGTGTGAGAGGGACTGGAAAACAAAAGCTGTGAACGCAGGCTGGGGCTGGCCCTGAAGTGCTCTTCTGTCTTTCTTCATGAAAACCATGGGTCCAGGTATATCTTGTTTGCAGGACAGTGCTGTTGAAGCCAGAGATTTCTCAGTGCTGAGGAGAGCCTTGACCTTGAAAGCATGCAGGAACCCTGTTCAGGCTTTTGAAGGCATTTGCATTTGACAAAGAGCATGCCAATTTCCCAGTGTCTTTGCCAGCCTGGGTGTCCAGTACCTTCAGTCATTAAGACCTGCACAATTAAAGGAAAAACACCACTTTCAGCAGCACTAGTGATAGTAAGGTGGCACTGACATGAGTTTGGCTGCTCTGGGTATGCCAAGTGCTGATCATGATGAGTTCTAGCTCTCTGGGTGGAAGCCAAGAATAGAGGTCTGTGGCCTCAGCTACAGTTCATGCCCTATGGCAATGATAGGTGGTATTGTATGTACTTTTTTTTTTAAATCTCAGGCTAATGTTTTCAAATGTCATGTATTTTTGGTTTTTTATGTTGAAATGTCTGTGATAGAATGGGTAACGTAGATCTTTATTTTAAACTTGGTAATAGAAGAGAGTTTTTGTCTTATCCTCTATTTCACTGCACTACACAAGACAGGCACCCCAAATTCTGCCTGCCAGGCCCAGTTCTGCTTTCATGTCAAATAATTAGCAAAGTCTTAAACTAACCTAATATTTATACATTGTAATTAGATACGTCTTTGACTTATGTATGTTTCTGTTTAAAGAAATGGACTTTGGGAATGGGCAGTTTGTAATGGATTGAGCATATTCGAAGTGATAATTGTGTACAGAAAGTAAAAACTTCTTTTTTCCTTTATTTGCGTCCAACAGAATTTTCAGATGTGATGGCTATTTAGTTACGGGTTTTTTAAAGTCCTTTTCCTGTAACACCTTTCATGATTTACAGTCCTGCTCAAGTAATACTGCTGATTAAATTAACATTACCTAATAAGTGAAACTAGTAAGGTATTTTGTCCAAATTAAATCTGCACCTTTAAGGAGAAGCAAATTGGTCATCAGAAACTCATCCCAGTTCTTAAAATAAAAGTTACTGGCCAAATATGAATCTGGCAGTTACTTTTGAAATTAGATTTGTGAAGAACATCTGTTAATATAAAAATATCTTGATACATTACAGTGGTTTAGCTGTACTTAGTTCAGAAGTATTTGGTTAACATCTAAGGGAGGAAGGAGAATAAATGTCTTATATTTGGCAATCAGTAAGCCAGGGCTTTTACCCATTGCTTGGCTTTGTTTGCGTTTAAACAATGTTCCTCTGTTTTTGCTCAAACTGTAGTAATCCTTTAGCCCTTGATGTCATGCATCCTGGGTTTTCCATACTCTTTATAATAATCTTTGAACCCTCAGCCCACATCATATGTTATGAATATTCTTGTTTTGGAGTAGAGAGGCAGGCAATCATTTTAGACAGCAGGAACCCTACCCCTAACATTTCCCTGTGCGTCAAAGATAAGGAACAACATCAAGCAGAAGACATAAAAGAAAAACAAGTTTGAAAGATGGTTTGGGATAAGAAAAAGAAAAATGGGTTAGGATCAACAGAAAATATTGCTTTTACGGGTCAGAATTTCACTTCTTTTGAGGAGCAATCCAAACTATACCTAGAAAAGCCTCTTTGAGGCAACAGTTGTTTCAGGATGTAAGTGTGGTTGGACTCATGGTGAAGGGTTGTAACATGGTTGGGGGTTGGAACTAAATGATCTTAAAAGTCTCTTCCAACACAAATATTGTAACATTCTAGGTTCTATGTTTCTATTGTCAGGCTGTTGTGAGAAATTGGTTCCGGAGAATATAGAAAATGATAGTATTACAATCAGCTCAGGTCCTTCTTTCCAGGTGAAAATGGCCTGAACAATATCATCAATGCTATGGCTTATAACAATGCATCAGCAACATCAGCAATATGAGTAATTACTTTCCTCCTCTTCTTCTTCTTGCCGTGTGACTTGGAGTGTTTGTTATTCATGTCCTCCTCAGTCAGTAACGCTTCTTCCAGACTGCAATCTTTTTGTTTTTGGCCTTCTTGGTTTAGCTTTTAAGGAAATATGGCTCGAAAGGACACTAAGTGGCTTCCTGAGGGAACTGTTCTGTAAATCATTGGAATTAGAATAAACAACAGCTTGTCCATGGTACTGTTTAATGCGAGAAGCAATACAGGCTTTTCTTGGAGAGCCTAGTAGGAGAATATTGTCAAAAGTCACCTCTGACAATTTGGCTGAAAACTAAGCAGGGAAATAGTGTTTGTCCAAAGACCAAAGAGCCACCTGAGAAACACTGTGTTTGTGAACTCAGCACAAAACCCAGCTCCCCCCACCAGCTCCAGACACTGTTTCCAGTGTATGTATGGCCCTGGCTTATGGCTATCGCAATGGGCCCTGCAAAACAAGCTCAGTCCCTTCCTGCTAATTTACTAGTGGAGGAGGTTTTTTCCGCCAGGCAAGTTCATTTGTCAAGGTGACCTTCACAGCCTGCACGAGCGCTCCCGCAGATAAAGAAAGATAAAGAAAGCCGCCTCAGCGCGTTTGTGAAACCCAGCTCGGTGGCCCACGGGCCTCCTGCGAGGAGGCACAGGGGCGTCGCCAAACTAAACCCTTCCCACCAGCACTCCAAAGATTTCTCTGTTCCACAGTTTTCATTGATCAATGCTGTACATTTTGCAATCCTTTTATCATGCTCTGTAAACCCTCTCCTCTTGCCTGACTGCTTCTATTGTCTCAGTGGTCTTGAGGTTAAGTATTCTCTTTTGGAAAATCCCTATTCTGTAAATTAATGGTTTCCTAGGCAGAGGTAAGACCACAATTAAATCTTAATTGATCATGAATGTAGGTAGGGCATTTCACAGATCCTTTGCCAAGGTGCAGACAGAAGAAGCAGATCTTTAGAGATCTCCTAAGAAAAGGTTTAATCTTCCATGGCATCTGAGGAGTTGATGTCAAGTCTGGACTGCTTGGCCACAAACTACTGTTTTCTTTCTATCTGTATAGCTGCTTTCAAATGCATCACTTATTAATTTTTAGTATATTGCCATTTTTATACCACAAAAAACAAGCCAGATTTGGAGCATGTGCACTTAATGTATCCCAGTCTTAATGTAAAACCTAGCTGGGAGAAGAGCCTCTGGTTTTTACTCACTACAGCTGGAATAGGTCAATGTATAGAGACTCTGGAAAGAGCAGTCATGTTTCAGAAGAAACCACCACACGGTTATAATCAGCCCAGTTGAATTTCTGTGGAATAATTAATCCAATGATAATTATTCCAGTTCCTTCCTTGTAGTTTTATTTTCAAGCCTGCCATATGACATCAGTTAGACAAGTCCTTAAAGCTATTCCCCAGCAGCCGTGACCTGTTAAAACAGGAGACTGTATTCAGAAGTGGAACCAAAATAAAAGGAACATTTCTTTTTCAAGGGAAAAAAAAAGTTTTGGTTGATCAGAATAATCTACAAGAACATGTTTTGAGTCAAGGAAAAAAATTGGCAAAAATCAGAAAAAGCTGAAACATTGCATTGCAACATCTTCTAAAAGAACTGCTTTCTTTTTAATTTATGTGGATTTAACTTTCAACAGAAAAATAAAACAAATCTCTGAGATCAAACTGTTTATTGTTCTTCTGAAGTTCTACAGGAAAAGAAAATGGCTTTGTTTCAGATTAACTTTAAATGAAGACTTTGTTCAATTACTTGTTTGGTCAAAGCCCTGAAAAGAACCAGTTATTTACACAGCTAATTGTTTATGACTAGTATAACATTTAAATTTAGAAAAAGAATAGCATGAAACCACGTATCAGCATTTATCACATGTATGGCATTCAGTATATCTGCTGAAATATTCCATCATTATGTCCCATATATGGAATTGGTTCAGAATTACTTTTCTACAAACCATAAGACAGAAAATATGAATAAAAATACCAGGGCAAGCAGATCCTCAGAGGGACACCTGTGTATATGAGTTCACCACTCTTTATTTTTTATAGAACAGGTATGATTAGGGCTCACCTCTATGCTAGTCCTGAAAGAGTCAGGTCAAAAAATTACGTTTGGGCATATTTACACACTTCTATGGCAAGACTTTAAACCTAAATGTTTGTTTAAAATTTACCTAAAGAAAATACTGTATTTTTGGAGGTAAAATATGTTAAGTAGGACACTGTTGCTAGAGGGCCACACTTCCCTTAATTTTACATGTACCTAATGCCCAGTGAGCAGTTATCCATCTGCAGCATTGATTAGCTCTCTGGTGAGTCCCTCACTGTTCCTCCCTTTACGGACAGCAAGAGAGACCTCTCAGCCGAGAGTGAGCTGAATTGCTCTTTGGAGGTGACTTTCTGCTGGCTGTGGCAGGCAGCATCCTAGCTCACACATCCTAGTTTGACACACAACGTGAGATGAGAGGATGCAGCACTTCTTGAAGCCTAAGGAATGTTTTAATTGCCAACAGCAGCCGGAGGGAAGATACACTCATTGTAAATTGCTGCATGTAAGCTGACCCCCATTTCCTTGTCTCCCTTCCCAAAAACATTTTTCTCTACCCCACAGGCAGCTAGCTACAAGGATTTGTAAATTTCACATTTACAAAATGCAACCAAATGTCACCTTAGTTTCTAGGAAAACCTAAGTCACTGTTACTGATGATTGTACAAATTTCATCAGAGAGCGACCTTGGGAAAAGGCAATCCTAAAACTGTATTTATATGACACAAGGAGAGTAATAGTGGGGACAGTATATCACTTCACTGAGAAGAGGGAGACAACATCCTTGAAGGAAGCAGAGAGGGCAGTCTCATAACTATTCAGCTTAGAGGTTGCCTTTGAATGCCTGTAAAAAGTAACACTGTAGAAGTATTAATTGGGATGATATGGACTAGCATTATTTTATAATTTCAGGCAAAGCAGTAGGAGCTTCCAAGCAGTTTCTGGTCAGCATCACCATCAGCTGGATTTGTAGCATGAACAGGCCCACAGTCCACTACTGAGTTCCTGAGCCACATTCCCTCTTCCTTGCAGTTTGTCCTTTAAATCATGACCTAATAGTCCCTAAAAAGAACTACAGATGATGGTAAATGACTAGAAGTTTTCAAAATTTTCAAGGATTTATGCAATCAGAGAAGTTTCTCAGAAGAAAGAAAGGTGACGTTAAGTTTAAAACACAGATCAAATTTAACTTCAAGATGAACTGTAAACCAAATTACTTCTGGTTTTGCTCTTTTCTGCCCCTTAGGAAATCTGTGCCTGATTCAGGAAGTCCTTTCCCTTCTCTCTCCTTTGTTTCAGTCTTTTTTTTTCTTTCTCTGATTAAATAACAGGATTTCTTTTTCCTTTATTCTGCTGTAGGATTTTAGCCATGTCTTTGGAGGAAGTATAAGATATCAAAAAGCTTATAACCAGAAAGTTAGCTTTTCCTCCTGTATTTCAGGCTGGAGGAATGATGACAGAAATGCTGCAAATTTGACAGACCCATTTAAGCATTTCAGTGCATAAACAAAAGTTTGGTGAAGGGGGTAAAGTTTGACCAACTCATATGTTTTCTGTGCTCAAGAGTTATTTCTTAGGACTTATTTGACAACTGCCTGTGGCAGGGAGCATTTTGCACAGTGTGTTTCCTCATCCTCCAGCTGCAGCTCAAAACCATCCCTGAATCTCAAGACTTTACTGATCTTGTGGCCACAACCCAATTCTGGGCCATTATTAATATAAATCTGGTGAGTGTTTTTTTCAATATTCATCTAGGTCCCCCACTGATCATCCCACTGTAAGAAAAGGAAGAAAGGCTTCCCCATAAATATTTGATTTCTTAGCAGCTGTACTCTGGCTCCCTTCTCCTTCCTCTCTGGCTTTGCACACTAGGCTTCTCCTCTGGGTGGAGCAGCCATCTCCATGCAGAAAGAGCTCCTCATTAATTTGCATCTGGCCATTTATGAGCTTGTGCATTATGCTAATGACAGTGTCTCATATCCCTTTAGAAGAAAACACATAGGCTGGCTCTGTCTTTTTCTGAGCCACCCCACAGGGACTCTCCTGAATTACAGAGCAGCTTAGTGCTGATTACTTTTTTATTTCTCCTCTTAGGAAACGGATAAAAGGTTTAAGTTCTGACACAAACAGGAAAACATACTAAGAGGATTTATCCTGAAGGCATCTGCTCTTTAAATAGTGATGGAGCAGTGTCAGTCCATTTCCCAGAAGGGCCAGAAGCTCCACCACTCTTTGTTCCTGCAGCCCTTGTGTGACTAGAGGCAGAATATCCTGTCACAGGCTTTCAGATAACTCCCAGAATATGCAACTTGGTGATTATAGGCTGAGGAGGGATTCACTGCCACTAGGAGCATGAAGAAGTTTGGTTTAAGAAAGACTCTGCTCTGCACCTTTAAGGATAACACCAAGGCTCTATTCTGCACTGAGGTAAGACTTTGTAGAATTTACTAAATCAGTAATTTCTCAGGCTTTCAGACCATGTTCCCTCCCTCTTGCTTTCTTAGACAAGGAGCGACAGGAGGGGGAGTGAGCTGTCAGAATTATCACTAGTGGAATTTTCCAGCTTTACCAGGCAGGAAAGGGGGGACAAAAAAATGTTCCACTGTAGAAAAACAACTGGACACAGTGCAAGTGTAAGCAAATTCAGAAGGGGCATATGCATGGTTTGATCGCCTCAAGCTGTATGAAAATATGCCTCAATAATCTATTAATATAAACCCTTTCAAGGTTTTATTAATAAGGTGTTCATCTAGGAAGTTATACTCTGTTGCAATATTTTATTTTTCTCTGTAAAAAAACCTCTGTATTTTATTTTTTTCTGTAATATTCCAGTGTTCCCCTGGAATAATATTCCAGAGAGAGAAGAACCTTCACTTCAAATTGGACTGTTCACAATTTTTCCTGGTTTTGCTTCATTTGATTTGAGGTCAGAAATTTGCCTTTTCAACTTTTGCCTTCTGATGTCATGTAGTTGTTTATGGCAGTTACATGTATTTCAGCTCAGTGTCATGGCCAGACTCTAACTTGCACAAGAAGAGCTTTATCCAAACCTAGCTGTAAGGAAAGAAGAAACTTGTGACTTGTTCCATGGGAGGAAAGCCAGGTCTGACAGTCTAAGTGATGCATTCATAGATATTACACGAGTAAATGAGCTAAAAGGCTTCCACATTCACAAATACATTGTCCTTATCTTAATTTTTCAAATTGTGCTCAGATTTGGCTTGGTCCTGAACACTTAGCAGACAAGGATTTGCAGATAGTGAAGTCTCTTTCTAAAGGCTACTTTCAGTTTGAAAGTGCTTCTAACGGTTAACCAGGTAGAAATCCAGTGTGGCAGGAGACTGGTGGAGAAGAGCAGCTAAAACTGTTTACCTAGTAATGAAAACAGGAGAAATTCAAGGGACTTGGAAGCTAGGACTTCTCCACATAGTTTTAAGGAAACTGGAAGCTTGTTTATGTAGTCTAAATAAATGGAAACAATAGACCATCATCCCAACACTCACAAACAGGCTCTCTCCTCTGTTGCACAAGGATTCCAGGGGATTTCTCTCCTACTGGCTGGCTGGCATGGCACTTACAGCTCTGCACCTCCAGAGTAAACATCAGGAGTGCTTCAGAGGTTTTTTTTAGCTGTTCTTGTTCTGGGACAGTTTTCTCACGTACTGAAATGGCCAGCACAACCTTTCTGGTTCCAAAGTCCCCCTGCAGCAAAATATCATGAGCCAGGGTCATGACCATCAGCAGAAATAATTCTCCTTGCCTTGGGGAAAATTTTTCAAGGATTTCTTACCCTGTTATTTCCTCCATAAGGGCAGCATGAGGCCTATATTAGGGGTCAAAGGAAAGTCTGAAATGGCATCAGATGCTGTAGAGCAGCACAAAATGATGACCATGGTCAAGATGACGAGTACATAATTGATTTTAATTGACTTTGATCAGGATGAAAGAGCAACTATTTTCTTCTTCCCTTGTCAAATATGAAGTCTCACTGAAAGGAAATCCAGGCAGCTAGTATGTCTGGAGATTTGACTTTTGCTCCCTAGATTCTTGATTGATTTGTTTTGAAAAAGTTAGTCAAATCAGCGGGATTATTGAGAAGTTTCTACTGGAGAATTTTACTCCTAGCACCAATAGAGTTTCTTCAATAAATGCAGTGTCACTACAAGTCCCAGCAGTGTTCTGTCAGGATGGGAGATAAAGTTTACTGGCATAAATAATTGTCCAGTTTCCTTTTTCTGATTTTGTGACCCATTTCTCATATGAGTGGAAGAAATCTGAAGAATATTCCATCACTGGCACTGGGTTTTCTTCTGTTTGTTCCCAGTGAAGGTGATCATGTATATACCATGAAAAGGCAGCTCAATCTTAGATGTTAGGGCTTTTTAAGGCAGGGCTTTACAGGAAAATTGCAAAGTGATTCCTAATTCAGAAAGTCTCTGTGAAGCACAGAAATGTAGATGTTTCTAAATAGCTACAAATTCTCCACTGTCAAGGTTTTAAGATGATGATCAAATTCTGGTGAAACTTAACCTAGCAACTCTAAGCAATATCGCATTTTCTTCAACTCTTTTAATTACTTCTTACTAGAAAGTCTCTTCAAATGCATTATTTTGGAAAACCTTAGGTGGTGTGTAAGTTTTCATAATGATACAGCAGTCTCCTAACTTGATAGATCTTTCTCCCACCCAAATGATTCCAGCTTCGTTGAAGAAGATCTGTTCCATTTCTTATTTTGAATTATGCTTTCATTAGGCAACTGATTAATGTTGATCCCCTGCTTTGTATTGTATAAAGCATTCCATTTTATGAGTTAGCTAGACTTTTTCACAATGGCTTTTAGGACATTACCAAAATGCTCCCTCTCTTTGTTTCCGTCTTTGTTGTGTATTCATACACTTATTTATATGTGTGTATGAATTCATATAAATGTACAGTAATCTTCCCCTTAGGACACCATGAATGTATGTCATAAAGGAAAAGGAGATTAGCAGTAGAATACAATGCAAACAGGCTGGCTTTATGGCAATCTTGAAGAAAATCCTGCCAAGCAAAAGAATAAATAACAGCTGTGTTAATCAAAGCCAAATTTGAAAGATAAGGCTTGAATTTAGGTGGTCAAAGTCCCAGAAAACTGGGTGAGATTAATGCCCACAGAAAAAAGAACTCCGAGGACAAAGAGTGTAATAATATGCAGTTAAGTTGAAGGAAAATTTTCAGAAGTTCTTCTGTGACTTAAAGGCCTAAGTCAAAACTGACTTTGAGAGCAGGAGCATTTACTTTCCTGTAAGTCCGTAGGGTTTGTGCTTTGGAATCCTTCAGTCTTTCCTGAAAATAGGAGTTAAGTGACGGCCTGCCTTAGTCTCTTTTTGGAAGCATAATCTGTAGTCACTTGAAAGTCCAAAACATGTTCTTGGTCCAAGCAGAGGCTGAATATCAACCCGGGCTACCGACTCAAACCAAAGAACTAGAGGTACGAGCATGATAATTCCCTTTTTTACTGGAAAGCCGTGTGTCATCTGGTTTGGATTAAACTCACAAAGATGTGTTAGCCTGTTCAAGATCCTGTGGAAGCATTTTGAATCAATTGTAACTGATGTAAATATAGCCCTTGACTGGAAATCATCCAGAGAGAGAGAGAGCTGCAGCAGTTCAGCCAAGATGCATTATATCAAAAGCATGGATAAGTAATTTGGTATCCTTATGGGAAGGATAGCATTACAGTTTCACAACATTCATAAAGTGCCTGCACTGTGAAAGATCTAACACAATCATTAGAAGATGGATGAATGCCCAATGAATCTTCACCTCCTATCGTGGATCATCGTGGCTCTCTTATCTAGGCAGGTGTGGGAAGAGGAGCATGAATCCACAATGACAGAGGGCACAACAGCTTAGTTGTACTCCTTTGACATGACTATGTGAGCTTCCAGACATGATTTATTATGTTTGCATAGCAGTATTAATTACTTTTTAGTGGTTATCTAGCCAAGAATATGGCTAGATGGCTTTGCAATTCTATCAGGATTGCAAAGCTCTGATAGAAATTTCAGCCAAGCTCTGTAGGACTTACAGAAGCAGTCCTTTTACTCACAGTACGCCATAGCTTTAAGTCATGAACTAGCGCTTGTGGTTTTAACCCTCTTCTGTAACAAAACACCTGTGTTGTTTTGGAGATTTCATCTTTCTCATTTCACCTGCCTCTCTAATTTTTATTTGATGTCTTTGGAGTTGTGATATGATGAATTAGCTCTTGCCTATATGATTAATGAAGTGCTACAGGGAGTGGTTGAGGTGTTTTGATAATTACCAAATTCTGCTATTGTGTACTGCATGATGGTTTGATATCTGGGTTCAGACTCTGGGCTGTGACTGGCTGGGAAGTACTCAACACAGCTTAAGGAGGCAATTCTCTAAAGTCCCCTTTCCATTGTCCCAGCACAACCTGGTGCAAACCCTGAAGAGCTTACAAAAAGCCAGTACAAAACAGTAAATGTCAGAATAACCAAGCGTAATCCCTTCTTGTAATACACGATGTCTACAAAAGGTGCTTTCTAGTGGAAAGGAAATTTCTAGTGCAGTTCTGGGCCATCTAAGGTTTCTGCTTCCCAGGAGAACATGAATGGGCATTTTGTGCCTATGTTAAGATGCTTCAAACTAAGGTACCATTCCTCTATGTCTTCTGTGTCTTGAAGTCTTCGTCTCAACAAGAACTTTTTTTCCTGCGAGATTTCCAAGAGCTACATCTTACTCCCCACCATCAATACTAAAAAAGTTAAGAAAGTCAAACCTTATGCACAGGAGTCATTTGGCTGACTTCAACAGGGCTGCTTTTTGGTTTCCGAATTACTCACATCACTGAGGCACCATATTTTGTAAATATTAATAGCGTCTGTAGCTCTAAGAGCTTCAGGAGCTGCAGTATATTTGAAAACCTAGTTTTGAAATACCTAGCATGCTACAGCTTTCCTCAGAGTCCTCATGGATTAAATATTTGAGACAAACCTCAAAAGTCATATAAGCAGGAGAACAAAGTGGTAGCTGAAGGAAACTGGAAAGCTGTTGTGTATCCTGTATTAGTTTTCCCATTTAAAAGGTGATTTTTCTTTTTCTGGTATTTGCCTTTTTTATGGGTATTGTGAAAAAGTGTGTCTTAGTCTAACATTTCCAGCTTTCACTGGAGTCCTAGTGGTTTGGAAGCACCTCTGATTCATTTGACTGCTTACATAGAAAGGTCATGTTTTTCACAGGCATGTAGTACAACCATTTGGACACAATCAGAAAACTATTACTTAAGATCTAGGGTGTTGCCTTCACAACTCTCATGAAGATGTTCTTTCCATCTCTTTACCATAAGCCTAGAAATCAATTTAAGATCACAGAAAAACTTTTATACTCCACTGATTGGAACTGTATAGCCAAAGTATAAGAAGATGCATTGGTTTTTTTTCTCTTGACTTCTTCATTCCTCTGTTGAAGACCTGAGAACATAACAAACTAAATTTGATTTTGTGGTCCATTGTTTCCTCTTAAACTGTGAATTTCTCCTATTTAGAGGCCTGGAAGGATCTATTTGGTGTTCTCTGTCTGTTGTGTTTGTCTCCATAAAATTTTAGCCTCCGCTCATTTTCAGCTCTTTTCTGTCATTTCTTAAGATGTCATTTGCCATCACCTCACCATGACCTTTCATAGTACTGGCAATGCTACTAGACTAATCTGCCAACTCAAGAAGTTCTTGCCAGCACAGTTTTGTACCTACATTTTAAATGAAAACTCTCTAGACCAATCTCCAGTAGGATTCTTCTACCAGCTTTTGATTTAAAATCAGCTTTATATTTACAGTTATGTTTGTGTAATTACTGATGTCCTGAATAGGCGAGATTATCAAATAATATACTGAAATTTAATTTTAAAGTGAGTAAAACAGCCTAAAATTTTAAGCAAAAGAAGCTGAGTGAATTAGAAAGAAATACAACCTTCAGTGTTCCCCACAAAATTGTAGGTCAAAAGCCTATTCTGATACAGTTTTCTTAGTAAAGTTTGAAGGTGAGATGTGCACCACATTAGTAAAACATCTATTGGTTCAGCAGAGCCAAGAGGATTCTGTTAATATTGCCTGGCTGTTTGGGATTTTTTAGTCATTAATTTTTGTAGAATGTAAAGTGCCCTTGTTGCTTTGACTGAACTTTTTACAAATATTTGGAAGTGAGTGGAAAGAGGGACTGATGTGTGACTTCTGCTGATAAGGAAATATGACAGTCAAATGCTGTTGGAGAAACGTGGGAATACATCCACCAGCTGCAATGCCCATCCCATGACCTGTGTGTTTTGGCACTGGTGTCACCTCCCCCCTGCACAGAGAGCCCTTCTCAACTTCTCTGCTTGCTGCATTCCTACAGAGCCTCTCACCCAGCCCAGCAGCACTTGATTTCTGGATAATGGAAAGGGAAGGGAAAGAAGCAGGGTTCAGGGACATCTGCAGACAGAGGGGTGGAAAGGGGAACAGAATTGGAGATGAGGCCTCACGTTGCCTCAGGTCATCAACAATAAAGTCACAGACTGTTCAGGACATTGACAAGAGTTTCCACATTGATGTACTTTCCATCAGTTTCCAGCTGATGTATAACCATTTTTCTTCAGGTAGAAACAGAAACCCTGTGCTCCGAGATATTCTCCAAGATCCATCTACATTTCTTTATTCATTACACATTCTTTATCTACACTGCTTTTTAAGCAGTCTCATTAACAAAAAAACCAGACTATTCAGCAAGTGTGGAACACTTTCTGAAGTAACTCATACAATCTTTACCAATGTACTTGAGTAGCAAAAAATAGAATTAAGCTCACATCTTGATTTTCATTTGGCTACAGAAATTTCCAGCAAAGTTTTCATTCCTTCTGACTGATTCAGTACAGTACAAAGTACAATACAGCACAGAAAATACAAACTGAGAGTCCGGAATTGCCAGATAGCCAACCCAAAACTGCCAAGAAAATTTGAACTGGTGTAAATTTGCTCATGAAGTTTTTGTGATTTGTAGTGACTTCAATATTAGCAATACCCCAAAGAAGGATGTTATGAATTTAAACATAAGGGATAAATTAAGCCAATGGGGTTTTAACAGTTTATTGCAATCTGAGAATCTGAGCCAGGATTTTCATGACAATGTGAAGTTGTTCATCACTCTGTCAAAAGATTCAAGAATATCTTCAGTGAATATGCCTTTTTTTTCAATAAAATAACTTTAAAGGTAGTGTTTTACTTAGCTTTAAAAGTTCAGTGTGTTACTTTATATTGCTTCAGTCCAGTCTTGTGAATACTATTAAGCCCAATGTTCAAAACATTTTGTCATGAATACCACTCATGACAAAAATGTAAATGAATACATTAGAGTTTACTTATTCATATTTTGTAGCTCAGCCATGGCCTTCAATATATGCTAAAACCATCTAAAGGAAAAACCAATAACTCAAGTAATGCTTGTTTGCTTAGGTCCTGAAGCCTTTGAAAAAAGTGTAATGGGTGGAGTTGTGACATTTACTTAAAAGCATTCATTAATTATAGGAAGGAAGAAAGTAACAGCTGGGCTTCACTTAAACTAAGCACAAAGAAAACTTCAAACACATATTGCATGACTTTAAGCTCCTGTTTACATGTTCACCCTCTGGATGTATCTGCCTCCCTTCATTGCTTATATCAGAACCTTAAAGTGCTTACACTTGCAATATATATCCAGATTCATGAGATACCTTCCAGTAGGCAATATAGTCCAGTTCCTTATGCTATTACCTTAAGTCAACCAAAATGACTGACTTTGTCTTTTGAAGTGTTTCAGAAAATCGTACAAATACTGTGAGTTTCTTAATGATAATAATCGTGCTGTTTGAAAGGTTAACTCCTCTAGAATGATACAAAAATAAAAATGTATATTCTTTCACATTTTCATCATAAATGCAGGCAATGTTGGAAGATGTATTGAAAGCTATAGAAAGTTTGACCCCTTATGTTTCAGTGCTTCATTGTGTCTGCTGAGTATTTTAATATTTATTTTTCTTTAAAAAGTGCAATTTGTGGTTCTGGAGCCAAAATTTTTCTAATATTATCAAGTTTATATCTCACATGGATTTTACTCGGTTTGCTTCTTTGCTTGGTGAATGATTTGAGCCCCATTGGAGCTCTTGAACCTGTGCATTTCCTGCAGTTTTGACTGTATCCTATTGTGTTATAAATAATGAATCTGGCTAAATGTGAGTTGCTGGCAGAGGCTTATCAATTTTATTGTGAAAAAATGTTCTGGATCAGTCTGCACATTAGTTTCCTCCTCCTTCTAACTCCTTGGTACTTACAGTTGCACACAGGAGGACGCGCAGTGTACTGTAGCTGACATGAGACCATGCTGTATACAGGGAGTGTTTACACGGCTGTTGGTTACCTTAGAAGTGACACTACCAGAGCAAGAGGAAGCAAAAGAGTATGGCAGCTTTTCCACTGCCTTCTGTGAGGTCTTCCTCACTGCTGCAGATAGCTCTATGTGGAGGGACTGAGTGCATGCAGTGGACAGCATCACACTTTGTGCAGTACCAGTGTTTAGACAGAATCTAATATATTTGTGCTTCCTGCTCTCCTTTTCCTTCATGTGATTCCTAACCATCTTTACTTGCTACTTTAGGTAAGACACTGCTTGCCCTAAACTGCAGAACAAAACACTATGCCTCATGCTATTTGTGTGCTGCACTGAGTAATTCATGCCAAGGACTGGTAATGTAATAGTAGTAAACCCAGAGCTGCCACACAACGTATTTTCAGGTTCAGTCCAAGTGGAATCTGAAGGGTTTGCATTGGATTTAGGGGTGCTCAGCTAACTAGGATCTCTCTGGGTGAGTGCCAGATGGAATTTATGGAGGCATCTACTCAACAGAAGTGGATAAATTGTACAGTGCATGTGCAGTGAGCCTGGTGCTCCTGGAGCCTTTCATCAGCTCTGACTGATAGTGTGACAACCAGTGGGTTCAGTGCTCAGACACAAGTCATTTGTACTGTACAGGCTCAATAGAGCAAACATTTTCTGGAAGCGCAGTATTTTCTAAGCCTATATGGCTCACATGCCTATGTTTCCTCCTGGAAATCTGTCCTACCCTGGATACATGGATTTGTTTTTCATATAAAAGAAATAGGTCTTAGGTGAGCATCAACACAACGAAAGAATTTGTCACTTCTAACGATAAATGTGTTGGAAATGTTTAAGATGTTTGAACCAGCTGTTCATGTCCAGCTTTTGCCTCCTGTAGGTCATGTCCAGATGTTTCTTATCTTGCCCATACCCACTGAAAATTATGTGTAACATATTCTGCCATGATCTGTTCAAGTTCTTAAGTCATCAGCATTGAAAACTGGCTTACACTGCTTCCTCTTAATGTATATGAAAAGAATTCTTTCCAATTAACTTGAAAAAGAATGGTTAACAGAACGTACTTTTGTTAATCATTTGGGAACCCCTTCTGCCCTTTAGCAATAGCGTTGTTAGGAGAAAGAAGATTAGAAATAGAGTTCCTTTCAGATTTTGACAGACACTTTGCAGCCATGTAGTGCACTGTCTCTGTTGCATCGGGCCAGTGCTGAAGTGATGCGATTGCCAGCGTGGAGGAGAGGTCTGGGTTATGTCCCCAAAGGTCACTCTTGCCAGCAGGCAATACCTAGAGAGTATATTCCCTGAACCCCCCTAGCTCAAAGGGTTTGATTGTGAGAGCCCTCACACTGAAACCCACAAACAGAGAGAGATTCTTCTGCAGTCTCCATGCTTGGCTGAAGAGGGGCCACAATGTGGCCTTTGTTACAGCAGGGAACTTCCCTGCCACTTACAAAGACGTTGTGTAAGAGACAGCTGAAGAACCCAAGGTGAAATGCATTTTTAAATGTTGGCAGGTAACACTGGCACGCAAATTCTGCAACTCAGTCTCCTAACTTCTGTTACTACCTTGATGAATTGCAGACAAAATATAATTAAATAAACAAAACCTTTAATTCCTGTAAATATTACAAATCTTTTCTAAGTCTTTAAATCTTAAGACTCAGTAGACAACCCCTTTTGGTCCTAAAAATCTAAGAGGTATAGAACATCCTGAGTTGGAAGGGACCACAAGGATCATCGAATTCCAACTCCTTGCCCTGTGCATGACAGCCCCAAGTGTCACACCATGTGCCTCAGAACATTGTCCAAACACTTCTTGAACGGTCAGGCAGGTGCTGTGACCACTTCCCTGGGGAGCCTATTCCAGTGCCCAACTACGCTGTGGGTGAAAAATTCTTAACCTAATATCCAACTCAAACCTCACTTGACACAGCTTCATGCCATTCCCTCATGGCCCATTGCTGGTCACCAGAGAGAAGTGACATGTGCCTGTCCCTCCCCTTCCCCTCATGAGGAAGCTGTGGACTGCTGTGGAGTCTCCCTTCAGTCTCCTCTTTTCCAGGCTGAAAAAACCAAGTGATCTCAGTCACTTCTCATACAGCTTTCCATGTAGACCATTCACCATCTTTGTAACTTCCTTTGTATGATCTTTAACAGCTTTATGTCTTATATTGTGGCACCCAAAACTGCCACCCAGCACTCGAGGTGAGGCTGCCCCAGTGCAGAGCAGAGCAGAGCAGGACAATCCCCTCCCCTGCCCAACTGGCCATGCTGTGCCTGATGTGCCCAGGATGGGGTTGGCCCTCCTGGCTGCCAGGGCACTGCTGGCTCATGTTCAACTTGCCACCAACAGGACCCCCAGGACCCTTTTTTGTGGTGCTCTCCCATATTTTGTTCCGCAATCTGTGCATATATCCAGGGTTGACCCACCCCAGGTGCAGAATCTGGAGTAAAATTCAAGTTGTCAGAAATATATTTTGAAGATTTTTTTGTAGAATACAAAGACAGGCAAACAGAGAATTCCTGTGTTTTGAAATCTAACCAATACAGTAAGGTGATAGCTTGTTTTCAAACCCATCTTTGTTAACAAAGAGCAATGAGATTCGTGTTTTTGGAGTTCTGCTGGGCCACAGATGAGAAAATTAATAATGAAATAAAACCCTCCTCTCCCTCTCACTCAAATACTCTTTTACAAAGCAGGGCAGTATGAGAGCAAGAGTGAGCATGACATTTAAATATTTGCTGTATCACATGCTAGATCAAGGACAAGGAAGCTTTAGCATCTACTGTCTACAACTTTCCTAACATCTGCAAGATAATCAGAAACAGAAGCGTGTAGATGGAGTTGGGGGGATATTGTCTGATATATACCATTCTCTGTGATCAGAAGCCATGAAGCATGGGGAGAAGGAAATAAGCAGACCACAAACAGTGCAGGAGCAAGGTCACCAGGAAGGAACCAGAGGATGAGAGATTTGGGTCAAGAGTGAACTGTGCACGAAAATACTCTTTCCCATTTTTGGTCTCTTCATTTGCCTGGAATTTTATACATTTTATTTAGAAAAAAGGAGATATATTGGTACATGATTGCTAAAAATTCAGAACAATTCTTAATAATGAGAAATAAATGTTGTTTCCCTGTCAATGCAAGCAACCATCCCTTTTTTTACATTTGGGAAAAGCTGAGCAAGTAGTTATACTGATAGAATGATTGCAGTGTGAAAACATGGATCTTCGTCCTACAATGACCAGGACAATATGATTCCTTCACCTTTCTCATTCTTATAAATGTGACTAATTGTAGTGAAGCAAGTTAAGGACCCACTGAATGAAATGAAGGATAACAGCCCACAAGAATATGATGTCCTTTCCCTCTGTGTAAACAACAATCAAGTGCTGTTTTTAACAACAAGATGGCTTTATTGCTCCCATTTGTTTTATGGATTCTTTACCATCCATTACTTAATTAAGCTCAAAATACAAGCCTGGCTTTATCATTACTCAGCCTGTGAGCAATCGTTAAGTGTCACTGAGCCAGCTCTTTGTGTGGTTTTACAAACCCTTACTGTGAGGACAGGGTAAGAACAGCTTATTGGATCTGCCTTGGCTGCCCTGAAATCAATAGGTGGTATCAGATCCTGAACAGCACAGTAGTGCAGTACATATGGAAAATAAAATACAGGGTCGGGAGGCCTGTTTAGCTCATGCATTTCATCAGCATGATAAACATATGCCAGGCCAAAACCAGAGTCAACCACAGTTGAATCAGCTTTCTAGTGCCCCATGGAAATACCCTTGTTCCCCGCAATAATTTTTCCACAGAAAGCTTTCTAAATTATATCATATTTCTCCTTTCTGACACTCTTTAACTCTTTCCCTTGTGAATATCCAGTAATAGACAAGTTCTTTGATAACATTGGTTCTTATATACTTTTTCCTTCTTTTTCTTTCCTTTTTCAGTGTTTTATGTGGGTTTTTTTAATTCTATTTTATTTCATCCTGAAAAACATTTCAGCTTTTTCAGTGGACTTGCTATAACTTTTGCTTGGTGCTTTTAGGTTCATTCTCCTCTCCCAACTTTTTCCATTGAGGAAGCCAGGATCTGAGATCTCTCCTGTGTTTAATTTAATCAGCATTTCAGATTAGCTCACTTCTACCCATGTGTGTGAAAAGAAACTTAGCATAAACTTTGTGATCACTGCTTGCTTAACAGGACTGGTTTACAACTTTTCTGTAGGAACAAGAGAATCAGCGTAGTGAAAACTTTTTATTGTTCTAAACTTCTCTTGAGACACTGAGAAAAAAGACCAAAAAAAAGGATGGCTTGAGGGTGAAAAAGGTGTCAGGAACAGAGGTTTTCTGCTGCAAGAGTTCCCAGGTAACAGGTAACCTGGGCTTCTTTAGCTGTTTCTGAGACAGGCAGATTGCTGAGTCAGTGCTCTTACAGTGTCCTTCAAGAATTAATTAAAAGCAGTGAAGAATATGCTTTGCTTCCTAGTAGGATTTTTTTTTTCCTGAAACTGTTTTGAGCAGCTTTTGCTGGAGGAAATGGGAGATAACTGCCATTATCACGTAAAGGCAAGACTGCTTCCTCCAGGACAAAAGTCACAGGTATATGAGTCAAAAACAGCAGCTGGAAGTCTTACATACGTGAGCTTTAATTAGGCAGACTCAGAATAATTGGAGAAGGTTTGTACCAGACCACCTGGAAGCAAGCTTCAGATGTTTGCCAATAAGGATAAAGCACCTCTGCCTAACCTTTTTTGTTACCGGAATTTTACACAGCTTGATTTAATCTGGGTTGAGATAACAAGCCTCAGATATGAAGTTCTCAGGAGACTTTGTTCAGCTGATTTTCCAAATAAACTCTGTACTTGTAATATTGTTGTAAATGCGCATTAATTCCACAGGAACCTTAGACATATTTGGCGAAGCTGGTTGCCACAGCAGTTGTTGCTGTTTTACATGATCTATTTAAGCAGTTAGCTTTCTGGTATGGTAATATTACAACATGAGCACACTCACTGTGGGGAGAAAAGCAGCAACCCACCAAGCCTCTTTCTTCCTAATATGGTGAAATAAAAAGCTTTTCTTCGAGCCAGCTGAAGTGCTGATGGAGTCAAAGCCCAAGGATCAGTGTGGTGTGGCGCCTGAAGAGCACAGAGGTCATGGTCAAGATTCACACTGGGAGGGCAGGAAATGTTTAAATTCCCTGACCATGACTAAATGATGGGGTCAGTGATGCTATCAGGGATGCCCTCTTCTTGTCCCAGCTCATGTTTGATTCCTGAATGGTGAGAGCATTCCTTCCTGCAATTGCTGGCTCGGGAGCTCTGGGCTGTGCTATGTAGCATGTGTAGGGACTTACTTTCCACAGAGGATTATATTAAGCAGGGACACGAATTTCTCAGTGAGCAGCAGTGTCAGGGTCTCAGGCCCCAAGCTGAAGAGGAGGCTGCTGAGGGACAAGCTGTGGCAGGAGGACAGACACCAGCCCTTGGCATATCCTCTGCTTGCACAATGCCCAGTGAACGGGGGCCCCAAACACCATTAGAGTACCAGGCAGTCTTCCCTTTTTCCTTATTTGAGTTCACTATCACCTTTTAAACAAAAGAGCCCAGGTTTTCACAGCAACAAGCAAGTGGTTGGTAGGTGCTGTTTGCCCCATCCCACCTAGCTCCCAGCTGAAGAGGTAGGGTTTTCTGGCTGCTTCTCAGGAGTTCTGCTTCTGCTGGTTAAAACCTCTGCTTAGGGATGCTTGGTATAGTATTAACTCATCATATTTAAGTCCACTAATCCTTGCATTTTTCTTACTTTCTATCGTGAGGAAGAGACATAGGTGAATCCATAAAAGAAAGGGAAATCCATACAAAAACCCCAGAGGGTGACCCGTCCAGATGCAAAATTCCAGTGATTATAATTTATCAGGTACCCCAGCCATGTGAAGCTTTGGGAACAAAAATGACTGAAACTCACATCTCCCCAGAGGGAGAGCTACAACAAAAGCATTTTAACCACACTTGTGTCACAAATTCCTCTCGCATTTGGTGACTGTGGCTTGTTCTAATTAACACAATAACAGTTTCAGTGCTGTCTTTTAAAGCAAACAAACTGTTTATGAGGGAAGAAACTGAGAGAAACTCTGAAGATAGCACTTCTCTTCCCAGAGAACATGTCTCCACTATCACATAGCATCTTCTCTCCTGCTGCAATGTTGTCATCCATCAGAAAGTTTTGCTTCTCAGATTTTTTTCCAAGAGCACAGGGGCTGATTTGACAGATGAATCATCCATATTACACCTGTGGGTGTTGAAAAAGAGGCAAAGGCGTGAGCTTTGCCTTTTATAAAGCCTGATCATGTCCAAAGCTGGATTTGTTGTGCTCTGTTGTTTCTGCCACAGCTCCCCAGCCTGAGGCTGAGATCTAGCCCAGAAGGGCCTGCCCAGATAAAGTGAAGGAAACATCCAGCCCTTCATTGGCAGGGAAGGATGAAGCAGAGGCAGCAGTGCAATGAGGGAGAAGCATACTCAGTCAGCTTCATGAAATAATACATTGTTTATACATCCATTAGGAAAACTTTGATAAGGAGGGAAACACTGAAAAGGAAATGTCTTTCTTTTAGTGGAGTAAAAGTGATGCCTGTGGTTTTAAACAAAGGCATGTTGGCAGGATCATGCCATACAGAAGAGGAAGAGAAAGGGAAACGGCATTTGAATTAATTCAGATAAGTGAAGGTCAGAAGACCTTATGTCAGAATTTTCCATTAATTCCTATGGTCTTGCTCTCTGCCAAAATTGTGTTACCTCCTAACTCCTTTGTACAAATATTGTTGTGGTTATTACTACTGATTACTGTATCTACTGCAATTACACATACAAAAGCTGTTTGCAGTATTGCAGCCGTAATAATGCAAAAGAACAAAGTCAGACGATTTTCATGGTGGGTGTTAGATGAGATTTTGAATGAATTTGTATAACTCTCTTCAGCTGCAAGTACTTACAGTGGGGAAAAGAACAAAACAGTAAGGAGCAGACTTTGTTTTAAGTCAATCCCTGTAGTGAATCTTAACTTGAAACTTGACTTTTGGTGAATCGTATTTTTTTTTCAACCTGTGATTAAAACCTCTGTTTGACCTAGAGCATGCTACTTTAATTCAAAGTCAAATTTTGTTTAAAATTATTTTAACTTAAGAAAAAAACTCAAAATCTTTTTTAAAGGATTTTCAAATAAAAAGTAATTATTCTTCCAAATTAAAATCTTACAAGTTTTTATTTCTTTTTTGGAGTGAAGATGAGTTTGTAAAATATTTCAGGGTTCCCAATTATCATTATTTTTCCCAGAGAAGTTTTCACTGAAGCATTTCAGCCAGCAAGCAAAACAGAAAGGGATAGAAACAGAGGTATGAAGAATGAAAATAGTTTTCCAGTGTCTCTTTAGATGGAGACCAGTATTAGAAATAGAAACTGCATTTCCTGAGTTCCCTCTAGATTGGGAAATACCGAAGGACATTAAAGAGATAAATTATTAGATGCAAAATGCATGTCCAGCCATAATTGTTGGAGCAACAGAGATCATGACAATTAACAGAACTGTGTACTTGGCCTCTGAAATCTTGTTCCCTACTTCCTGGTACAGTCACAGGTCAAGTACTGGTTGCCTGCTCAATTTGCATGGCACAAGTCAGCACAAGACAGAAAGATGATTTTATTTGTGTCGCTTTCTCTTTTCAGAAAGTCTCTCTCTCGTTGCCGAAGAATTAACAGGATGCTTTCCAACGAGTCAGTACCTCCTGCCTTCAGTCGCTCCAATTCGCAGGCCTCCATGGACAGCACTTCCATGGAGGACTTCTGGTGTGAAGTGGAGAGCATCAAGGAGAGCAGAGAAGATGGATCTGAAGAAGCAATGCTCTTGGAGTTCAAACCTGCTGATGGTGAGCACATCAACACCACTTATTCCTCATACCCTGGCTTTGCCTTCTCTCTGAAGAGCTGTGCCCTCATCTCCTTCCTTGTGTCAGTCAGTCTGAGCAGAAGTACTAGTGTGGGTCTGTGATCATTGTAGCTCCACTTGTGAACAGCACAGTCAATCACTGGCAAGAAACAATAATTGGCTGGTTTATGCACTAGAGCCAGTAATTAACTTCTGAAGTAAGTTTTGTTGCATTGATTTAATTGTGGTTCGGGAAGACAGATACAGTGTAATTCAGAAAGAAAAGCACTCAATGGAAACCAGATTTCCAGCACTAAATAATTACCAGCTACTCAATATTTAAAGTAGTAAAATGTTAATTCAGTATGCTGTAATTTTAAACTTTCTGGCTTTTGATAGGATATGATTCAGAAATTATTAAAATCTTGAAGCAGTTTTTGGTTAGATGTTGTTTTCTGCTATCAGGAATTTGATATCCTCCTGTTTCTCTGAGATTGACCAATTAAGATATCAATCAAGGAGAGTTTAGAGGTAAGTCTGAATGTAGGGATGCCTACATCGTTCAGGCACCCCACTTGACCAAATTCATTCATCACTTATACAAGGTATCCTGAAGGTATTACTTCTTTATTCTGTTACCTCGATGTTTTCCCCTCTCTTGTTAGGTACTCTGGAAAAACATGCAATATGTGCTAGCTTGCTGCAGTGCAACTTTGTGTTAGATGATTCGATAACATCTAGAACAGTGGTCCTCATTTTTTTTTTCCAGTTAGGACCCCAGTCACAAATACATTATATTGTGCAACACAAAATACCAGGTATTACTATACAATGAAACCAAATTTCTTCTGAGGTCGTGACCTGCTGATAACTGCTGCCACCCTTCTGTGGCCCCTGGTCACTGGTCTGGTAACCACTGATGTAGGGATAGATTTTGAAACGATGGCATGTTCTTTCCATACAATTATTAACACGAGTGATGATGTATTTTCCTGCCTTGACGTGCAATGTGATGGCATTAATTCTGCTACCAGGAAGGATGGTGGAAAGTACTACTTTATTAAGCAATCAAATACGCAGCCAGTCGTGGTAAGTAACCCATGCAGAGGTGTCTGGCTCCAACCATGTACTGTTTCCACGGGAAACACCTCCCATTCACTAGTTTACAGCTGGGCTCTCCTGGAAGCAAAGGGAGAAGACCGGTTCACCAGAAATCTTGGTCTGCTGTGAGTGTTATGGTCAGTCAGCCTAAGTCCACTCTTCTGCACTCCTCTGTTCCTTATTGGGAAAACTCCTGTCTGATCATAGTCTTTAGCTTGGAGGCTCCATGAAAAGATTGTGAGCCTCTTGGTGCCTCCTCCATGCAATTGTCAGCACGAACTAACTGGTGTCCCTGACTTGTCTGCACAGTCAGGGGAATGGCACAAATCTGTGTAAAAAAGTTACAAAACTTAGTAGGACAAGGCAATACAGGAGCTTATTTTCCAGAAAGTTTTCCATCAGTTTCATCACTGCTGAACTAAATCTTTCAGAGTTCTGCCTGAACTCTGCTGCAGTCCCATGTTACCCTTTGTCTGAGTACACCTCATTACATCACATTGATTTTTTCCCCTCTGCCCTGAATTAAAAATGAGACTGCAAGTCAAAATGCAATACATCTCCACACTTCATTTACCTTCATACTGTTGTCTTAAACATATATATATGTACAGCATACACCCACACACAATCAGGCAGTGTTTGTCCTAGTTATTAACATCAGGAATATATTCAGTCTGGGATTATAAATCTTGGAAATAATAGTGAGTTCTATTAAGGTCCTAATAGGATAATACTCCTTGCCAATGATCAAAACACTAAAAATCAATGCGGAAACCCTCAGGGCAAAATGAAAGTAAATATTCATCACCCTTTTGAGATGGCTTTGAGAGGAGGAGATGAAGATCCTTAAGAAGGAGGCCAAAGGGTGATAGAAGCCAGGCAGGCATGACTGTCAAAACCTCGATGTGATTTGCCAGATACCATGTGCAAAGGGCAGACAACAGCATACTTATTCTGTTGATGTTAGCAAATATAGTCAAAAAAGAACAGAAGATCATGACAAGTGACACAAGGGATGAAAATGTAGGGGAGGAGAAAGTCATGGTGTATTTAAGATGTTCATGCTGTGCAGAATTGCTTTACAACTTCAGTTACAAGGCTTGAATGCTGTGAGTTATTTAAGGTTATATCTCTGGGCTATTTCAGGTTATATCTGAGATTCAAAGCAAGACATACCTCTTTCCTAGCAAACTCTATGAGAAAAAGAGAATTTCCCTCTCAATTATCTGTCTTCTGGTGGAGCAGAGTCAAACACAGTGTCAAGACTATGCTATAAGTAGCTAACACTATAAAAATAATGCTTTCTAAAACAGCATGGGGGGTGGGAGGGTTAACCTTAATTTAATAGCAATGTGTCATAAAATTTTAAGCGTTTTTTAATGCATAAATTTCTTCTCTTTAATAGTTTTACTCCTCTGATTGCTGTTGTTATGTCTTAGTCTATTGTTTGTGCATGGTTGGAACAGGAAAAAGGAAAAGCCAGAGACAACAAGTCACAGGATGACTAGTAAGCAGGCAGAATTCAGTGTCTGAATTTTTCATAGCCAGTTTGATTACAAGCGCAACTCTTGGAAAGAGTATGTCAGGACAAAAGCTAAAATTACTGTAATTTAAAAGCTGAAACATGGACAGATGTGGCTCCAACAGCAGCACATGAGAAAGAGAAGAGACCCTCTTAGAAAGAAAAGTGAAAATGGCAGAAATACCACTGGTTCAAAGCTTACAGGGAAGGAAAAGGAATAGTCTTCATCCTGTCTGGGGATGCAGAAAGGATAAGAGCAGAGACAAGCTATTTCATGGGATACAGGGCTGGTCACACCCCTGGCTAACACAGAGCAGGGGGTTTAGAAGCAGCTATTTTTGTAGTGCTTTGTAAAGAGGCAGGGCAGTTAACAATGAAGTCAGTGATGGCACATGCATAGGATGCTTTTGCTTGTCCCTCCAGCCCAGTCCTGTAATTTTCTCTTTTGTGTATGTAACTGCCAAAGTGCAGCAAACTGGTGTCCATCAATCAGCCTGCATTCTGATGTCAAGAAGAGGCAATAAAGGGAGAGTGGAAATACCAACCTGCCATTAAGACTGGTGCTGGGACGAGAACAATAAGTGCATTGACGAGTTGTTTTATAGAACATGCTGCAAATTAATTTGTTTCCTGTTTGACGTTTTTATTTGTAGTACATCTTCTTCAGTCAGGGATGGAATGAAATTACTGTCTTGTGTCAAGCAGCTTACTGCTGAGCTACGATTGCTCACAAAACTGAAATGAGGGACCTCAAAACCCCCTACGTGAAAAGAGATTTTAAAAGACTATGACTGTTTATTTTAAAAAGAACACAAATCAAAAAGCAGTGGCAGCAAAATTTAAAATTACTGAATGATTCAGAGAAGGTAGATTGGGACCTTCTCACAGCCAGATAATGACAGGGCATATTCATTTCAGGTAACAGGTAGCAAGCTGAAAACCTGTATTGTCTTCACATGGACAGGTCTTGGTAGTGAGGGGACTGCAGGTGTGGCTCTGTGAAAAGATGTCAGAAGCTTCTGCTATGTCCAGTATATCCAGGAGCGAAAACAATTCTTCCCACAATGCATACCCTCACTATGGGACCAATTGCAGTATTGAATCAGCTGGGAAGCAGGTGTTGAACAGTTTAAAGAAGGTGTTAGCCACTAATTGAGATCCCAGAAAACACTGGGGTGTGCAGTGCTAGCAAGTCTTTAATAATTAGAAGTTAGGGTGATACCTAGCATGCAAAGATGGCTATTTCTGCATCTTCCTCCCTTACGTGACCTCTTAGACACCTACCCCTTCCTGACCCTTGTTCTTTAGTGAGCAGCTTTGCGTCTTAATCATCTTGTTCAAAACAAGCAATTGGACTAGGTGGACATCACCCTTCTCTCACTATGGCTTCTTCAGCCAACCCTCTGGAATCCAGAATTGCATCAATAGTGTGCAAATACATTATTCTGTTCTATACACACCTCCAGTATTTCTGTTTGTTTGAATTGAAATACCAATTTTATTTCCGTCAACCTAATGGCTTTCTTCAGTGCACCATGGTAAAATGGTGAGTGTGGCATAAATGGTAATGAGGGGATTTATGCTTTTGAATTAGGGGTTGATTTTTAGGGACCTTGCTTTGTCAGGCTGGTTATTCTGCTGCCTTCTTCACATGCATATGCTAATGAAATGCCTCTTCTTCTCATAAGCCTCTCTTTTGAAGACACTGACAAACTGAAAGTTTGTCAAAGACAATATGTTTACAAAACTAACTTAACTTGCACTTGTGCCCTAAGAAAGGTTGGAATTAGAGTATTCTCAAGGTAAAGGCTGTGCTAGCAGCCCATCATGCCAGCTCTTTTCCTTCCAGTTCCCTCCCTTCCTTGCCAGGCTTATTAACATGCTGTCTTCCTCCACAGAAGGGGAACTGGAGGCAGAATGGCTGCAAGATGTAGGTTTGTCCACGTTGATCTCAGGAGCTGAAGAGGAGGATGGCCAAGCCCTGCTGTCCACTCTGACCAGAACTCAAGCTGCTGCTGTACAGAAGAGGTACAACACCTACACTCAGACCCTGAGGAAGAAGAACAAGCACACAGTGCGGGATGTGAGAGATATCTTTGGCACCAGTGACTCTTCTGTAAGCATCCTCATGCATGCCTTTGATCTTAATTTTTATGCAATCTGCAAGTAGCTCACCAAAGTTTGTGCCAGACAGGAGTCCTTTCCTGCTGACAATGCACAGACAGTCATTAGCAGTTTCTGACCCTAAGACCAGACTTGTAATGCTGTATACACTACATTTGAGAGGAAAGGAAGAAAGCAAATACAATGGTACACAGTTTTGTAACTAACCTGTAACATAAAGTTGTATCTGTTGCAAGCCTTCCTCCTGCAGCTTCATGACAAGACTAACATTTACTCCTTTATTTTTTGGAAATTGGTGAGTTACTCTTGGCAGCTATTCAAATTTTTGATGGCTTCCGGGGACACTTGCTATTTACTCAGCAGTCTCAGTGGTGAAGTAAAACTTGTCTAGTGAAGCAGCTGGGGTTCAAATATGCATAAGCAATTAAACACCTGCCAGCACGATTGTAACTTGTACACTGGCAGTTACATTTCACTTACATAGCAAACGAAAGCCTATTAACTGTTCATTTGCTTCATGGCTTCAGAAATCAGCAGTACCTCTGGAGGTTTCATCCACTTTTCCCTGAGGATAGCTCTGAACGCTCCAGTTCCTGCCAGTGCATGTTTTGATTCTGGTGAATGCAGTCAAGTGTGTGAGTTTAGTCCACTGCTCACAGCAACACGTGTGATTTTACATTTGTCACTCATGATATCTTAAATGGGAGTCACCAGTAAGATCACGAGCTCACCTTTGAAGTTAATATTAAAATTGTTGCCATTATAAAACTCCCAGAAATTATTTTGCATTATGGCGTTGCTTTGTCCTTTCCTGTTTGTTCTACCATCACCTCAAGGCTTGATATCCTGGATTATTTAAAAAAAAAATTGGGAACAAAAATTGTAGCTGCACAGTTATATTAAAATTACAAAGATATAATGTCCAGATATTTAAACTTTTTGTTTCTCAATTAAATGTCTGGATTCTTTTGACTCTCTTGCACGTATCCCACAAATACATCCAGAAGCATCCAGTAGTTTCCTGTGGGCAGACTTTCTTTCATGAGAAATATCAGGCATGTTTGCATGAATATTAAAGAGCTGATGGTACTTCTAGTTAGATTAGCTCACTTCTCCTGATTGAAGTATCTGTAAACCATAAGGTGTTTAAATTTTTTTACAAAAGCTTGAGTTTCCTAATACATTTCAATCAACCAAATAAGCATTGCATATTTCCTTTCAGATGGGCACATTATTGATTTATTTTTAACCTGCTTATTTTTCCCCTTCTTACTTGATAGTTTCTCACTTGCAAAAGGAATTTGGGTGCTCAGAGCAATTGCCCTTCAAATCAGTGTTTTACCTCTTCCAAAATTCAGTTCGCTTACTAGTTCTGCATTGTGAAAGTCTACAAGATAAGATCAAATAAGTAATTAAGTCTTCTAATTCTTCTTCCCACAAAACTATGCAGTTCTGCAGGTGCTGACCTAGATGTTAAACCCAGATGACCCAACCCAACTGCAGAGCGCACCATCACCTCCCTCCAACAGGCTGTGAAACATTGTATTTCTAAAAGCCTGCAAGGCCCCCACACTCTAATTTTCTTATTCACCAGTGCTCCTATCTCTGCTGCTTGTTATGGGATTTAGAAACTCTGTCCTAATTATCAGCGCTTTAGGGATAAACACACTTCAGGAGGGCTTGTGTCCCCGACCTAAGGGATTCCCAAGTAGCCTTTTTAAAGGGGTATCAGCAGTCTCTGGGGCTTTGTGCCTCTTTGGGCACGGCCCTACAGCTGCCAGAGAATCTTTGTGATTAATCAGTTTAGGGAAGAGAAGCACTTTAAAACAACCCAGCCAAAAGAAAAGAGTGGCAGGAGATGGGAACGGGCCGATCTTTTCAGCACAGCTGGGGAAGAGAGGCTGGTGAGGAGACTGCTTGAAATGACGTGCAGTTTTGCTTTCCCATCCTGCCTTTTAGTTGGGAAGGGCAGAAGTAAACAGAACATGCTGCAAATAGCAAACCAGCTCTAATTGTTTCACTTAGCTCTATAATCCTCCCCATTAGGAGAATGGATCTACACCCTCTTCCCAACAACCTAAGAATCACAAGAGCCTAGAGGGATGGGTCACAGGATGGATTACTCTCTTCCTTGGCTAATGAAGAGAGAAAAGGTGATTAGCTCGTTAGGGTCACCTGAGATGAGATTTAGGGGACCACTAAACAGGTATAAATTCGTTGACATCCGGAATGGGGGAAGAAAAAGATAGATTTGCCCTAATTTTTTTCTCTCTGTTCTGAAAAAAAACCCTGCCGGCTAGATGTTTTGCTACTACTGCCTAGTGGCCAGGCTCTGCATGGGTCAACACAGAACAAAGGGTGCTTTTCCAGCCATCCTGCATTGAGGACCATGCCCTCATGGCAGGAATGTCTCCTCAACAGACAAAATGGACTGAAATAAAAGGAAATGCACCTATTCCTCATCTTGTTTGGTAGCTGTGGGGGTTTTTTTTATTTTTTTCTGTTGCCTGTCCTGGAAAGGGGCCGTGGTCCCTAGGGGCAAAATGCTACCCCTGTGGTACATCACCCTTACAAGAGCCACACCTTAGCAAGTAGAGCAGCCTGTCCCAGCTGAGGTGCTTTTGCTCTGCTTCAGGCAGGTCTACAGCCAGCAGACTCTGCTGACAGCCACACTAGAGAGTATTGAATTGGATGGTTTATTAATCACAGTGGCCTGATTTTCCTTACTGCTGGTACCCTGCTGCTTCCATCAGAAGCTAAAGGCTCTGCTAGTGCTCAGAGCTTAGAAAAATCAACAGCAGAATACAAATGGGGGACACACATACATTCATCCTGTTGTTGGAGAGAGGAAATGAAGTACTGTGCTCATTAACAGGCCAACGCTGTACATTGCAATTAACTAAAACTCCTGAAGACTTTTTACAAGCATTTTACTTCAGCAATGCATGACAAAACCATGTCCTAGTTAAAGAAAAATCACTTACTAACCCAGAGCTATTTGCATGAAAAGGTGTTTGTGATGGCAGTGCTTGGAAATATGAATGTATTCAAAGCATGGGCAAATTGTATCCTGGCCAGAGCTATAAGGTTATGCGCCTTTGCCTTTATTTCCTTTAGCTGCAGGGCTGAAAATAAAATTTGGTCTCTTTGGTGCTCCAATGGTTTGGTTTTACATCTTCTACAATGAAGGTAGCTACTAAAGAACTGTCTATCTACCTCATCTCCATCCTCTGCTTGCTCTTCTGATTTCATCTTCACATTGGAAATTCCTGTGTATGTTGTGGCAGTACACAGTGGGCTCATTTTTAGTGTTTCTAATGAATCACTTTCCATCAGAAATCAGGATATGGGAAGCCTCACCTTTGCTGAAGCCCCAGGCAAATGAATAAAGCTGTCCCAGTTTATTTAAGGACACAATTTGACCCTTGGTTTTTCGCATTCATTGAGAAAAGGTCTTCAAAAGTTCTTTAATTTTCTTGTACCCTACTGAAATAATCTGGATCTTTAAATTAATGCATTAAAAGGGTTTTATTCCCAGTCTTCCTAACATTAAAAAAGTAACGAGGAGTAGGAGGAAAGGAATACATTTTCACGAAAGAGACATAGATTTGTTTTTATTATAGACTCCCACTGTGGAGGCTGGGAAATGGGACTGAGAATATGACATTTTCAGGTACCCCAGTTATTGTGCACAGTTCACATTTTTCACATTATTCAATTCTCCGGGCTAGGGCTGCCTGCTGCCAGCCCTGCTGGGTGCCAGGCAGAGGTGTGCAGTCCACTCCATCTTCCATTATCTCTGTCTGCTAGCTCTGCCCTGCTTATCAGAACCAGGTTACTGCAGGTGCTTCACGACTCATTTCACCCATGTAACAAGGCTGGAAGTTATTTTTTTCTTAATAAACTTGACTGACTGTAAATCTATTCTGAATATTGTCGACAGGTTAGACATTTTGAGCACTGAAAGTAGATAAGCCAGTTGCTAATATTTACCAATAATTTCTCCATCTGGATCTTAAGCAGAAGCATAACTACTTTTATGGTTGATTTTCGCAAATTGCTGACACAAGTTTAGCCATCCTCTCCACTTCTATACTCCCACCTGAAATTTATAGTGCTTTTTTATGTCCTGAAGCTTTCTGTGTAAATGTTGCGGAATTTTGTCATAAAAGTATCCAGTTATCTTTTTTAAAAAATCAGTGGTCCTTACAATCTTCTGGCAGAGGAAGCCCATGTGACTCAGATCCTGTTTGCTATCAAGTTCACAATCCATTGAATGGACTCTCTCAGGAGAGATTTTATTCATGTTACATTTGACTTTGTTACCTGAATAACTCAGAGGATAAGACTGAATAAAACAACTGAAACGTTATTTCAGGCCTCCAATTGGAAGAGCTTTCTGTCTTTTAAATATCTGAAATTTTTTACAGCCTGAATGCTTCTCCCACACATTGACTACAACTGGGGAAAACAGAATTTTTGCCCTGAGGCAGTGCTACTTGTTGATAAACAGCTGACTTAGCAATTTAAAGAGCAATTAAAAGAGCTGGTGTTAAGGGCTCATGGGGACCTACAGCTGCAGGTTTAGCTGGAAAAATGGGTCTGTTCCGTCAGGCTCAGGGTGTGTGAGACAGCAGGTTTGAGAAAGGCTGGGGGCTTCAGGGGCTCCCAGAAGGATGCGAATAACAGCAGAAAAAATGTAAGACAGGTTTGGAACATTGTCGTTTCTTTCACTGAGTAACCTTCGGAGCAGTTTTATAATTCCTGACCTTGTTTTTGTTTGTTTTTTTTTTTTTACTCAAGAACAAATAGTTGAGCTGCTATTTCCCATGGAACACAAAGACTCAGATTTGTCTTTATGAGCCACAAAACTGCTGAGGACAAGGCCAAAATTCCACTGCTAAGAAGAGGTGACACTGCTTGAAAGTCACCCCTAAGCCGCTTCTCTGCAGTGCAGAATGATTTCTGGAGTGGAAAGAAATGAATTTTGATATAGAAAATGTTTCTTTGTTCCCTCAAGTTGTTTTTTTGCAATTCACTGATAAAAGTGTATAACCTATGGGAGGACATCCATCCTTTAATAACTTTCTGGTGCCCAAAACCACAAGAGGTAGCAGGCTGACTGATTCCTGACAGGTCCCTGGGAGTAGTGGGAATTCAACATGTGTCAGAGAGTCTTCAAAAAGATTTGTGGCCAAAATTATTAAAGCTAGGATGAATTACAATTTGAGGAGGACCTTTCAGTTAGCCTAATTCTGTACACCAATTTACTTAGCTAATTTCATTCATTTTATAGGACAGGACTCATTAGCTACAACAAGCTGCAATATTACTGACCTCCACAGGGTCCAAATCTGTGCAGTCTGGGGAAGATTGATTCTCAGGCTTGGCTATGAAAAATATACTCTGAAGAATCACAGCAGGTTGTTTGATCTTGTCAAGAGAGTGTAAGCTGAGAATGATGCACCTTTGCTTGAACTGTAGGAGTTTCTGTCCGTAGACGTTTGCCTTCACCACAGTCTGATCATTTTTCCTTGCCTATCAGCCCACATTTGAGACAGTTCCAGTGTCACCAGTATCTTCTAATGGTATCCAGCTTCCTGGGCAGAAGCCAGTTTGGAAATCAGTTAGCTGTGAGTATGACAACATGTAACCAGTGTTCACTTCCTCTTAGTAAAATGACAGACAGAAAGACCCTTTTCTGGTTCTGAGGTTAGGCCCCTCTTTCCCATTGGGGCAGTGCTGCATATATTTCTTTAAAATCATTATCAGCTTATTGTCATGCAGGAACCAAAGTTTCCTATTAAAGACCAACGTTGTACAGACAAAGACTGCTGCCCTTGAGGCATAGGCATCTAAAAAATGCTGACCGTGGCAAGGCTGGGAATGTAAAAATAATCTGTATGCAATATCATGCAGAATTTGTCCAAAACACGTCAACAGTGTGTTTTCTTGTTGCAAATCAAAGAGGTATATTTCCTCCGCATTTCTTCTCCAGCACTGCAGAAATTGTAGTATTAGAAATTTATAATTTTCCTAGTTCTGCCCTGTTATTTTGATCTATGAATGGTGTTATCCCTTAAATGCTTTGCCCTGACAGTGATTGGCAGTGCTGATGAAAGTAATAGCTCTCCTCTACTCAGTGTCTGGATAATTGTCAGCAACCTTACATGAGAATGTCCATCTCTTTGTTTGAAATCTCTTCCATCACCATTGTTCAGGGCTTAACTAAAGGGATATTAATACCCAAATTTCTAAACTAATCCCTTGGATGGTTACCTCTGGATACAGTGCCACAGACATTTTCCTTGGTGGCAAAAGCTGCTCTGCTGATACTTCTGCTCTGCAAGCAGTTTTACTGAAGCAGATGGGGAGCCAAATGCCCAGGGGTACCATGAGCAGTCTGTGCTCCCAGGCCCAAAGGTGGAAAGAGAGATGGAAAACATCTTAAGTGGCTTGGACATTAGACAAGAACTAAAGCCACAGTTCGGAAACCAGAAGCCACTTAAGTGTGTTAACACTTAACTTTTTTCATATCAGACTTGTAAAGTAGGTGGTGTTGAGAAAAAGTCCCAGTAACAGTAAATGCAATGATTCAGAGAACATGGGCCATGCACAAGTTTATAAGACATGTAATGTTTTTCTATTAAGTTTCTGATTGCCATGGCTTTTGAATACACTTGTGTCATGTTAGTAAATTCTTCTCTGTAGTCCTGGGGGCTGAAATTTTGCTTCACTTTCAATTAAATTTATGATTCTGTCCCAAATGGATTTAGGAGCTGAACCTTACAGAAAAACTAAAAATTGACCTGAGATACTAGAGATCCATCAGGAAAGTCAGCAACCCTGTAACTCATTTATGTTATCATACTTTGGCCTCCATGACAATAGCGTATTTCTGGACTTGATTGTACTGAGTTCAAAAATTTTCCTCTGACATCCAGTAATTTAAGGAGGTGAATAAACTTTAGAGAAGAGCAATAAGTCATTTCACAATATCTACTATAAATGCCAGTAGAGACAGTGTTTTTCAAACTGGAATATTGTACATTTTGATGCTATACACCTAAACTATCAACAATGAGAAATATGTGTATGTAACTACATAAAATATATGCACAATGTCTTGTGATTGTAAATAAGTCATCAGTAACCTGAGAAACTGTGTCAACAGCATTTTTCTGTCAAGACCTTTTATTTTTAATTGCTCATTTGACAAGTGCCACCACAGTTTGCTGGGAAGACAAGGATGGAGTAAAAAAACTTGGTAATTCCTGGTAAACAGGAAGTTCCAGCTTGACTATCTTTCTCACAGAAAGCAACAAGTTAAATAATCTAAAATGAAAATAGGGATTTTATTTCTAAGGGGTTATTTCCTCAAGACAAAACAGGAACATGCTGTGGTTTGCACTGAAATTCCTCTTTGAAGCACTTCCTTTATTACTTTCTCAAGAATTTTGTCTTCTTGGTTCAATTTTTTAATGTCTCTGTACTAAATGCAATTCGTCATTCATACATAATTTTCCTTATTTTCAGCTAAGAGCTGTCTAGACTGTGGAACAGATAAAGGCAGCCCATCCATAACAGAAGAGCTCTCCTATGATGTCTCTTTCTCAGAATCCATTACAGTCCTTCCAAAAACCCAAGAGTGGCCAAAAAACCACAGGTTCAAAAAGGAAGACTTGGCTTTGCCAGTAAGTTTCTTTTCCGTATATTTCCTCAACTGTTTTCTTTAACACAGCAATTTCCTGGTTTATATCCCCAGCACAATGGAGTCTGTTGAGATACATGATCTGGCCTTTGCAGGGTGTGCTTTGTAGAGGCTTCTCAGTGTGCCTGCCTATTGCCTGTGACTGATTCCCAAAGTTAATATGGATATCCAAGCCAGGTTTTTACTTGTACCCATCACGAACATGTGCCTCCAGATGAGTATGTGTAACTCAGTCCACAAATATTGCATCATCCACAATTTTTTCACACAGAAATAACAGCTGCTTATTGGCATTAAAACTAACAATCATTTCCATTACTGGTCTGCTTTCCTACTTTTTCCCCCCACAGATCATCTGCCTTTGTTAACATATGGATTCAAAATTACTTTGCAGATGAAGGGAGGAAAGCAAATCTACTCCTGCAGCAGTACTGGCTGTTTCCAGTCAGTATTGAGTGCAATCACACTATACATTAATTATTCAATAAAAGATTTCCATTTCATCCAACCAGACATGCACTGAGAAGTTGTGTCATTATCTGGAACTATTTCATGAAGTCATGGAAGTCAATTTTCTACTTACATCAGCCCTCACAACTTCCATCACTGAAAACTGGAGCATTAATTTAAGTGCTTCCTCTTACCACCTCTTTAATGACATGTATGAAGTAGCTGTAAAGTATTTGGAAAAAATTCCTGAATGGTATGATGTCCTGAGGTCCCAAACTAATCTGAAATTGTTATAACCCACACAGACATTGAATTACCTGAGAATTAGTCAGTTGTCCATCTCAGATTCCACCAAGGAAGAAGAAGCTGAGATGCAGAAGTAAGCTTCTATGTTGAATGATAGGACACCAAGTAGATTACATAACTTATGTTAAATCCCTGTGCTTTTTTTTTGTATCTTTGGTTGTTTGGGGTTGTCTCTTTCTCTGTGGGGATAACTTGGTGTCCTATGGAGACTAAGGGCATTGCTGCACTCATCATGATTTTGGTCTTTACTACAACACATGCACACTCACAAATTGTTCTTTGCAACAGCACAGACAATTCCCAGTTGACATAGCAGGGAAACTGATGACAAAGAGGGAGGAGAAGATGCCATGTTGAATACCATGGATCTGTGGATTCATAATTGATAAGCCTTAGAAAACGCCAGTGTTGTGCTGGAGTTGAACTACTCTGCATGCAGGACATAATTTTATGAGCTCAGAAGACCACACAAGAAATATGCCAGGTCATTGCAGAGCGTTTCTGAGTAAAGTGAACAATCATAGCTGATGTTGGCCTTTCCCTTACTTCATCTGCTGCCACTCATGGTGTTTGGTTTGTTCCCATGATGACTCAGACCATAATGGGCCTCAGCAGAAAAATCACCTCTCACTCTTGTTACACAGAGCAGTCACCTACACTCAGAAGGACAATGGGACAGTCCAGGGGCTACACTGGAGGCTGTGCAACATCACACTTTCTCCAGGGTGGGCCTGGCAACGTAGCCAACTTCATTGATGGTGGGTACAGAGCTGCTCAGATATTATATATCATAAAACAGTATGTCCCCTGCAGCAGGGAGTCCCCTGACTCCTACAAGAGTCAACTCAACATCCCCAGGAGCATAGGGATTTTCCCGAAGTACATGTGATTTCTCCAGTGTGGGACCATGATCCATGTGACTTAGTTGAAGATACCACAGAACTACGAGTCTGAGTACACTGCACAGTTCCACGTAGAAACAACATCGCAAAATATCAGACATTATCTTTAGCCAAAACATTAGTAATCTCATTTCAGCATAGCACAGCCTCCTTCAAACCTGCGTATTACACCGCTGTAAGAAAAACCACTGGAAAATTGTGACACAAGACAGAGAAAGACAGCCAGCCCCAAAGTTTGTATTAACCACAGCATCACATCATAGTGACCCCCAGGAGTCAAACAGCCACTGTGGAAAATCTTTATAGTACTCTTTTTAATCAGTTTTGCAGTGCTTAGAATTTTTTCTCTTTCCCCACAGAAAATATATGTATACACTCTGGGTTTTTTTTTCCTTTTTTTCAAGGTGATTAGTTGTGCTTTGACTACTTTTGCACTTTTTGCATCACTGGAACCAAACTATGTAGGCATTCTTTAGTATTTTATGTTTCTTCAGAAGGTTAACTCCCATGCAGCTTTTGTTATATTAAGTGTCAGAATAAGGGTAACAGTGGAATCACTCTAAAGAGGGAGTATTCTGGGCTAAAAATGCCCCAGGCCGGAAGTAAATAAGTTATTCCATTCCCTACACTCTTTCTCCCCTAACTACTGTTAATCCCAATTGAAAGACCATATGCAATGTAGTTTATGAAGTCCTGAACTACTTGATCTAGGTGTCCTTTGTACTCTCTTCCTTTTGAAATCTGGTGGAAGTTAAATTTTTGTTTTGATTTGGTTTAGGGGGTTTTTGTGTTTACATTTTTCTTAATCAGTTTGACTGGCTTAATTTAAAGATGGGTTAAACATTTTGAGTCCAAATTTGTTAAAAAAATGAAGGACTGAGCTGATCTCCAGAAGCAAAACATTACTAAAGGCTGAGTTTCCACTCAGTTCCCTAAAGGAAGGAGATTATTTTGTAATACTATTTATTTATGTCTCTGACTAACAATGCCTGGTTTAAATTACAATAAATTTTAAAAAACATACAATACCGAAGATCCACAGTTCTTTGAAAAGCATGTTTTTTGCTGTGTCTTTGTTATTATGTCTAACAATTATGTCAGAAACTGCTGGGTGTTTGTTCTTTTTGACATTTGTACAAATGCATCTGTTATGACACAACATTCCTGGCTCTGGTCCATGACACTGCAGTTTCTAAAAGATGTAGACATCTTCACATGCCCCCAAATTACTCAGTATCATTTAGTTTAAGTCTACTTGAATAAATTATTTGTTAACTGCTGGGAGTCCTGTTTCTAAGCTTTCTTGAGTAATAAAAAATATCACTACGTTGGCAGGTTGGCTACTGAACTAAGCAATTTTGCTTCTGGGCTTTTCCTCAGATCTTCAGTTTGAACTCCCCTGTAAGACCTCATAAGTTAATAGCATTATGCAAAGCAGGCATGGATTCATTACACACACACAATTGATATAGAACCATATCCACAATTAACTGTGTCAGCCACTTCAACAGCATTCAAAGATGTTTTGGGGAGGGCAGAAGCAGAGCGAAATACTACATCTCACGGAAACTGGGGAAAACTTTTAAAGAAGCATGCAGCTCATTTGTCTCAGCAGAACTACAGGCACTGAGGTGCTCCAGCACCACTTCTCAGTCAAACTGCAAGGGTGCCTGGTGAGCAAGAAGCTCAGTTTTATGTTCAGGTGGATGCCAGCTATGTCACCATACCAGGCCCATCTACAGGGCTGTAGTTCATCTCTTTATTGTTACCCATCTACCTGAACATGACCTCCAATCACATACACGCATCTCTTCTAAAACAAAAATTCACTTCGTGTAACTTTTGTGCAAATAAAGATGCGACCCATCTCTACTGCAGAAATTCATTGTTCGGAAAAGCCGTTTTGGGCTGACAGAGGTTGGGGACCTCTCTCCTGAAGACATGAAGAAGATTCGCTACCTCTCCCTGATCGAGCTCACGGCCTTCTACGACGCGCTGGGCGTGGAACTGAAGAGGAACCGCGTGGAGAGGGTGCGGGGACGAGGTACCGTGTGTGGCATCCCCTTTCCATCCCCTTTCCTTTCCAAACCTTCACGTCCATCAGCTTTGAAAGAAGGTGCTTACAAGGCTGTGTTTCCTCGTTCTTACATTTTTTGTTATTATTTTTAAGAGAATGGTCTTTTCGGAGTCCCTCTCACTGTACTGCTGGAGAATGATCAAAAGAAGGTTCCTGGAATAAAAGTGCCCCTTATCTTCCAAAAAGTGAGTATCACTTGGCCTGCTTGGTAACTAGGATTTGCTTTTTCACCGTTTGCATTGGCACTCAAAGGAGTCATCAGATAAGAGGAGTTTCTGATAGGCATTACAGACTGGCAGGTATCTACAGACTGACTGAATATTTGAAAACTTTGGTGGTTTGAAAACTTTGTGACAAGGAGAGAAAATCTGCTCCTTTTGTGGTTTTTTAACTGTGGTGGGGACCCTTTTTGACTTTTGTAATTATGTGATACCACGCAGGAAACTTCGGGAAAAAAATGTCTTTGTTTCCCTTTCTCATTAAAATAGAGAGCCAAGCAAAATTATGTGTGTGCAGAAGTGGCAGAGATGAGTTTTAATTTCACTTAATTCAAACCATAGATATTACCTGGCTACCGTTTCCAGAATGGAAGTGGTATCTTCTCATTGTATGACAAGACAAGGGTATTTAAATGAGACATTTGGCCACACCCTGTGGATGTCTTGGAGGCAGGTGCACAGACACAAGTATGTGTGCAATTGCACAGATTTACACAGACTCAAAATGGCAACAGATTTCCCTGTAAACACTGAGAAAAGTAAAAGTGTTGGAGAATGTCAGGGGAAAGACTGACACGACTTGATCTCTTACATGACTTGGCGATTAGCTCCACTGCTGCCCTATCAAGATAACATTGGAAATTAAAAAAATTAAGGTTAGGGCAGGAAGCAGATCTGGTGGTGAAAATACAGAGCTGTATGATCAAATGCTGTGAAATTTTTTTTTCTTCTATGTTCAAAATAATGTAAAATCAAAGCTATTTTTTTCTTTTTTTTAATAACCAATTAGAGTGGAAGGTTTAGTCCTCTATTCATAGAAATTTCAAAATAAAATATCCTGGGATCATTTTCTAATTGGAGTTCTCAGATCAAAAAAACCTGTGTTATCCATAGACCTTTCCATTGTGCCCCTTGGGGCACACTTAAACATTTCTCAGAGGTTATTTTTCCTTCAAAATACCATTGTGTTGTAGCATATCTACTGCTTTATTAATATATTTATGTGTAAATTGTTCTGTAGCAGTACCAACATCCAAGTCAAGGACAGAGGGGCCTATTGCATTAGCAGTTTTCTATACTCTGCATACTCCTTACTTCAGGATCAGGACTGTGGGGGCAAATAAGGCAGATTTATTTACATGAGCTGGCTAGATTTCATTAGCTGATTCCATAGAAATGTATCTTTTCAGATTTGTTTTGAAGATACCTAGATTGAAAATAAGTCAAGAGTAATCTAAAGTGCTTTTGAGTATTTTCCTGGATTTTTTTTTTTCTCTCCTTTCAGCTGTTGCTCAAGCTTGAGGAAACAGGTTTGGAAACTGAAGGAATTCTACGGGTTCCTGGATCTGCCTCCAGAGTCAAGGTATACACTCAAGCCAGTTTTCCATCTCCTGGACCACAGACTCTATGTAAAATAACACAGCATACACACAAATTCAGACTGCACATAAATGCTGACCTGTGTAGCTCAGCATTCCTACTCCTGCCAGTGAAAGGTCAGATTAGTTCCTGGGAACCAGTAAATCACAGACCATTTGGTCTATTACTTTGATTTAGTTAACGTTCTATATAAAGCACAGATCATGTTGAATGTGATTTTTCTCCACAAAACTTTGAGACATCCTTTCAGTTTATCTCTGTCATCCAAAATTGCTGTGATCTTATCTCTGTTTTAATTTATTTCAGAAATGCAGAGTTCCTAAACTGAGTGAACATCAGATAAAGATCTTATTCTATGTCATTTTAACCTCTGTGTCATTTTATTTTTCATTTATCGTCTGTGATCTCACAATTTCGTGATCCAAGTGAGAGAAATTTGGCCTCTGTTCACTGCTGGCAGCCTGAAGTACTGCATTTTCACAGGCTATTTGTGGCCTATGAACACAGTATAATTGGCACCCAATAACCTGACACTGTGGGCCAGTAATATTTGCAATTGTTTCTGTAGTCCAACTTCATTCCAGGAGCTAGAGGAGGCAAATTAGAAAAACAAGGCAGTTTTTTCTTTGGTTTGGGTTTTTTTCTGAGCTTAGTAGGGTCTGTCTCTATCCAAATTTTTGGTTTTTTTCCCATAGGCTTTTTTTGATCTGGTTTAAGCAACGCCTTACAGTGCATCCTACTCCCACTTTTTCATCCTCAAGAAAGCTAGTTCTGTGTTTTGAGGCAGGAAGTCTCAACATTGTGTCAGCCACACAAATGATGGGAGTTGTAAAGAATTGGGTGGGCTGAGGATCATAAAAAATGGCTGAGTAAGAAAAAGCAACATTACATAAAACACACCTGAGATAGGCAGCAGCATCCCAGCTCCTTCGGCTCTGTGCATTGATAAAAGTACCCAGAGCCTTGAAAAGTGCCACATCTTGCAGAAGGGAGCTCCTAACTTGCCCTGTACTTTTCAGCTTCTTCATTTTTTCGTACAAATGATTGGATGTTATTTCACACAATCTCAAATTTTTCCAGTCTTTCCATGGAGATTACACAGTAGGGCTGTGCTCTAATTCAATTATTTTCATATTCTTTGCATACACTGCACTCTGTCTTGTTCACTTGTTTTTCACAACCTGTATCCTGGGAGCTGCTATGAGATATGACTTCATATGCAACTCCTCTATACTAGGTGGTAAGTTAAACTGCCCATATGAAAGTTTTAAATTATTTGAGTTTTGGTTTCGAGTCTGCCTAACAAATCAACGAGCAAGAAAGAGATTTTTTTCAAAGCAGATCCAGATTTCACCCTTCAAAAGCCTTCATACATTATTATGACATTAGGACCTGAGGGCATTCCAACTTTATTTCAGTCTTGTTTGGAGAAAGAAAAGGCATATGGAAATGATTAAAGGTTACTCTTCTATAAAACAAAAAGTAGAAGAAATGAATGCAAGATTTCCTCTGTAAAAAATGCTCCAAAGTGAACCAAAACTGTATGATAGTCTAGTGAAAGATCAGTCATGTTAAAAAAAATTGCAGCACATATTTTAAAAGTATTAGATGCATACATAGATACATGTATACAAGGCAGAGGAGGGAGAGAACTGAGTGTATAAAATATATGCTTACCTCTGTGGAGATATATATATATAAAAGTGTGTATATATATGTATATATATATAAAATGTTTGTGTTTCCAAAATCTTGCTTTCTGTTTTTGTGGCTTTTTCCCAGTTCTCAGCAGAAAAATGTGGAGTAGAATTCTGTTCTCTTGTGCTTTTGATGAGGTGAGGATTTCTGTTCCACATTTCCAGTCAGTTACAGGAGAGAATTCAATCTAGTTGTTTGTATCGATTATGTGCAAAGGATGTGAATACAGAGGAAGCTGAGATAGCCCAGATAAAAACCAGTAAAATGTGCTAGTAAAAATGAGACTGTAACATTTTATGCCAAATCCTGAACTACTTTCTACATCCGTTTGTGCAACCATTCTACTTCAGTGTGTGTAACTGTACTTGAAATGTAATTTCCTTCCATTCATGTGAGACGTGGCAAGCAGAATTCATTTTTAAAAGCTTTTCTGACTGAACAGACTGAACTTTTTGCATAATATTAAATTACATCTGACAAAATCATGATCTGAAACTGAATATTTGCTACAGATATATTTTGTCATAAGTGGTCTCATAAAAAGCAGCAACAAACTTCCTATGGACAGGATAGTGTTTGGCCAGTAATAATTATGAAAGCTGCATTATTTATGGATGTCCATATATTAAAATATGGTCCTTCAATCTTTTTAACTCAGCAATTTTTTGAGGAGCTTTCATTTTTCCAACAGTGATCTGGGTTTGAAGCCAAATCCTGTTCCTTGCTGAGTATTTCCCTTTCACATACGTGTTTTGAGCACTGGCTAGTGACCCTCCAGAAATTAACTGACCTCTGTTATGGAGCAGGATGCTGCCATTGGATAAATAGGGAATTAAATGGAAACCCAAAATGGTATCATCATCAATTCTGTCTTAAAGCTCTGCTTTGTTTTAGAGGTTTGGGGGTTTTTTTATGCATTAAGGTTTTTCTGGCAGTTATGGTTTTGTATCTTTATTTTTCTACAATTTGACCAAATCTAACTATAATTATCCAAACATAAAACTTCCTTTCAAAGATGGGAAGACCTGAATTTTAAGCCATTGCTCAAGGCCTGTGGATTCAGAATATCTAGCAAGTTCACTGGCAGTGAGGAAGGAACACCACTCCTTTGTGACTTAAGGGTCAAAACCTCTGGAGAGTGTTTTAAACAAAAATAACAGCTGTGCTAACTGAATTTTCTGCTTCTGGTTCTATTACATTGCACAAAATTGCCTTGCTTTAAGGTGGTTCAAATTGTTCACTGACAGAAATCTAGCTATAGCAAACCAAATTTAGCCTGGGTTGCCAAATATCTGCAGGAACTTGACTTGTTAACCTGCTCTGAACTCCACATGGCTGTCCCTAGGCTGTCACTGGGTTAGGGCTGCTTTAGTTCAAGTGCTGTACAGACCTGCCTGCTGCTTGTAATGGGATTTCTGAAGTGGTCACAAATTGCTGGATCAGCAGCAATGATTGAAAGCCAAATGTTTCTTTTATTTTTCAGAATCTCCATCAAGAGCTTGAGGCAAAATTTTATGAAGACACCTTTGACTGGGACCAAGTACGAAATAACGATGCAGCGGGACTGCTAAAAATGTTTATAAGAGAACTCCCAAGCCCACTCTTCACAGTAGAATATCTGCCTGCATTCATCACACTAGTAGAAAGTATGTGGAAATGGAGTTGGTATGGACTGATAATATGATAAAATGCGAGAGTAGACATTATTTTTTTTTTCCTCTCTCTGAAGTATATAGAGAAAAGTAATGTAATTTTTTTCTCCCTCTGAAGTAGAGGAGGAAAAAGACCCAGTGCTTTGCCTAACATTTTAATTTTCTGCAAGATTTTGTTTTCAAATGAGAAAGGTGTCTGCATTCAGCTAATAGCACAGGCTTGTTATATGAACAAAACTGTTTAATGTAAATTTTGGAACCTGTGAGTAAACAGTGACTGAGTAATGACTTTCATATGTAGACTCTGATTCACATTAACTGTAGGTTTCACAAATGAAAATTTTTGCAAGGTAAACTCAGATCACTGTCCTTTATCTACTGGACCCACTGGATCTATTTTATTTCTGTTAAAAGTGTATGTTGAGGTCAGACCATTGGTACAGAGATATGTGTGAGCACAGAAAGGTTCAGGCAACTGGGCTTTGTTTTCAGTGTACATACACCCTCTCAATCTCAGTACATTTTGTTCATTTCTCTTCCAGGAAGAGTGCAATTGTACCTTGCCGTACCTATGACTTCACTGTAAAGTCACTCGAGCTAGGACAGGCTGAAAGTCTCAGGATGGTGAATTTATTAGCAAATTGGTACAGAAAACTGAGGATCTTTACATAAGGTTGCAGTCACGCTTTCAGTGTCTCCATGAGTAGCTTAAAGGGCAGGAGGAGGTGACCTCTTTCCATAAACTTCACATACCTGAGCGTGTGTGGACTCCTTATGAGTCCCAGGCTGAATGCAGTTACAATGGCTCAGCAGTTTGGAGAAGACTGAAAAGGAGATGTCTGTGCAGAATAAAGTGACCTTATTCCCTACAACAAATACACAGATATCTAAGAGAAAGTAGCTAGTACTAAAAAATATTGGATTGTTACTATGTAGATAGAATTTTATAGTGCCTTGTGTCCCCATGTGACAAAGATCCAAGATGATGAGGAAAAACCACTCATTAAGGTGATTTTATATTTGGGGAAAAGTGTATGGTTAATCAACACCTAAGCATGCTAGTCTCAACCAGGCACTAGCTGATATTTCCAGAACTGCTGACACACAAGGTTTTTAGAACAAACCAGTTGCAGTTGGGATTTCAAAAGCATTAATTATTCATGTCCTTAGAAATCTCCAAGATCAAGTTACAGCTACAAGCTTTGCATCTGTTGATCATGCTGATGCCTGAAGCCAACAGAGACACAGCCAAGGTAAGCTCTTCATTTGCTATCACCTGCCATCTGTGGCGCTTTTGACTTTTAAATGAGAGACTCATCTTTTTCAGATGCTACACCAGGAAAGTATTCATCTCTGTTTTTTATGATTTCCTTGAAAAAATGTTCAAATTTCCTGGCTGTCGTTTCTTTTACAAGCAATTAAGAAATAGTTGCTGGGGATATCCAACTGCTGGATCCCAGGCACCATTATTATGGAGCACTCATTTCAAAGAGGCATATTCCTTGCTTAGTTTGGACAAAGGAGGTCCAGTGTCTGGATTTTCTGTATAACTGAAATTCTCCAGGACGAATTTAAAAGAGAAGCTGACCTGTAGGAGCTTGCCTAGTGCAGTCCTGGTATGGAAGGGCTTTCAGGGCACTGGACGAGACTGCAGCATGTAGTCCAAAGTAAACACATGCAGTACAGATGTCAGGAGCTCACCCTCAGCTTGCCTTACAAACCACCATGTACTACTTTCTGATACAAACATAGTGACTACAAGCATTTTGGATGCTTGGGAGCTCCCAGATCTGACTGCAGCTATGTCTTGACCCTAAGAGACAATGGTTGGATCTTTGGGCCTGTCCCTACACAAAGGAAACCTTGAGTGAACAAGCTTCCTGGGAACCTCCAGACATTTCATCAGGTCCCCTGCTCATCAGGACCATGCAGGTCTCCCACCTCTGAAAGCCTTTCACTAGTCGATTTAGATACAACCTTATGAGTTCAGGAGCCTTCTTTACCTGTATTTATGTGTACAGTAACGAGGGACAAGAACAACAACTGTTTTCAAAGCACCTGGAGTACTACTAGTGCTCTGTAAAGAGTAGGGGTTGTTCCTGTGTAGGTACCCGGTTTGTGATACTTGGGAATGGGGCTGTGATCCAGCCTTATCCCCAATGGGCCTCAGCTGGGGAAAACAGGTGAACAGCATAGAATGTAATGAAGGACATAGGTGCAATGCATGAGCCATGAGGACTAGAAAAGGGTTGGGCTTGAGAAGCTGGAGCAGATACTTGCAGGCACCTGTAGCTGTTGGAGGCTCATGATAGTCCTCAGTCTGAGCAGACTGGCTGAAGCCTTCTGACAAGGTATGATGTTATTCTAGCTTACTATGTATTGTGGCTGTCCCAAATGTGCCTTATGTTGTAGAGTATGCTGTGGCATTCCTGCTACCAAAGTTCATTTGGGTATAGAGCCGTGTATGTAAAACACATGCTAGAGGAGTAGTCTTAATTATTACTTTGTTATTAATTAAGCTTCTGTACAAAAATAGAAGTGATGACAAAACTACACAGCTCCATTTTTTTGTCTACAGTGAGATCTTAGGAACTTCTCCAACACAGTTTTTTCTTGGGTTTGTAAAAATGTTTTAATTGCTATGTCAGGGTACAAGACAGTGGTTTTAATGGTATGATTTTCATGGCTCAACAAAGAGGCAGCTAATACCTGTCATGGTTTAACCCTAGCCAGCAACCAAGCCCATGCAGCTTCTCTCTCACTCCCCCATCAGTGGGATCAGGGAGAGAAGAACTGTAAAAGCTGGAAAATCATGAGTTGTGATAAATGTAATTTAATAGGAAAACAAAAGCTGTTCATGAAAGCAGAGTAAACAAAGGAGCTCACCACTTCCTGTGGGCAGGCAGGTGTTCAGCCATCACCAGGGGAGCAGGGCTTCATCACACATAACAGTTCCTTGGGAAGACAAATGCCATCACTCCAAAAGTCTCCCCCTTCCTTCATCTTCCTCCCACCTTTTTATACTGGGCATGATGTCATATGGTCTGGAATATCCCTTTGGTCACCTGTCCTGGCTGTGTTTCCTCCTGATTTCTCACACATCTCAGCAGTGTGGCAGTACAAAAAGCAGAAAAGGCCTTGGATCTAAGCAAGTCCTGCTCAGCAATAACAAAAAAAAAAAAAATCTATATTATAAACACTGTGTTCAGCACAAGTCCCAGACATAATCCCATACCAGTCCAAGTGAAGAAAATTAACTCTACCCCATCTAAAGCCAACACATCACCACACAGCCATTCCTTCACTCCTCCCCTCTCCCAGTGGGGGAGAAAATTTGAAGAAAAAGTGAAATTAATGGGTTGAGACAATAACAGTTTAACAGGACAGAAATGAATGGGAAAATAATAATGATTGATTAATTAGAACACACAAAACAAGTCATGCACAATGCAATTTTTCACCACTCACTGACTGATGGGCAGCCAGTTTTTGAGAAGCTGGCCAAGACCAGTTTTCCCCACAGTTTAGATACTGAGCACAATGCCATATAGTATGGAGTATCCCTTGGGAGTCAGCTCTCCAGGCTGTGTCCCCTCCCAAGCCCTTGTGCAGCCCTAGCCCCTTTGCTGGCAGGGCAGCACGAGAAGCTAAAGATTACACTTGACTAAGTGTAAACACTGCTTAGCAACAACTAAAACATCAGTGTGTTATCAACATTATTCTTATCCTAAATCCAAAACACAGCCCTGTACAGATACAAGGAAGAAAATTAACTCTATCGCAGCTGAAACCAGAACAATATTGCAGAAGGACTCATTGGTAGACTCCAACTCTAACCATAGCTGCGCTCTGTGCTATTTTATCATTCAAGCAAAATTCTGAATAAACTACCCAAAGGGGAAAATTAATTTCCTTTGACTCTGCCAAGCGTGTGCAAAAGTAACATCAAAGAACAACCACTTAGCTCTTCTTGCTTTTGTTATCCCAGAATAAAAGTTTGAGGGTTTCTGGTAGAAATTTCAGGTTGTATTACATGTGGGACTAGTGCAGATTTGAAGACAGACTAATCACCTCAAGTGACTGTGATATAAAAAGCATTGGCCGGATACATCAAAATGGACACTTGGTAATCTATGAAGAAAGTAACTATTCTCTTGCAGTACATCTTACCTCTACTGTGGGATTTTGAGCCTTACTGTAGACACTGTATTTGCCTTATAATTTGGGATTATGGTCTAAGTTATAGATAATTTATAAATGTGTATTTTGGTAACATTAAATATCCCTCTGTGGTTGACACAGGTTGTTGTAACAACAAATACCAGAGTAATCCAAATACAATGAAAAGACCACTAAATTTCACTTCCAAGTGCAAATACAGCAGCCAAACACGTGCATTTGAAAATGCTGCATTTCAAAAGTAAATTATTTCCTGGAGTTAAACAAGTATTGCTTTTTTTTCCCAGGCCTTTCTTCAGTTCCTGAAGAAGGTGGTTGCTAATGAAGGGAAAAACAAGATGAATTTGTGGAACGTGTCAATGATTGTTGCACCAAACCTCTTCATCTACAAAGGGAAGCGTGCAAACCAACAAGAAATGCAAGCAGCCGCCAGCACCGCGCACATTGTGCGGCTTTTAATCCGGTACCAGGACATCCTGTGGACAGTGAGTACTGCTGGCTCCCCCTTCGTGGTTCCATCTGCAGAGCAGTACTTTGCTATGTGTGGGACATGTGCAGGAATCGAAATAAACTGACCTTCCAAGGAGAAACCATTTCTTAGGAAAATGGTTGGAGTCTTCCATGTCTAGAATGAGGCACCCTGACAGATATTTCTGGATTGAGAGCTGCCTTACTTATCTAAGACATCTGTTGTAGCATCAATTGCCTTCTGGAAGTAGCTCTCCCACACCATTGTTACACAGAGTGATGCATAGAAGAATGATTTAATCTGGATGTGTAGGTGATATGGCTAAACCTGAATGTGTTTAGATGTCTGTTTAAAGCCTAGCCCACAATAAAATGCGACAAAAGTACAGCTTTTCAGGCTTCTGAAGGTTGGCCTGAAGATATCGACAGTCTCAGCTTGTTTGCTCATAACAGAGGGAGAGTATAATGGGGATTGCAAAGACCATCTCCTAATAAAGTTCCTGCAGCTGCAAATGTCATTTTAAAGTTTCATATTGCATGAAAGATGATCTACAGTTTCACTGTAGATCACTGTAGGTTGTTAGAGGAGGCTACTGATTGCATGGTATCTTCTAGGAATAAACAGAGTTTCTGCTGCCTAAAATTCAGTGCCCTTCTAAAGACCCAACACACTGGGGAAAAATTGCTGTATATTCTCAGATCTGATTTCCTCCCTCTAGGTCCCATCCTTCCTGATTTCCCAAGTGAGAAAAATGAATGAGGCAGCAATGAACAACAGCAAGAGACAGCTGATGTTTGACAAAGGAGTGAGAAAACTTTTGAGGAGAAAGACCATGGAACGGGAAAGACCTGAAAGACCAGAGGTGTGATAAAAAGATAGAAGTTTTAAGGGCAGCTTTAAACAGCCTCTCTCCTTTATCTCATGAAATATTCTGGATGTGGGGGGAAATTTTGCCATACAAAATAAGCTGTTTTGAGAGTTATCTTGAAAGGTGTGCTTCCCAGCCTAACACTCTGATAAGACAAAGTTTTGGGAATCAATTGAGAAAAGGTAAGGAAAGCAGAATGATTTCCAGCGGCCAAATCTGCCAAGCTGGTTTTTACCCTGTTTCATAAGAAATGGTAATATGTGGACTGTCCCTGACAGCAATGATTTGTACATACTCAACAAATGCATGAATCTGTAGCTGAGTAGTAAGATGGTCCATTAATTGCATTTATCCATGTCCTGGCACAGGCCACTTGACAGTCTTCTTGCAAGCTGTAGTGTTAGAGCTTTGCACTTTGTAAGCAGAGAGAAAATTCGGTTTGCCTACCACAGACACCTAAACTGTGTCTAAATGTGCCCTGTGAAGTAGATCGTGTTGTTATTCCAGGTATAGATGGAGGAGAGAGGTGGATACTTTTGAGGATTTCCAGGGCTCCAGAAGCAGTTTGGACTTAAGAAAATCTGATAGAAAAACCTTTTTTTGAAGGTCTTAAAGCCACCAACTTTTATCTACTGCCTAGAAACTTACTTGGGATATGCTGTTTTGATAGGCAACTACAATTATCTTACGTATTAGGTGAACCATACAATTTGTGTAACAAAAAATGTCGTGTCTCTGTGCACAACATACACAGCCCTTATAGCAACTTACATGTATTTCCATGTAGTAACTACCTTTAATAACCTGGAGAGGAAGTATTTAGAGTCTTCCATGAATGTTTAAAAGAATGAAGACTGGTGAATTCTAAGAGAAGTAATCAAGGAAGCAGTAAAAGACTCTATAGTTGTTGAAGAATAGTCTTGAAGAACAAAAGAAAAGACAAATTAGGAAGGAATGGTATCACAAGGTTATGAGAAACAGAGAATGAGCCACCTGGAACGGACGAGAGAAAATGCAGAAGGCAGTGTATGGGGAAAAATGTAGAAAGATGAATGTTAGGTGAATTAGAATGTATTCACCATTCATACATTTCTCAAGAATTTGTCTGCACTGACTGAAGTATTTTAGGTAGGGTAGGACGTACATTGGTGCTGCAGATGGAGACAGAGATGTTTTGTATAAAATGGCAATGTAGACTACTGTACTGCAGAGTTAAATTCAGCCTGGGATGAACACAGATAGACTCCTTCTCTGAGGAGAGTCAGTTACTGAAGTCATTGCGCCTTTGGGAAGACAAGTCCATTGATCGGAGTAATTGGCTTTACATCTAATAAAAATGAGGGTAGCCATGGCAAGGAGCTGAAATATGAAGGGTAAATTGGGCAAACTCTGTTTGGATAACTGAGTTTAGTGTTGAGAGCACTTAACGCAATCCCCAGATCTCAGATGTCCTAAATTACACAGGGACAGAGACTGGAGAGACTGTTGTGTTCTGGTCAGCATGGTATTAACTGGATTAGAACTGGAATGCAAACCTTGCTAATTGATTTATCCACCATTAATCATGGAAGAGTGCATAAACTTCATAGATGATCATTTGAACCCTACACAAGGTCAAATTTCAAATTAACAGAAACCATATGGTACTTGATGTTTTACTGTACACACACTTCAATCTGGTTGAAGATATAGGAAGCAGAAACAGAGAATTGGATTTTTATGCCTCAGGAAAATTTCATCTTTAGAAGGAAGAACAGATATTCTTAATAATTTTTATGTTTCAAATAGGCAGTTGGTTCACTGACCAATGTTAACAGAAATAAGTTAAAGTTACAATTCAAGGGCTTTACCTGTGTGCATTTGTGTGCTACTTACCAAAGAGTTTGTGTCTTTGTGCTGTATCTGATTTGTGTCTACAAATTTGCATTCGTATGACTGTAAATGTCTTTTGAATAGCCAAGAGAATGCATGACAGTGGGTTCTGCAACCTCAAATGAGGCTGCAGAACTGCTTCCAAATTGAGCTAGAGCAATATTTGCCTTAGACTTACTCTATTGAATATTGATTTTAGGGAGCTGTCACTTTCCCTCCATACTTGCAGTCTGACATACCCGAGGGGGTGATAAGAGTTTATGCTCCACTGCATTCAAAAGTCTCTATGGCAATTCAACTCAACAGCCAAACAAAAGCCAAAGACATCCTGGCTCGATTCCACTGTGAAAACAGGTGGGTAAAGCAGAACATTTTGTTTTTCCTGAACAACAATGCTAGAACTATAGATGAATAGATTGTTCCCTCTTCAAAGATTCATTGTGTTACAAGAACTCTTTTTCTAGTCTAAAATTGCTAATTTATGGTTATGTCAGTCAAAGAAATTTTAACCACTTACCTTTCTCTTTTTATTTTACTTAATAATTGGCTCCAATACGGGTACAATCTGCCCTCCCTCACACCACTACTAAAAATGTACATTAAACATATATTTCATAGACTTGCCACATAGAGAACCCAAAGGGATTGTTTTACATCTATCCATAAGTCTAGAATGTTTTTATTTCTGAAAGGTAATAATTGTTAACAGTTATGGGAAATGGTAAATTGTGTCTGAAAGCCTTGTCTGCAAAGTCTTCCCATGTTACCATATAATTTTGGTTTTTGAATGAGTAATATAAAATAAATTATATAGAAGGTTTAGTTGATTGTGATGCAATAATCTACTCTGTAGCAGCGTCATTATTCTGCAGTGGTCCATTTGGTAGAAGTTGTTGGTTTTGATAAGGCAGTTCACAGGGAAAAAAATATCAAACTTTAGCTTACCATAGATGGCGGGTGATAAGGCAGTGGTTATAACAGAAGGACAAACTGAAAGGTTTTTTTCCATCCTAGCTGTGGATCATCACAGAACATGAGAGGCCAGATCCAAAGTTTACATGAAATTGGAGGAAATATAGGTAGGTCTCAATTTTGAAAACTAATTCTGAATGTCCTTAACCTCCTAAAATACCTCAGGGCGGCACCATTTTGACACAGCTGGGTCTCTCCTACCCTCCAGTCCATTTGGAGGAAAGGAGCCTGACCCAAAAGCTGTTAGAATCAATGTCATTATTTATTCCAACTCCAGAGTGACAGGAGGGGCACCCCACAGGAGAGAATGAACCCAGCAGCTGTATCTCAGCGGCACTTCTTACAGTCTTGCCAAATTCATCTGACCTTTTGCTTACCTCTCTCACTCTCGTAACTGAGCATTTTTCCATGGTTAAAAGATCCTTAGTCTTCCTCTTGCAAGCGTATCCCACTTTGCTGTCAAGCACTTTTCCAAGACCTCTTTCTTTCTTATTTTATGTAAGTGTTAACTTCTCGCAAATAAGAGCCCACAGAATTGTGAATCCAGCCCCTGCCCGTATGCGTGTTCTATACTCACACTGATCTGTGTGCTTTATTTAGATTGCAAATTCCTTGCAATAGGGCTTTTGTCTTCTTCTGTTTCATGCAGTGACACTTCTTATAATAACAACAACAGTAGCTTGCCCCACAAGTTTCTGGCCTAAAGGTCAAAAAACATATTTTAATTTGATATTACACAATCCTGACTCTCTCTTTTCTCTGTTCATGTCAAAAGTCTGGATGCTCTGTTGGACTGAATTGAAATCTGTGAATTATCTGATTAGATTATTCCTTATTTCTTCTAGATTCGGCTTTAAAGAGTTTCTATAAAGTTATTACAAAACATCACAGACTTACTTCAGCAGCAACCAGGAATCAATCTTTATTACTGATGATAACAGAAAACTAAATTGGATTAGTAATTTGTTTTGCCTGTCCAAACAGGATGACCAACTGATGCTGAAACAGAAGAATTATCCTAAAGACTTTGTGAAACAATCCCAAATATTCCTACCATGGTCATCCAAAAAATTGGGTCACTTAATTTGCATCTTCATTTAAAATAATTTTTATAGTACTAGATCCTTCAGGGTACCTTAGTCCACTGATTATGCATTAATTCATTTATATTGCTTTCACTTGAATAAAATCATTAGGACCCCAGTGACCTTATAAGTAACTGTACAAAAATTTTACCATAATCTTGTGTCACAGCAAAGTAACCTTACCAGTGAAATTACTTCATTACCCCATGTAAATGCAATATAGTACAACAAATCAACTTAACTCTAGAATGTATTGCCTTATTGCTCAACTAAGAGGCACGAAATCCTCATTCAGGCAAAGGCAGCCACAACTTCCCAATCACCAGCTAATTAAGCAGCCAGAATACAGAGGATTTTTTTTTAACCAGCAAACTCCCAAAAACCTTGTTAGAGCCTTCATTTCTTTACAAGAGTCTACTGTATAGGAACACATTGTTTACAGACCTACTTTTTCAGCATTTTAAAATAGGGTAGAAGTCAAAGAGTTGGAATTCCAGCTCAGTAAATCCAAGGAAATAAAACCCCCCCACACTGTTGCACTTACACTAACTGTTGTTGATGCTTCTAGAGAGACCATATTCACTGTTTGACTAAATGTCTTGTCCATTACTCAGTGTAATGCAGGACATCCTGCCTGGAAGTGACAGTGAATTCATGACTGTTACAGAGTAAAATCACTGACAAATTTACCAAAGGCCCTCTCTGTATCCAGGCAAGATGTTAGCTGGATGGACACACCAAACTAGGCTTTCTGTGTGCAAGTCAGAGAAACATTCAAGGACATTTTAACACAGCTCTGTGTGCTCAGAACATCTTATGATTCATGGCTGACAATTTCCTTTTCAGGTCAGCACTGTTTGGATCCAGATGCATTCATGCTAGATGTCTACCGTGCAAATCCTCAGGCAGAATGGGTGATAAAACCAAAAGCCAGCTGAAGCAGAAGGCAGCAGTATACTGGACAAAAGCCAAATGGACAAGAGTGATGCCTGTCATTTTAAGCAGCTCTTGCAGAGACATAACAAATTGGTATCTACAGGACATCATTCCTTCCTACTGTACTGTCCAACTGATGGTCAGCATATAGTACTTTTGGTATTCCAGCTTCCAAACCATCGGAGAAGTATCACATTAGTTATGCTTTCATATGGGTTACACTTGTGCCAGTTGGCCTAGGAGGTGAGGAGGGCAGACCAAGGTACGGTGTTCGTTTCCTGACCTGGTGTTAGAACAATTTTTGGAAATAATGCAGTGGCATCAGATGAATGAAGCACTACTGACCACAGCATAACACAGAAGCATGATGGACATTGGAGAAGGGAAGGTCTCTGTCAGGCATGGAAGGTGGGAGCTCAACATGCAGCAGTGCCAAGACAGCTGTGTGAAAACCAAACTTTCTCCTGAAAGTAAACACATACAGTGTGTGTTACTGCAATACTTGTGTCTCTCAGTCACTCCTCAGGATGCTGGGGGAGGGAGGCAGGAGGAGGAACTACAGACAGCTGTTCTGCTCAGTGTACGTACCACTGTTTATCTCACTACCAGTCTTCCAAAATCATCTGTCTGGATCTTTCAGCTGTGTGCAATTGTAATGCTACAAACCATGCTCCTCTCCCTTCCCCTGTCACACAAGTTTCAGGAGCCAGGCTAGGTGAGGAGGGGCATATGCCCCTAGCTCTGCATTTTACTTGATACTCTCAGAATTAAATCTGTGTAATGCCAGATTATGAGATGTGTTAATGGTGCCACTTACAGTCATCACCTTTTTTGTTAAACATTATTTTGTTAACATTGTTTCTAATTTGTAACCTAATTCTTTTTATTTTATTTTAGCTTTAATATGTAAGCAATTTTTATACTCTTCAGCTGCATCAACAAGAGAGGTCTTTGTTTGAGTCTTGTATAATACAGCATGGAGAAGAAACAGGGCTTCCAATGAGAAAAGGGATTTAATAATTTGCACATTAGGTCTTTAAAACCATAGTCAATCTAGGCCCAGTTGTGCTGGGGATTTTACAAATACAGAGCAAATTGCAGCTGTCATGCAGTCTAAGCAAACATACAGGCTGACAAGAGAACAGTGGGCTGCAGCTGGTTTGGTAATGTCAGATAGGATGTCTCATTTGGAGTTAGTCACAAAAGCAAGTCACCTCACTTTGAGCTGTGCTGAGCTAAAAGAGGTTTGTTGAGTAAGGAAATCACAAATTTCTTGAAAAGAGCAAGTATTTTTTTCATCTGTGTCACATGCACGAAGTGGGAACCAACACCTTCAACTGCACTGCAATGTCCCCATCATTAGACAATGATGTTGCACAATGAAACCACCCCCAGCCTGAGCAATGATTTTTGTTCCTGATCTGGACGCAGGGATGAGGCAGAAGCTCTGTTTATTACATAGCAATTTAAAAGCACTCTGAATGAAGTCCTCCAGGTGAACATAAAGTCTGCTGTACTGCAGAGAAAGCCTGTAACTTGTGATGCTCTGCTGAAGCTGTGCAATGAGGATCTGAACCAGAAGCAGACCCTCTAAAATGTGTAAAATTAATCGTGTTCTGCAGTAGTTAACTTTCATTGTTAGTGGTCAGTGAACGAAACCAACCTTGAATCAGTAACTTTACCAGCAACAATAATGTCTACAGAGGGCAGATCCCGTCTTGTTTCTTATCTTCTTGATAAAAAATTAGCAATGTTTTCTTTAAAACAGTGACATTTTTAACTTTCCGGTTGTTTTCATTTTTTTGGTTTTTTGTTTGTTTTGGGGTTTTTTTACGTTTTTTGGGGTTTTTTTGTTGTTGTTGTTCTTGTTTGTTTGGGTTTTTTTGTTTTCTTTTGGTTTTGTCTTCTTTTGTTTTTCCTTTTTCTTCTCAACACTAAAGGAGACACAGTTGCAGCCAGGAAAAAACCAGGACAGTTGTATTATAAAATACACTCCTTATTTTGACAACTATTTATTTTAAGTATACAAGAGATGGTAGATCTGTGGCTTGTTTATAGGACTAAGCATAAATGTTTTGTCAAATGTGCTTTGCTCCTGATACCCTTTAGTTCCCTCTGTGGCAATGGACAGCTCTTTGTGCTTGTGCTGCCCTTGTCTGTCAGCTGTAAAGCAGGACTTGTACTTTCCATATAAAGGCAACATGAGAATTAGTTAAATTCTACTCTCAGATGTAGCCAAACAATTCCCTGAGCAGATCAGGAGTAATGAACATCCATCTGGGAAGAAAAAACTCAGCAAAGGCTTTTGATGTGGAAAGTGCTTTGAATATAAAGATAATCATATAAATGCTAAGCATCATTGTATCTATAGCCAACTAGAAGGCATTCTGTGACTATACAGAAAGCCTAAACATTAAGAAAATAATTTGAAATGTCATAGCAAATGAGCTTACTTCCTACAATACTTTCAGACAAATACATTGACCTCCTCCATCTTGCCCACTCACTTCACTCTATGTTCTCAATGATGTGCAGGGGGAAGGACAGAGCAGCCCTGTGTTCATGCTGCAACTTGCTCAGCATGTTCTGGACCTCATCAATGTTATTTCTGAAATAGATCTCCCTGCATTCTGTATAGAATACAAGGGAGTTCTGGAAGACTTTTACCACTTCACAACTTAGGAAAGTCAAATATGATGTAATAAAATTCACCCTGTGAGCTCTTACTTTATGCTGAAACTGCCTATAACTTTATAAGACATGCTTATTAGCAGATGAACTAGATTCTATTTAGAGTGGCCAAACACCTCCTGCCTCTGAAACAGAATGTCAGAATTCTCTTTTGATATAAATGGCCCTAATGACTCATGTGTAGTAGTTAATACTGTTCCACATTAAGTTGTTTTGTATTGTTTTGGTACACTCACTTGATTTAATATGCAGCAGACAAATGGAACAAGCTCAATGGCCTTTTGAAATATGGGGCCTCAACTTTAGGTCTTATATTTCAAGATGCTGGTGGAGGCATGAAGAATTTTGTTCATCCTAACAGAAGCTGAAGTCAAAACTAAGTTGCAAGAGGATTGTCACCTAACAAAAAGTAACATGTGGAAAGCTATCAGTAAGAAAGTGTTAGCAAGCAGGAAGAAATTTATTGAAATTCCAAAGATGCCTCAAGCATTTATATACTCTATGGTTCTACAAGGACAGCATATTGCATATTAACACATACAGAGTATTGTGAAAAGCAGGTGTTGCAAAACAGACTGGAATGCTTTAACCTGTATATGCAGTGAATGTCATTAGAAAGTGTGTGTGTGTGCAAATGTGTCTGTGTCCATGTATAATATTAACTACCTCACTCTGCATTTTCCAGGAAAAATATTTTGGCTTAGACATTTACTACTTAATGTAGTATCAATTTCACATTAATGCTGACAAAGTATTTCTTTTTGTATGATTGAAATTATAAAAAAAAAAAAATCCAGTAAAATACGTATTTCGGGATATGGATGAAATTTTATCCAAAACACGTTGCCTAAATTATGCTTGTAGTGTGAACCTTCTGATATCAGATGTTGGGGTTAATAGACAATGAATACAAACACATGGTGTTTCATTTTTATTTTTCAATGGGTTTCTATTAATGTGTGTCTTCTCTGGAAAATAATACAATGCCACTAATCAAAGTGAAGTGTTTGTATGTACGTTTCCCTTACAATCCTCATTATGTTATGTGTTTTGTTGAAGTACGCCAACACGTAAGTGTATTTGTACAGCAGTGTGTCCACTGTATTGTATCCATGTCAAAAATAAAAACAATACAACCAAGCCAGCTCTTCAAATCTAAACACATGTATTTTGGATAGAAGCAGGGAGCAGAAAAGCAGCTTAAAAACTTTTAAAAGCAACTGTGTTGCTGCAGAACCTGAACAGCTGTACAGAGGACCACATTCTGCCACCCTTGCTGAAGTGAGGGAGCTCTTTGCTCCAGGAGCTCTTCCCTTGGACTACCTCCATGCAATGTACAAAACGCACTGCTTGGAATCCTGCCTCATTGAAAGCAATGGCAAACTGCTTTGGAGTTTCATTTCAGCCAGTATTTTCTAAACTAGTACAAAACAGAAAAACTAATATTAGAACAAATTGTACAAATGCATAGTACAAAAGACAAATAAAATTTTAAGGAGCAAACAAAAATACTGCTAGTTCAAAGAGAAATTTGAAGAAAGATGTATGTTTATTATAGGTGCATATTAAAGTATAAGACACATTTGTCGCTGCTCAGTGATCTCGCCAGTTGATGAATGGATGTCCTTACTTGATTGAGATTGAGCACACGTCCCCCAAACCTGGCTCAAGAACAACTGCTGGAGGACTCATTTTAGAAACAGAGGCAGGCACGGTAAGGAAAGACAAAGATACAACTGCAGGCTGGCCTTAAAACTGCCTCTCAGTGTCCGTAAGAAATACTGTTTTCCAAATAATGATGCAATAGTTTGCATTGCCAAAACACTTTGGGTCTTATTTTCCCAAATAAGACCCAAATTGTTTCTTCAGCAACACATCACTTCACAGGCATCTCTGTGCCATAGAGATGCTGCTTGTCCTGAAGCTGATTCCATGAAAGCATAAACAGGAACATAATCCATCTAGCCAATGTGTCTATAATGAGCACCAGAAGCACTGGATAGTAAGGCACAAGGAAAGGGAGCTGGAGCTACCCTATGAAGTGTGACTAAGAAAATCCTATTCATTTTACTTTGAATCTGAGACCTTCAAAATTATGCCTTTAGTCAGTCTCCTGCTCCCTCTGCTGGACTATGTCCGCTTACATGTCATATAATCAGTCATGTAATGACCCGCATTGGAAGAAGCTTTAAAGATTATCTAGTTCCAACCCCCCTGCAGTGGGCATACTTGTAACTTCTCAGCCTTCCAGCTCTTTTTCTTCTAACTAAAATACATGGACAACTGAACTACATGAAATAATGCAGTTTATTGTAGTTTTATTATGTGGTCCAAAATTATTACCTTCTTAAAAAACCGCCAACACACAATAAAATGAAATACTGTCAAGTAATCAAAAGAAAACATACTGTAAACACTGATTAATAAAAATTCCCAAAAGAAAAATACCCAATTAATGCCATTAAAATTGTTGTAGAGGTATTCGTTGTTTAAAACTGTTTAGTTAAAATGCAGACATAGAGCTTCTGATTAAAAAAATAAATGACCTGAGTTGGAAAACAACCAGAAAAATCAAATAAAAGCAGGTTCTTATCAGTTCTTATTTTCTTTATGAAATGAGAATGCAAAATAACAGATCAACAAAAAGAACCAAACAAACCCTCTCTCAATCCAGATGGGCTTTGCTACAGTTCAGTGCTCAGCCCCAGGGCAGGAATGAGGAAACACTCCACGCAGGTCAAAAGCTCTGCTAAAGTCAAACAATTCTGTATGCTGGCCCCTGGTCAAAACAAGGTTCCTCAAACAGCCATGGAATGAGCTCTTGCTTGTGAGACAGTTTTGCTTGACATCAGCTGAAAAACAAACATGAAATACATAAAATCTATTTCCATCAATCTGAAAAAAAATACAAAGATCCAGGTTATTAAAATTCTCCCCCTCTGAAATGAGAGATAAAACCAACACCTGAGGAGCATCAAGTTCCATTCATGTTTGGATGAAGTGTGACATCCCAACATGGACAGTCACTGCTCTTTTCAAGCATAAGCCATGCACGGCAGTAACTTTGCAGAGTTTGCAGAAATAGTTCTTGCCAGGGGACAATGGAAGATGAGAGGAAAAAACAGAGGAGAAAGACACTTTGCATGGGTGTTTTTGAAGTTAAAATAGAAACTAGAAGAATATGAAGCAACAGCTGAGCTACACAGTTACAATTCCCATGGCAAACCAAAAGGGAGCACGTTAGGAGTCACTCTTGTGAGAGTGAGCGCAGGAGGGACAGAAGGGAAGGGAAATACTATTGTACCTACCAGGATAACCTCCAACATAAATGGGATTGTTTGTATCTGCAGATGTTGACTGGACGTAGGGATTATCAGTGTGAACCAAATTCCCATCAATTATCAGCGAAATGCGATGTTTGCTTTTGTTTGCTTGGAGCTTGTGCCATTTCCCATCACACAAGCTGTTAGTGCCTCTTGGTTCGTATGTAGCTGTTATTCTGCCAGCTCCATTGTTGACATGGAATAAAACCTGTACAAACAGCCGGATGCCAATGAAGATATAAAGTAAGAATACATGAACTAATCTGCCTAGATAAAAGCACAATCACAGTGGTGCAGAGATTTCCATTTTAAATGTTTGACAATATGCACAGTTAATGTTTACTTTGATGGGTAAAGTAGATCCTTATTAAAGTGGTTTTTAAAATTTACAACAATAAGGACCATGCAATAGTCCACTGATACACTTCACTAGGGGTTTCAGTGTTTCTTACAAATACAAATCAAGACATTTCTCACAGAACCTGAGACTTCAGATCTGAAAGAAGATTCACTGCATATAACTGAAGAGAAAGAAGAATGGCCTGAAAGCACTTTCCATTGCCAATAAATGTATTGATTTTTTTCACATATTTATTTTTCAAAGCAGCAGACATTTTCTCAACTCTGCAGTGAGGATTAATATGTGAGTATCAACTGGGAAAGTATGTCCCACAGAAACAGTGATATTGAACATTGTCTCCAGCTAGGAAGCTTTGAATAAAAAATGATCTATTTCTGCAAAAACGAATACTTAAGAGCAATCAAGTGTATATTTTTTTATGCAAGAGATATGACTAGAGAACTATGTATATTGATTGTTAAAAGGTTTATGGAGCATAATGGCCAGTAGAAGTAGAGAATGAGTTAATTGCTCATGAATATTGAAGAAGAGGTTGCAAACAGTGTGCATTGTATATGCAATATTTTCCTCAACGACAAGGATAGCTTTATGGCAGAAAATGTGTTAAGCAATAAAGCAGATATATATTTGGTCTAAAATACAAGGTATGTAGTACAGGAGGCCATTAGGGTCTGCACACTAACATAAATTACATTAATTAAAAATCCAAGAAGTTCCAGTGACTTCTGCTAATGGCACATTTTATCATATGATGGCAATGAGAAACCTCGAGACAAAGTCTGTCCCGTACTTGCTCTGTGCAAAGTTGCCTCCATCACACTTCACTGGTGCATATTTCATGCATTCCAGGAGTTTTAGCCTCCGGTTTCAAACAAGCCCTGTGAAATCAGTGTGCCAGCACAGGGCAGCCTACCTTGCCGTGTACAATTTCCAGTCCAATCGCATCGACCTTGGCGCTGCTGACGCCCAGGAGAACGCCGTGCACCGCAGTTGTACGGAACTCCAGGGTGATGTTCACATCAGACCGCACTTTGTAGCCTTCTCTGACTGAAAATGTTAGAAGTTCTAGTGGAAGACTTGCAACCCACCGTACAGAGTTAAATATATACATTACCATTAAAAGGTCTAAAAAACTTGTTCATTATGCTGCTGCATTATGCTGAAAAAACTGGTTCATTATGGCCTTGCAAAACCTCTGGAAAATAAGTTTTCCAAAGTCATCATTCCCATTTTTTACTGAAAAAGATAAATACCCAAATAAGTTTTTTTTTTTACTAATTCAGATTTAATCCATTCTATCTCATTTGTAAGAAACAGTAAAGAGCACAAATGCAATCCTTCATGTTCTTATGAAGACAAGTCTTATGTCTTCATATTCTCTGACAGACTTTAACATCATGAACATGGATATTCTTAGCTGATAAAGATGTAGTTCATTTCTTTTCCAGTGCTAAAATCATTATCTCTGTTATTTGTGCAAGATAGCCCTTTGCAGCAATGACCACTTTTGGATGAATGAAGTAAAGGGAGTCAGTTAGGAATCCATATGCAGGGCATGCACTCACTGTGTGAAGAGTCAGTTAATTACACACAGTTCCAGTAAGACCTGAAAGGAGTATGTTTTCATTAGCATTCATTCAGTAAGGCACTGTTTTCGTTTAGTGACACTTACCAAGAGCAGCAAAGCCACTTCCATCAAAGAAAGTACCATCCTGCACTGTTTCATAGCATTTATTCACAGCAAAGATAGAGACAGGACTCTCATTGTCCAGTTGTTTGCCATTAATTGTCATGCTACCAATGCAGGCAGGAATACTGTGAGTAACCTAAGCAGAAGAGACAATGTTTAGTATAAACTGCTGCGATGGTCTCTTAGGGATTCACTTGATCTTATTGTAGATAAAATATTATCTGAACAAAACACAACAGAATCTGAAATATTTGCGTAATTAAATGTCTAGTATTACATATAATTATGTAAGGTACATAATGTCTTAGAGTCAAAATCAGTTCAGAAGCAGAGTATACTCTGTCTATAATATACAGGAAGAATTGTATTTCCTTGACTGTGAGCAGGGATACACCCAACAGTAAAAACATTCCAAACATGCTTCAGGAAATTAATGAGTAATCAAAATTTTTGTAGGACATTTTGCAAGTTCTCTTCATCAGAAAGTTTCATCTGAATCACTCCGGAGGGGTAGGTGGGCACTGCAACAGGTTCCTTAGGGAAGTGGTCACAGCCTGACAGAGTTCAAGAAGCATTTGGACAATGCTCTCAGGCATAAGGTGTGATTCTTGGAGTGTCCTTTGCAGGGCCAGGAGTTGGACTTTAATGATCCTTGAGGATCCGTTCCAAATCAGGACATTCCACAATTCTGTGTGAAACGTTATCATATCACCGGAATCGTCATTAATATAATGGGCTGCACAAGGAGGAAGGTGACATAACTCTAAAAGCATATATTAAAAATATGCTTTAATCTAAAGAGAGCTAAACCCAGAGTTTCAGAGATATTTAAATGCACCTAATTTCTGTTTGAATGCAATAGGAGTCAGGTACCAAAATATCTGAGATTGTAGGTCATGTTTTTCCCTTATACCATGAAAGACAGGAATTTATATTCCTTATTCATTTTTAGCAGGGAAACAATGCAAAAAAAAAAAAAGTTCTGCTAAGGGCTATTACTAACACACAAGGATACAAGCTGTAGCTGGAGTCATTAAGCCATAGAAAGCTAGGAAGATTTATCTGGTAAAGGGTCATTACTTTCCTTGTTGCTTCTTTCCCTAAGCACTTCTTTTCAGCTTGTCAGAGACAGGATGCTGATATAGATGGGTTTGCTGCACTATGCTCATTCTAGTCTTTCAAAATGCCAGAGGCAACCCCCCACCCCAAACGTCCTTACATTCCCAAGATTCTTTGGCACGTAGTCTAAGGGGAGTCCTCCCACATAGAGCTTCCCTTCCACGTCCAAGGTGCTACCATCTCCCAGAGCATTGACTGCTACCAGTTCCTGTCCATCCACAATGATTGTGCCTTTTCTTTTAATATATTCCGTCTTTACCTGGAAAAGAGGGAAGCATGTGAACATAAATGAGTAAGCTAAATTCGCTGCCTAGTCTTCATTTGCCAAAGAAATAAGCAAGACAGTTGTTTAGTGGTTCAATTGCTTTGACAATCTATTCTGAGTCAAACTCTTTAAATTCTTCCTGAGGCTGAGACCGTTTCTGAATGCAACTGAGCAGTTAAACAGCTTTCTTGCCTTCCCAAGGGCTCACAATGATTTCATAATGTCCCGCCTAAGGTTTTCACTGTTTTATTATTTCTTTAAATCACCAGTTTATTGCCCTAGGATAGAGGCAGGTCACTGAGTTTGGAGAAAGGCATTCTGTGCTGGCCTCCTGCAATTATTGTGCTGCCCAACAGCTGAGCCATCTCAGCTCTCTGAAGTGCACATTCCTGTGCTGCCATTTTATGATAGGCAGTGCTACACTTGCTATGACCAAAAAAGCTTTCCAGTTCTGTCCATCTTGTTCACTGATGTCCTTATGCCTGCCTTGCCCTAAAACAATTATTGACATGCTGCTGAGGGAAGTCAGCTAGCCATTTATTCTTCTCTGTTTACTTTTAGCCCCACTCAGAACCATGACTCAGTTCAATGTGAAGTTTCATAAACATCTGGGCTGGTACGGGGATAAAGGCGTAAAGCAGGGTGGTATGAGCAGAGGGCAGAGAATGAAAAGAAGTGGTGCTTCTTTCAGTAGCAATGCATATTGGTTTGCATTGATTGTAGAGGGACTGCAATGATCACCCCCAGCTGGGAAGTAGTGTGGCTCAGCCTTAATCTCTGAAGAAGGCTGAAGCTCCTGCCTTATATCCTGGGTAGTAAAGATAGGTCAGCTCTTGTATGCAATCTGTTCAGCTCTTAAAATGTGGATAGTATCAGTAGGAGTTTATGTGAGTATGTGTAATTTTAAACATGCAGCTATAAGTCCTGGAGCATTCTTCCTTTCATTGTAGGCAGCAGAGCTTAACTGTGATATCTCTGACAGAAGTTCACATTTCCTTTCTTCATGTTAATTTTTGCTGTTTTTTCTTCTGCTGATTATATATGAAAAGCAGAATGAACTCTGCTGATTCCCAAGGCACCTAGGAAAGCTGGCAGCTTTGTGTCATCAATCACTTTGTCCCATAGAAGCCACATCCTAGAGTGAAGGCTTCACATATGGATAAGGGAGGTGAAGCCTAGCAGGATGAATATTGTCATCCTTACCTGCCTTTAGGAAAAGTGATGTCTTCAGAGCTACTCCTAAAACTCCTGCAAACATCACAGTCACTTCTCACACAGAAAGCCAGAGCCAGTAGCAGGTGGGTTGCTCGGAGGAACTGGGCCAATAGAGACCGGCTCCATCTTTGTGCAGAAGGCCCTGAGTACTGTGTGGCACCTCCAAGTTGTAGACACAATTTCTCCTCAACTCTACTTAGGACAAGTCCTCCATTCATTTCAAATGTCCCCCTTTCTCATATTGCCTCAACCAAGGAAAGGAAAGACAGTGCTCCCCTGTTGTCACTAGCTGCTGTGACATGCTCAGGTAATAAGTGGTGTGGGAGAAAAGAGAAATCTCTGTCACACTGTCATACACTGAAGTGGAGGTCTTTGTTGACATAATACATTGAAAGCTCTCTGTGGAAAAGGTCAGATTTTTTACACCTCTCTGTTAGGTCCTTCTCTGTTGAAGATGACCATCACTAACAGTTGGCGAATTATTTATTTCCTAAATAGTTTGAGATACTTGACAGTAGTTGGAATGGATTTGATGTACAATTAATGACAGTTTTAAAAGGAAACAAATATCAAATAAAAGTTTTCTAAATCTCTTCATGATTGGGTTAGAACCAGTTTGCTTTCGCAACACAGAAATTATACAGAAAAAGCAAGCAAAATCCATACCAGTACCTCTGGAGAAGAGAAAATGGAGCACAAGATTGGCGACCACCTACCGTATGCCATTTTCCATCACTGACAACAGCAGGGTGAAGAGCTACTGCTTTTCCTTTGCCTAAATCAAATGAGAAATGGAGCTGTCCCCCATAAAGCTGTAGGGCTGCATAATCAACCTGGTTTTGGTGAGCCATGTAGTAAATCAGACCACTGGAGGCAAAGGTTCTGAGATTCAGCTGGACGGAAAGTCTAGACAATAAAAATTCAGTGTTACTGAAAGGTATTTCTTCTGCAGAGATGAAAAGCTTTTCTGGACACAGAGAACAGCCTGAACTAATTTATTGTTATGAAAGGAGATTAATTATTACAAAGGCCAGAAAAGTAGAATTTGGGTTGATTCTAAGAAAGCATGACTTATAATGTATTTCATAATGGAAATCAGTGCTGCACCTGTCAGAAGCAGAAAAAAAGTGCTTGTCAAAGAGTGAGATGAACTTTAGGAGGGACAGGCTCAGCTGTTTGTGACTGCAGGGTTGCTTATTGCCCCAAGAAAGGAACCCATTCCAGGATAACTTTATGGCATCCATTACTATTAGCCAGGCTTGCTGGGATATTATGGGCAGACTGAGAACAGAGGGAGGCTTAAAAGGTAGAGGAGATGAATGAGCCATTTATTATGGAGACACCAGGTTCAGACTGCATAGCATCAATCAATGTCCTTTGCTCAGAAGCTGTAACAGAAGGGCTAGAAGGAAAAACCAGTCTTTTCCCAATGCCTGCGGAGACTTCCTGAGCTGAAAGAAACAAATACAAGTGACTTGCAGGCTGTGTGATGGGGACCTTGGTGGGAGCCTCTCAAACAATTAAAAGAGGCAGAGGTGCTATCACACATTAGGTCTCAACAAAATGATTCTTCTCAGTAGTCTTTTCTCCTTCAAGTGCACCTACAAACATGGAAGGTGCACTTGCAGAAAAATAGAGTGAGATGTCATCTGGATCAGACAAAGGAATATAGACCAGATGTGAACTCTGTATGTGGAAAAAAGAAATCAAACTACTTATAGAAGGTAGAGTGAGACTCACTAGAGCTCTGAGAAGAAAAAAAATGCAGAATTCTGACCATGAGTTGCTAAACTCATGATCATTAACCTGGGATATGATACTGTTTTCCATGAGGAGCCCACAGAAACCTGAAGTGAGGGCCATGTTGAAAGCTGGCAATGCAGTGATCAATCATGAAAACCATCTCTGCACTTCTTGCAGCTCAATACAAACTAACACTGTGTGCGTGAGTAATTCAGGATATACTCACTTCTTCCTGACAGCAGACTGATCGAAGAGCAGGGTCAAGTGGCTGCCTTTGGCAAGTCCAAACTGATGGGCACCTTGAACATGATCAGGCAGCTCATCTTTTACACAAACTACCTGTTAATGAAAAGAATTCATTAAGTAGGATAGTGTCAGGGTCTGCCCAGCAACTGTTGAATGACAATGTGCCTGCATAGAGCTTTGTAGGAAGCAAAATTGAGCCACAAGATAACCACAAAATACACAGCAAAACATCGATTAACTCACAATCATTCCAACCTATCTTCAGGCTCAGAAAGAACTGGTTCTAATGATTAAGCTATGTCTCGCAGACAGCACTGACCTTTTCTACTAAGATTTGTTTGTAGTTTGAGACATGTTCAATTCACTTTTTGTCTTAATTGGTAGCATTTTGATGACAAATGCTGGAAGTACAATTTCAGTGTGAAAATCTTATAGGTTTGGTAGAAATATTTTCCCATTTTATGAGGACACATATTTTTGTTATGATTTGGGGTATGGAGAGCTGAGTAACACAGTTTGAGCCAAAGCTACACTTTAGCTCTAAAAAGGACAACTTATTTATTTTTATAGTCCCAAGTTATATGTATGAAATCTTGCTTTCTGTTGCCACATGAAAATGGTTTCAGGATACTTTGGAAACCCTTCATTATAAAGATGTGCAGCTGCAGGAGGAGAGAAGTAGTGCTGCCTTCTCTCTTGGGAACAGGGACTGTGTGAGAGGAAACAGGTGCCATGCAAGCTGCATTCAGACACAGCATGTCTCTCAAGTGGTTTGTGCCTCCTCTCTGACACAGAGCAGAGACTGGATGTGTGTGACCAGGATAATGTGAATGCAGAACTCCACAGCTAATGCAAATCTGCACCAAGCCCCTTTAGCAAGAATACACAAACGATAATAGTTACTGTCAAGTCCTTCTGTTGGGAGATTATCATTCCACTTTTTCTTTTCTTTTTTTTTTCTTTTGTTGTTGTTGTTGCTGCCTGAAGAGCGATAAACCTAACTACTTTTCCATTCCAAATGGCCAACAGGCTGCTGCAAAGGTTAGTTTTAGTTTTTCTATAGGAAACAATACTTTCAAATCAATATCCATTGAACAATTCCATACTGCAGAGGAAGCAAATATATGCAGTCTATAATTTGATAATTCTCCACAAAGAAAGGACAAAAGAGATGGCAACAGAGCTTTGCTGCAATACGTACTTTTTTTGTGTCTGTGAGAGGCCTCAGGGGAGATGGTAAAGCCTGAAGTTCAGGTTGAATCACAATGTCTGATGGCTGTATAGATGTTTTAGGCTTCTCTAACAGAAAGCAGCTGTCCATATCCACATGCTCATACTTCATGGAAGTGGTAAAATATAAAAGCCTATATATTTTAAAAACAAATACATTTTAAGAGGTGCATTTCTTCTTATTTTTGAAGCACAAGAAGAGTATTTTACAAGGTCTTTCAGTTGTATCAGGAGAAAAGGAAAGTGGTACCTGTGACAAACAGATTGAGAAGCAGCCAATAATCTGTCCATAGAACAATATGAATCTACAGTATTTTTCGAAAACCATTCTGTCTGTCACTGAAGATGAAATTATAGTAGAGAAAGCTGTGCTTTGTGCAGCATCTCCATAAACATTAAAGACATTTTTAATACTATTTAGAAATATAGCTGGTAATATCCATTTTCTGGCTGGTATAATACCCAGATCATAAGTATCAGGCATATCTTACATTAAAAAACAGGCAAACGGAAGTGTCATGGAAGAGATCACAAATTACATTTAACAATTACTATACACAGCTTTCCAAAACAAGGCAGTTACCCTTCTGACTTACTCCTTGTTAAAAATAAGATTGCTGATACAGCCATGAAAGGAGCCAGCCAATTTTAGCCCTAAGATGCCCTCTCCTGCTGGAATGCCACCAGCGTAGAAGTTGGAAATATTAATGGGGCTGTTTTCTGCTGCTAAACCAAGCCTCAATTCTGCAGGTTTACTTTCATCCGCCTGTATAGTTATGATCCTGAAAAAGATAAAGTAGGGAAAACATTCAACAAGGTCTTAGAGAGTAATTTTCAGATGCAAAGCATTCCTATCAGCCTCAAAAACATCCTCTTCTAATAAATAAAAGTTCCATCACTTTGATAATCCTTTCAATGTCTTAAAACTGGAAGCCCTTCTTTCAATGATTTTTAAAATGTAAAGTTTTGTCCAATATCTTTCTAAATTATTTTGATAGCTGTGTATCTTTTCTCTAATGCTATTTAGTATGCTTGTACTCAAGTGCCCCAAGCTGTTCTAGAGATTTTGAGAGCTTTTAGCTACACCTCTGTCAGTGGCTGTATGCTGTATACAATTACCATGTAAATCAGAACATCTGCATTGACAGCAGAAAAACACAGCCCTGATTATCCCACCTAATAAGCTAGCAAAGGCAATTCCTCAGAGAGTGCAGTGAACTGACAACAGCATACAATAATTAAACAGGTAGCACTCTTTGCAGTCACATGTACCTCTTATTCCGAGTTAGGATGACAGAGTGTTCTTGTCCATCACTGTATGTTCCATTAGCAGACTGAAGAACTACTTTCCTAGTACTTGCTCTATCTCCAGCATTAACATGCACTGCAAGATGACCATCAATCAGCATGATGGAAAAGAAGGGCTGTAGAATTAATCAGAGGATTAATTTTTAACTGTAGCTCAAATTTCAAGACACTCATTTAGTGTTTAAATAGAACACACATGGGAAAAATTTACCTCCAAACTTGTTGCAAACTTTTTAATGAAACTCAAAGAGTAGTAGGAATTGTACTGGTACCTCTCAGAGTGCAAAGCCTTCAACAGCAAACACAAAAGCTGGACATTCTCTGGTCAAAATAACTCAATAAATCTCTCAGGAGATTTTTGTATACATCCACACTCCCACACTCCTTCTCTTAGAGCAGGAAACAGTAAGATTTTCTCTTCAGATTCTAGAAGCTCCAACTGTCCATCAGATACACAATATATATATAGCAACCTGACTTGATTTTACAAAAATAAAAATTGCAAAAATAATCCCTGAAACTTCTTTGCTTTCAGTACTTGCCAAATGTGCTTGTCTTCGTCGCCGCTTTTCCAGTCCCCTGCTGAGTCCAGCAAGAATGATGCCACTGCTATTCTTTGTAGCAAAAGTTGCCATCAGTTCTGACTCTGGGCTTAAGGACTTAGGTACCAACTCAATATATCCATTGTTCATGATGCTCACACTGTGAATAGGCTATTTTATGAAGAACAGAAATAATTACTGAATTTATCCCTACATAGTGTCAGGTAAGAAAAAAATCAAATACAGATTAGATTATCTCAGAATTTTTAAAGATAAATCTGTTTCAACTCACTGTAAACATCACTATTCACTAGTCTATCAAAATAAAGATCAGATCACAAGACTTTAAAGTCTCCTACCTCCAATATACAGCCTTTTCTTACTCCATATGAATTTCTAAGCAAGTCAAAGGTGGAACGAGATATTTCCAGATTCTTGATGCAGCCCACATACATTCTGCTATTAAGACCTTTCCTGAAACACAAAACAAGTCTTTCTTTCCAAGGAGTAGTAATTGGAATCTCCTGGGATAAAATATTAATTTCTCTTCAATAAGAAAAGAGAGAGAGATCTGTTTTAAAGAATGCAGTTAGTCTGGTGTAAGTGAAAAGAGACATAGTTTAAGTTTTACTCTCAGATACTAAATCTGGTCTTAAAAAGAGTCAAGATAATGTTGTGCCCCAACTAAAACATTTAAGTGTGTAATGCTATGTTGTCAGATCAGGTCACTTCCCAAAACTTTGAGGTGAATCTTCAGCTGAAAGAAATTGGATTGTGTAAAAGGGTAACTGTAGCTGTCTGCTATGCAGTTATTTATTTTTCAGTTTTCAAGTCTGGATGATGCCCAATTTGGTTCCTGGTTTAAGACTGAGAAATCTAAGGCTGTCCTGCCATAATCCCTTAGAGGCTGGTATGTCAGCTAAGATTAACAAGTCTGCACTCTGTAGTAACAGTGCAGAGACCAATAATGTACTAGAATTTACCTTATTGTCAAGAGCATGCAGAAAGTTTAATTAGATTTTCTCTTGCCATATTTATCCTTTCAGAGTGAAGTCAGTGGAAGAAATGTGACTTTGCAAGTTCAGTACAGACATGCAATACAAAAACCCCCCATAAACTACAGACATGTTATAAAATATGTATTTGCAATGTTTTCTGTCGATCTGTTCACAGTTGTTTTTCCTCTGTTCCAAGTTACTGAATTACAGGAATTCTGAAGTACAACTTTTATCCTTAAGCACAATTTGCCCATAAATGCCATCTGGAAAACACAAGGCTTGCACAGGTAGAGATCGAAGGAGCATCACTGCAGACAGCAGTGCTGAATGCTTGCCCCAATGAGCAGGGGGGCTGCTGTGACAGCTGCTGTGGTGGAAATCGCCCTTGGAGGAAGAAAACAAAATTATTTCTGATCTGAACTATGGCATCAGACCTACCAGTGTAAAGCACCATATCAGAGTTCGAAGTCAAAGGACAGATGTGGTCTATGTGGCCATAAATTAAATTTCAGAATACACTGTTTTTCTCTAACTTCAGAGGAGATAAGAGTGTGTAAAAGTTTTTCCCTCACCCTACAAGAGTCTTAGCAAAGGTGCAAAAGTGAGACACTTTACCTCAGAGCCCTCGATCTTGGCAGCCCACCAATGAAGATTGGGTCCTTATCAGAGCGGTTCAGGTCTGAGGCAACCCCAGGAGATTCTCCTTGCTTGGTTTCTTTATAATTAAGGTTATATGCATCCATGACTGTCAAAATTCCTGCAAAGAAAAGAGAGTAAAGATCTGGAGAAGGACATGAATTCATATCCTTCCCTTCTGGCAATCTTGTCCGTAATAAAGGAAAATGTATTCATTGACTCAGACATGTATGGACAATCTTCTTATTTTAGAATGAGCAATTTATTGTACTTCCAGCTATTCTGTTAAGCTTACTCATTCCTCTCTGCCAAAACCAAATCTGGAGAAGTCCACAGGAAAATAGAGAATATGAGGATATGTTATAGCTAGTAGCACATATGTGTTACTGCTGAAGTATGGGTCCCCACAAAGCAGTTGGACTAAATAATATTAAAATGCAGAAGAGAAAATGTGATCCCTCATCTACAGACTCAGACAAAAATCTTTCAGTCTTTAAAGACTGGTGGTGGTATGTTTTTGTGCAGCAGTTTCTACACTACCTGCTCTTTGTGAGATGTGGTAAACCACGCACAAGATAGGCACCATAGTTCTTCTAAAAACAAAATACCATAGGTGTGGCTGCTAAAGGCACTGCATTAGAAGTGATCAGATTTAGTTGCAGTGATGTTCCCTGCAGCTGTCTTAGATATTTGTCTTTGTAATTGTGCAGACATCTGGACTTTTCAATCTGTAGCCTACCTTGCTTCTTATTCCGATTGAATGAGATTTTATACCAGGTTCCGTTGTTGTAACGATTTTCGGTTGTAAGAGCAAGGGGTCCTGAACCAAGATCAACAGTCACTCTCACTTTGCCATCAACAAGCTCAAGGGACAAGAAGTCTCTCTGAGAGGAAGAAAAAAAACACAAAACAAAACCAGATTACAAACAAATAGATTACATTCCTGGAAATAAAATCTTCCTAAAGAATGCATGCCTGACAGGTTTGGCCTACTGTGTGGAAAAGATTTAGTAACTCTTGTACCTGGACTATTTGTTAGGCCCAAGATGCTCATCTTCACTTTATTTAGGAAAATTAAGTTACAAGTACCTCATAAGGATGTATTTTTGTTTTGTTATTACCCTTACTTAAATGCATTGTGAGGTTTGATTACTCAGCAGAATGGTTAAATAACAAAGTCACATTTTCCTGGTTTTGGATGGAGTTGAAAGTAATTTGATTTGACAACCTAATGATCAAACACTACGATGTTCTTTCTGCAAAAAGCGACGACCATCCTCACAGAGTAAAAAAGATTTTCTGAATTGCATTGAAGGTTCCCCCTCTGAACTGTAAAGCTTAAATCAGATATGATTGTGCAATATATTCAGGCAGTGAGTACATAAAGCAAATGAATAATGCAGTGACTCTGAAAGAATCTGTACCCAAACAAAGCTTTTCCTTCCTTCAGGAACAGAAAACTGCCATCTAAGTATGGAGTAAACTGCATGACATGACAATGAAGGTCTAGTGATGGGTCTGGGTTATATTGCTTTTGCAGGAGTTTTATTTAGTTTGTTTCAGTTTACTGAATTCCTATCTTATGGATTTAATTGAATATGGTTTTTCATTATTATATTGTCCTTCTGCGAGCTCAATTCCCAAATATTTTTACATTCTGAAAAGGTTCCTCCAACTGAAAAAATTAGCTTGTTGTTCTTACTGTTTTCTTTTTTATCCTTTAGTTAAGTAATCATTAATTTTAGTCTAAAATAATTTATTTTATTCTAAAATTTAAGTAAATTCTGAAGAATTCTTTTCATTGTTTAACTTTGCCCTTAGTTTATTTTTTTGCTCTAATGAGCTGTCCTCTAGGGTTCTTGTCTTTATTCCTTTAGCTTATGATGCCAATCACAAGTGATGAACTACATCAAAGTAGTAATACGCTCTAATATATGTAAGCTGAATGACAGTTTAGGAATCTGATCCATTTTCTTACAGTGCCATTTGAAGCAAGATACAGAAGAAGCCCATTTGGTGAAAAGGTACTGAAAGATATCAATATCTGAGTCACTGTTGAGCGGAGTGCCTTCTCCACGACCGAGTATCCACTGCCATCAAAATGGAATGAAGTGTCCTCATCCTGTGGGCTACAGAAGTAGAAAACCAGTATAAAAATGTTAACTGAACATTTGTTTTTTCCCAGTAATTTTTATATAAAATATAAAAAAAGTTAGGCCATAGAAGAGTTTGGGTTGGGAGGGACCTTAAAGCCCATCCCATTCCACCCCCTGCCATGTGAGGGACACCTTCCACTAGAGTGGGTTGCTCAGAGCCCCATCCAACCTGGCCTTGAACTCTTCCAGGAATAGGGCATCCGCAGCTTCTCTGGGCAACCTCTTTTGGTATCTCACCAGTAAAGAGTTTCCTCCTAACATCTAACCTAAACCTACTTTCTTTTCAGTTGGAAAACATTCCCCCTTGTCCTGTCACTCCATGCCCCTGTAAATAGCCTCTCTCCCTCTTTCTGGTTGCCTCCCTTCAGGTACTGCTCAGTCAGTGCAGCCTCCAGGCAGTAATTTATAAAGTGTGGGAAAAACACTTGAATCCTGACGTAACAAACAACTGAAGGATTCCAGCCAACAGCAACTTTCATTATGCAACCTCACAACCCGTGATTTAGCCATGGGGAAGGATGCACACAAGGTAAGTGTTCTTCCCTTACATATGAAAATAAAAGCCAAACCCAGTGATTTCCTAGGGGAAAAAAATAATTGTTACAGCATACACCCTCTAAATTAAAACATGTCATCCATTTATCAAAATGCTTTGCATAATTGCACTTGCAGTACATGATCTATTAGCCCCTTTCCCTGCAGTACAAGACTTGCAAAAAATATCTCATACAATCAAGCAGCACCCTCTGCTGTTTCTGCATGAAATATTCTGCAAAGGGAATATGGACGAGCATATTTCTTTTCTATTCCTTAAACATAAAAACAGTACAGTCTGTAAAGGGCACCAAGCTCAGTGGCTACAGTTTTGCTATTGATTTTTTTTATAAGACTGCTTTACACTGTTTCTTACTCTAGGAAAGAATAAACTTGTCTTACGGAAAACTACAGAAAAGCAAAGATTCCACAGCATTTTGCTTCACCGGTAGTCCCCACTTCCCATGCACAAAATAGAGAGCAGCAATAAAACTCCTCTGAGAACGTGATTCAAAAATTGAAAGTCCATACAAAGAAGTTATTTGATACCACTGACACATTAAGATTAATGTGCTCAGAATTGCAAGTTAATGATCAGTGAAACACTGCAATTTCTCTGAGCTCCTTATGTTTAGTTATCACAAAAATATAATATTACAAATGTAAATTGCTCAAAACAAGTTAAAAAAAAAAAAAAAAAAAAGAGTGAGACAAAATACCTTCCAAAACAGCCATTGCACTTGCCCTCTCTTTCTATGTAGTTCCAAAGACCAACAGATTTGCCGTTCAGGGATGCCTCTCCTAGGCACCCTTTAAAATGGGTCACCTTAACAGCAGGTGATTTCTAAAAAAAAAAGAAATATTTCATGAATACTATTAATGTTACGTACTCTGAAAATTATGCAGGAAAATTTTTGCTTATTTATTTTCCTTGAACTTCAACTTTGTTATATATAAATCATAATAAGAGAACCACATGTTTTAGTGTAACTATTAACAATTATAATTGAAATACTAATAGATTAGTACATAAAAAAAGTAAAACAACTATGCCTTTGACCTACTTACAAACCTCATGGCATGAATAACAATTGCAAACTGAAAAAAGCCATGAAAGAAGCAAAGAAAACCCAAATTCATTTGATAATGTCTATACATGGTACATGCACACACAGACTGTCCTGGTTAAAACTTTATGTAAAAGTTTCTAGGGAAAATTAACCTCAGGATACTAGAAGACTCTTACAGCATCTCTGCTTTATGCCAAGAGTACTGCCATTTCTTGATGAAGTAACCAAATCATGCAACTACTTCTAATGCAAAAGTATTTCTCAAACATGTTCAAAACGTTTAACAGAAGGCTGATCTCAGAATTTAACCTTGATTTGTCCTCCAAGTCCTCCAATAAACATTAGTGTTGACTTGTTAACATCCAATATGCTGGCTGTCCCCAGAGAGGTTCCAGATTTAGGTGAAGGCTTCTGATTGGAGTTCATTTCCTCTACGCTGAGTGTACCTGTTTTTCCAAACCTGCCAAACAAAAATACTAATAAATACTCTTAGAAATCACCGGGCCTAATCAAAACATACACACTATTGACTTCTCTTTCTAAGGACAAGAAAAATCTCATCACTAAAAAACTCAGTGGATGCTTTGTGTACAACACTTACAACATTCTCATTTTAAATTACCTGGTGGCATGTATTCTGTGCCATTTGTTGTTGTCAATTTGAAAATCAGGGTATTCCACTCTTGTTGATCCAGAGCCCAAATCCCAAAGAAAAGCTACCTTACCACGTCGCATCTCCACTGCCAGGAAGTCTGCCTGAAAAAAAACAGAGCCTATTCTAATTCATGGTATCAATTGTGTATTTTCACCAGTAACATGGAGAAAGTCTTTTTAGATTCATGTCCCTACATCCTATGTTACAAGAATTGATGTTTAGCAAAATCAGACTTTCCACTCACTTCTAATGAAACAAAACTCCCTCAGGTTATATGCAAGTTGCTGAATGTTTTCTT